>OX637482.1:20258604-20618445 GCA_951800055.1 Cenopis cana | reverse complement strand
ACGGGGGAACTGTCCCTGTGCCAGGCATGCGCTGAATAGCGCACTCAGTCGTGCCTTTAGCGGGCCCAGGGCCAGAACCCAGGCTCTTCCGGGAACTCCGTCAGGGCCGGGAGCAGTATTTTTGGCTCGAAGCCGTAGTACCGCTGCGCCCAGTTCGCCCTCCGTTACCTCCGGTGCATCGCTTGTGTCGGCCTCCCTCCCGCTAGGCGGCATCATGGGTGGAGGTATGTGCACTTCCCTTGTCGGGAACAGGCCGTCAACCACTTGTCCAAGCAGCCGCGGCTGGAGACTTTGCGTGAGTGGAGGGGTCCAGGGGCGAAGCTTGCGCCTCACCATTTTGTACGGCCTCCCCCACGGGTCGCTGTTAAGTGTCTCCAGCATCTCCTGCTCGGCCGAGTCCTTTGCCCTGGCGATTGCCCCCTGCAGCAGCTTGACGGCCTCCGAGTATGCGGCATACAGGCGCTCCTCCCTTGGCACGTCTCGCATCCGCCGCCTCCGGCTGCGAGTGTACTCGCGTCTTGCAGCGACGCAGGACTCGCGTAGCTGCGCGAGTTCTTGAGACCACCAGTACACTCTGCGCTTAGGGGGGATCGGACCGACACGAGGCATGGCCGCATCGCACACCCCCACCATGGCACCGCCCATATGTTCCGCCTCCACGTTGATGTCCATCGGACCTGCGGGACCCGGCAACCAAGCCTGCACCAAGGCTGCCTCTACCAACAGATCCCTGTCCAGGCGTTTGAGCGCCCAGCGCGGGCCGTCCCCTCTTAAGGGTCGACTTGGGCCTCTCGGGGTTGTCGGGAGAGTTGAGACCTCGAACCGAATATATCGGTGATCCGATAAGGTCTCAACTTCCTCCAGAACCTCCCAGCCCCGCACAAGGCGCGCCAGGACGGCGTTGGCGAACGTAACGTCCACAATGGAGCCGCCCTGTTGCCGCACGCATGTGTTGGTTGACCCTCGGTTGAGGACAACCAGCCCGGTCGCGACCGCCCACTCCTCCAACTCCGCCCCGCGGGCGTCCGTCGCCGGAGATCCCCACGCGGTGCACTTAGCATTGAGATCCCCGGCCACGAGGACCATGCCTGGGCGACTCCTACTGATCATAGTGCCGATCTCCGCCAGGAACTGTTCGAATTCGGCAAGCTGTCGGTTCGGCGAGAAGTATGCTCCTATCATCATTATATCGCCGATCCACGCTGCAACGTATCCGTGGCCCCTTTCCACTCTTTGCGGCGGCGAGAAGCCAGCAGATGGGTTGGTAACAATCGCCACTAAGCTGTCCCGGTCCCCAACCCAGTTGTCCCTGGGAGGAATCGAGTAGGGCTCGGCGACGATAGCCACTCCAATCAGCCACTCCGCCAGGCTTTGAGTTAGCAGGTCCTGGGCCCTGGCGCAATGGTTGATGTTCGCCTGGAGAAAGCGAGTGACCATTATTCAACGGACATCTCCATTGCCGTCCGCTCATCCGTCGTGCGCGGGCGTGTTTTTTGCGAATATTTAACCCTTGCCGAAATTATTTTCTGCTAATTTCTTATTGGCCAAGAGACAAATTTTGAATTCCTTGTTGCTCTTGAAGCGATTTTATGTGTGGACTCCGCCCAGTGGGTTGTCCTAGAGTGAGACAGCGATCTTCACGCGGTTTCGCTTGTCGTAGTGACACCCGTTGCAGTTTGTGATTTTTGTGCGCTCCTGGGGATCGAACCCGGGTCCGTGAGACTGCAGCCGCCGCTAGTACAACTGGACCACGAAAGCAAGTTCTCGGAGCGGCGAAATAGGCCACTGACAGCCGAACGTGTGTCGTCAACGTGTGCTACAACTGTGCTACGGCGTATAAACTACGCTGCATCGGCTACGTAAGTGCTACGACGGTCTACGCGCCACTTCATCGACTACGTCATAGCGATGGCAACACACTGCAGTGGATGCGGCGGAGAAATTCGAACGCTCGAATTTATGGAATGCTCTACTTGTTCGTTCTTGTACGATCTCGCGTGCGTACAGATACTTAAAGAAACCTTTGCAAAATTCTCCCAAAAAACAAAAGACGACTGGGTGTGTCCGACATGTAGGAGCTCAATTCCGCGGGGTGATAATACAAATACTCCCCTCCGTGGCCCCGGCAATGCGCTAAATAACACTTACACCACGAATGAACGGGATAGCAATAACGTCACGCTTTTCCGAGGATCCCGCCAAATGTCCAAGCCGGCCGGCAATACCCACCAACCTGCACCAACAAAGCCCGCATCCGCATACGACTCGGACACAACAGTGATATTGTCTGAAATTCGGGAACTACGGAGAGAGGTAGGTGAAATATGTACCCTTCGACAAGAGTTGCAGGAACTCAAAAATAGTTTCTTATCGCTGTCGTCGTCCCTACAGCATAAACTGGATGAGAGTCAGAAAGTAATTGATGCTCAGACCCTGGAAATCAATGCGTTAAAGAACGTCATTGCTTCGATACAGCCGGCGGTTGTACAACCTGCCCCGAAAACTGACGACAATGTAGTCAAACCTAAACTTGGAATAAAGAGAAAGACAAAGACTTCACCCAAAAAGCCGGTCACCTACGCGGGTGCAGTTTCGAATGTCGTAGTAGAAATTGAAGAGGAGCAGCCAGGACCTATGATAACGGAACCTCTTCCTCCAGAACCCTCGTGCTCCTCGCTGACTGATTCATCTGCAGTCGATGCCCAGAATGTGGATCTTTCCCCCCAAGACCAGCGTGATAGAGACTCGTCGAAAATTGAAAAGAGTAGAAAATCCAATAGATACTCCTCGGTACGCGGTACTGCTGGGCCAGACATAACATCCCTTAAAGCAGTGGAGCAGCGCAAGTATTTACATCTGTGGAACATGCTCTCTGGTCCTGAGGAAATAAGTGCTTACTTAAAATCTCTCTGCACAGATGGGATATGCACTGTGGAAGAATTAAAGTCAAAAGGAGACTACAGATCATTCAAGATTGGAGTCCCTATTAAATTTTTTGATAAATGTTTATCAGCGGACGTGTGGCCACATAACTCAAGAATCAAAGAATGGTTATTTCGAAGACCCTCGGAGCGAAGAATATAGTAAGCTTGTGACCAGGGACGAGCGACTTCTTCACTCCGTAACCAAACCCACCGTCCATGTTATCTACCAAAATGTAAGGGGTTTGAACACTAAGCTGACTCAGTTTCGACAAAATTTCTTTACCCATAACACTGACGTTGTCGCAGTAACCGAAACATTTCTAACGGAATCCATCAATGATCCCGAAATAGTTGGTTCAAGTTGGAATTTGCTACGGCGTGACCGTGCCACTGGTGCTCGTGGCGGAGGAGTACTGCTCGCCTGCCGCCCGGGCATTATCTCAACGAGGCGCAAGGAGTGGGAGACCCCTAGTGGTGAAGATCTCTGGGCAACGCTAAAGATCGGTGACACTCGCATCCACGTCTGCGTAGTTTACATACATCCAAGAGCTACGGACGAAGTGTATATGTCTTGGTTTCACATGGTTGAATCTGTGATAGAATCGCTTAATGATTGTGGACCTATTATTATCTTAGGAGATCTTAATCTTAACCCCTTGTACACGTCACAGAATATCTTAAATTATTATTGTTATTTTCTAACTGTTTGTGGTCTGGCTGAGAAGAATGTAGTCGAAAATGCGTATGGAGGTAAGCTTGACGTGGTGCTTGTGACAGAACGTGTTAAAATTACCGGTATTAAGGAGATAAAAGGTGGTGGTCTTGTTCCTAAACGTGATGCTTACCACCCACCCCTGGATATAGTCGTTTGTTCTGACAGTGAACATGAGAGATCTGCTCTTAGCTCAGTTGAACCGAGCAATATTGATCCTCAACAGGACTGGGATTTCACTAAGGGTGACTACAGCTTACTTTATGATCTCGTTTCCCAAGTATCTTGGCAGGAGGTACTGGCTACAGATAATGTTGATAAAGCCCTTGATGTATTCTATAGCATTGTGTATGACTTGTTTGATCAAGTGTTCCGAAGAAAAAAGCGCTCTAAGGGTCGTTCCAGATGTTACCCGGTTTGGTTTAGTAAAGACATTATTAATGATATAAACCGCAAAGCTAGAATGCACAGGGAATGGAAAAGAACTAATAATGTTACTACTTACGATGCGTTCTCCAAATTGCGTGCCGACATTAAGCAACGAATAGGTAATGCCTATGACCAGTACGTAAGTGGACTGCAAGCCAATGTAAGTCGTGATCCTCGTGCTTTTTGGCGGCATATAGGTAGTTTAAAATCAAAGGGCGGTTTCGAGCCCTGTGTTAGGTTTGGCGGAAAGGAATTCGGTGGAAAGGAAGCAGCTGATGCGTTCGCAAATTTTTTCTCTAGCGTATTCTTGGCCGATACACCGAAGTTAGATCATAACACCGTAATGCTAAATGACAGCTCCCGCTCCGCAAACTACGTGCATATAAATCTTATTACCCCACACGACGTTGAAGTGGCTCTAAAGAAACTGAAGCCTTGTAGTTCGGTAGGGCCGGATAATATCCCTGCTTACATAATAAAGGGATGTAAAAGTCACTTTCTCCTGCCTATTTTACATATTTTTAACCGATCACTTGCGACTGGTGAATATCCGAAACGATGGAAGCTTACGCGAGTAACCCCTATCCCTAAGTCTGGTGATACTTCAAATGTCGAAAATTACCGGCCCATAGCCATATTTTCTTCATTAGCGAAGCTCTTTGAATCGAGCCTGAAGGCATTGATCTCTCCACAGCTGAAACCGTTTCTTTGCGACGCCCAGCATGGCTTCAGATCGAAGCGATCAGTGGACACCAACCTTTTGACAGCAACCAGCATAATTTCCGAACACCTAGATAAAGGTACACAGGTTGATGTCGTCTACTTTGATTTTAGCAAAGCTTTCGATCAAGTTGATAATGACACTTTACTTAGTAAGTTGTGTGACATTGGTCTTTCGCCGCGATTGCTAAAACTGTTTGCCAGTTACATGCGTGACAGGCAACAGTTCGTAAAACATGGTTGCTTTGTTTCTAAAACTTACTCTACCCTATCCGGAGTCAGTCAGGGATCTATTCTAGGTCCTCTGCTATTTAGTGTCATGATTAATGATCTCGAGTCTGTACTCAAACATACTAGGTGTCTTCTGTACGCAGACGACCTGAAGCTCATGCACGGTATCAAACAAGCGGCGGATTGCGAAGATATGCAGACTGATATCAATACGGTTTTCCAATGGAGTACTGCGAATAAACTGCATTTTAACGTCTCCAAGTGTTGCGTTATGTCGTACACTCGCTCATCAAAACCTGTAATTGCACAGTATGTTCTGGGACCAGAAACCATAGCGCGTGTAACAACTGTCAAAGACCTGGGTGTTATCTTCGATCCCTCTCTTACCTTTCATGACCACATAAAGGAGCTAGCTTCCAGTTGTTACAAAAGACTTGGTTTCATCATCAGGAACGCGCGCGGCTTTAACGATCCCAGAGCCATCAAACTGCTCTACACTGCTCTTGTAAGAAGTAAGCTCGAGGCGGCGAGCATAATTTGGAACCCGTCACAAAGCACATACGCCCTGCTGATCGAAAAAGTACAAAAAACATTCCTTAGGTTCTTGTACAAAAAGCTGTATACCTACTATCCTTTCTTATATCCGACCAAGTATTTGTTAGGATCGCTAGGTTTCAATTCCCTTGCAGTAAGGCGTAACTCCAATCTATTAGTGACAGCTTGTGCAATTTTACGTGGCGATACAGACTGGCCTGAGCTCGTAGCTCGAATTGTTAGGCTCGCTATCCCATTTCTGCCCAAGAATCTTCTAAGACCGCGAACTCTCAACCTCTTGGCAGTCCCAATTACACGCACCGTGGCGCATAGAAGCTCCCCGGCTGTACGCGCTCTAAGACTGCTTAACTCGCTTCTGTCATGGGCACCAGAGAGTGATATGTTTGCAAGTCGATGGGCGGTTGTGTGTCGAACGTGTCTGCGGTACTGTGAGGTGATGGACGGGAGTGGATTTTCATCTTAATTTCCTACTATTAATATTGTATTGTATATGTGTTTTATAATCTGAATTGTACAGTGCCTTGGTCTCGACTGTAATGCTGTATATGTTTTGTTTGCAATAAATAAATCTCCTCCACCGCCTCGCAGGGAGCCTCAGGTGTTGTTGAGGCTGGCTGGGAACGCTGTGAGGGGACCCGGGGGCCATCAGCAGCTCTCTTTGCTCTTCTCGGGCGTGGTGCGGAGCAAAGCTTGGAGCCCATTACGTGCTCTGCCGATTTGCCCGCAGTATTGCACAGCACGCAATGAGGTGCGGCCGTGCACTGTGCCGACTTATGGCCGGGCTGACTGCAGCGGTAGCATAGCTCGCTACGATCCGTCTGCGCCTGGCACTGTGCCCTGACGTGCCCGTTCTCCAAGCACCGGAAGCATCTCATTTTCCTCGGCTCAAGTAGTTTGACCTGAGCCGAGGACCATCCCACCAGGAATCGGCCACCATCGGCCACCTTTTTCGCCGCCGTGACTGGGCAGCGCACCCAGATCGTACCGAGGCCGAAATGATCCCGACGGATATCGCCAGCTTTCACCTGGTCCTCGGAACAGCCGCCAGCTTTAACTACGGCAGCAACCACCTCCGCAGGAGTCACGGAGTCGTCCAAGTGAGACAGTCGCAACTCCGCGCACTTAGTCGGCCTGGAGACCCGAATCCCCTCTCCCAGTTTTTCGGCTAGCTCTCTTGCCAGCTTGTCGGCCTTTTCGCCGCTGTTGGCTCCCGGCAACTCCAGGATCCGTGCACCTGTGACGGCTCGCCGGAAGCGTAGGTTCGTGATACCTAGGTTAACAAGGTTCACCTTCTCCTTTGCCTCAGCGAGGACTTTGGCGTATGTCGTTCCTTCGGCTTCCATCTCAGGCAGCAGTGTCAGCACCACTGCTGCAGACCGTGGGGGGCGGAGTTTACGACCGCCCGATTTAGGTTGCGACTGCGCAACTGGTTGTGCACCAGTTTCGTTAGCTGTTTTGGCCTGCGCCGCGGCCCTCCTCTTTCCCCTGCTGACGACCTTTGTCCACGACTCTTTCGTTGAAGACGGCGCGGGTGGGATCGGGCGAGGTTCGGGCTGCGGCTCGCTGGGTTGAGCCGGTAGGGTGTTCCTTTTGCCCTTTTTCGTCGCTTTTTTCTTTTTTCCCCTATTGTCGGCTTGGGTAGCCTTTGGCGGCACATTAGGCTCTGCCGTATTTTGCCCGGTAGGAGCAGCAAGACTTTGGCCTGCCGCGGCTGAGGCGGGGGCGGGTGAGGTATTTTGCTCATTTGTGCCCGCCCGTCTGGCGGCCAGTACCGCGCTTCTATCTGCGGCGAGCGGTGGCCGCAAGACCTTTTCGGGAAGGAGCCTGTCTTCCAGCGCTTGCAGTCGGGCGTTCATCATGGCCCCCACCTTGACCATGATGTCCCTTTCAGCTTCGTCTTGCAGAGAGGCTGGCGGAGGCGGCGGAGGCGGAACGGACCTAGTCTGCCGGAGTTCATCCCTCATCTCCCCAAGCTCTCTTCGGAGCTCCGTTATTTGGGCTTCTAGGCGCTCATTTGCCACCTGCAGCTTTTTGACCTCTTCGGAGGAGGTGCGCTCCATCAGCACCCGGGCAGCGTCCATATACGCCGCCGCCGCCTCTTTCAGCTTGCGCTGGTGGGTGCCCTTAAGGTTTCCGGCCTTGGCTACGACAGTCCTTATTACCGCAGTGCTGTCCTCCATTTGCGTGAATAGTTCGGAGGCCAGCTTATCCTCCACTTGAGACGTTCGCGGTAACCTACTCTCACTGGTTGGTCGCATGCGGATAACCATGCTCGCCACTTCTGCCTCCGCCTCCTCCGCTGCTCGGCGACGGTATTCCTCCCTCGCCGACTTCAAGTCCTGCGCCTTGCCCCTTCCCACACATTTTTCCGCCGTGGTCGGGCGGCCTCTGGGTCTTGGCTCGTCTGCCCTGGCGGTATACGACTCGTCCCCGCCGGACGATTCCGAGCGGCCGCCACCCGCCGCCACCAGAGGTGAGCTGCCACCCGCCGCCACCGGAGGTGAGCTGCCACCCGCCGCCTCCGGAGGTGAGCTGCCACCCGCCGGCACCGGAGGTGAGCCGCCACCCGCTGCCACCGGAGGTGAGCTGCCATCCGCCGCGGACCGGCTGGGGCCCTCCTCGCCCTCCTGCCAGAGCTTTCCGCTCAATGGCCAAGGCTGGTCTTGCATTTTTGCCACCAGCGGGCCCGGTGAGTCCTCCGGCTCCGACTGGGGCGCCGGGGAGTCCACTGAGGATTGCTTCGTCTCAGCAAACTTGAAAGGGGTGAGCACGGGTGGACGCACTCGCCTCCTGAGCCTGACTTTCCTCTTTACGGCCTGCGGATCCCCCGCTTCGCTGCCGGAGGATGGCCCCTGTTCTTCCAGGCCGGCACCAACGCCGGCGTCGGCGGCAGCGGCTCCGGCGGACGAGTCGGATCGAACGGTATACATTGTCTCGTCCGTGTCTGGCGCCGACTCCCCGGGAGTCCCACTGCCCGCTCCCTCTTTAAGCCGGGTCAAAACCACAATGGGGACCCTCTCGAACCGGGCTTCTCGCCCTCCCTCCAGCGGCGTCGCCGGTGCACGCTCGTCGTTTGCGGCCTCCTCCACCAGGCACCTCCCGCCTTCCCCTAGTGGCATGAAGCGGCCAGAGCTATCACGTGCTGGTCCGCTGGTGTGACCTTTTGGCACGATCTGAATCGCGGCCGCGTTTACGTCTATACGTGGGCTACCCTCCCTTCGCACTGGTGAACGTGCAAGGGATAGACGAGGGCGGAAAATCGCGTGCTCTTCGTCGTTGTTCGGGTTGTCCGCTCCGCCGCGCATCCTTAAAATTAGTCCATCTGCATCATTTTCCGGTAAGCGTTTGCCATGGTCGTCGTTTTTCCCTCTTGAGTGGTGTGCCCCCCCAGAATACGACGGGCAGCATGTCACCACAGCGCGGGCACTTGCCCGTTCTGTGGTGACACGGAGGATTGGAACCTCCTGGGGTAGTTTGTTTCTGTAGCCACTCATATTTTTTGCTATTTTTTTATAGGAGGTATGCCCCCCCCTCTGACGCTTATGACTGGGCTCCCCCCAGCCATGCATCCCATCGGCACGCCTGTCACACCTTGGGATTGGGGATTTTTTATAGTGGTTATCTCCACGCGGCCCCCCTCTCAATGAGGGCAGGTCTCCGGTCCGCTCAGTGCGGGTTACGGGTTGCCCGACGGGGGGCCTGGCATGAGGCCATTCCCGCCGCGCCACGAACCTTGAAGGCTCGCCATCCCATGTCGCCGGGCCGGCCAACAGCGACAATCGTACGTCCGCACGACCACCACAAAGATGGCTGCATCCTCTGCCACCTCAGATGAGCTGAGGCATGCTAGGAGCAGCTATATTTCCAACACGGCACTCAAGCCAACGCAGGAGTTATCTCGACTGCCACTCCGTCCCTGTGGGACCTGGCGTCTCACACTGTGCCCTCTGCTAGCTTCAGAGGGACACGCGGAGCCGCCCGCCGTGTGCCGCTCTTAGTCTGGCCCCTCCCCCCTTGCCTTCCCGGTATGGGTGTCCCTGTCCGGTATAGCCTCGGGGATCATAGGAGCACGCAAGCCCCCCCACCACAGCAAGGTGGCAGCACCTTGGGGGGGAACCTAACCTAACCTAACCTAACCTAACCTAACCTAACCCCTTCCAGCATTGGCTGAAGAAAGGATCTGCCGGGGCAACTGTGCTTGGCATGGACGACGGCCGGGCGACGGAACCCTCCACGTGCCGGCGTGCCCTCCCGCCCAAACACGCCCGTCTCTACCCCCCCCCCTTTTTCTTAGCAGTGTAACTACCGGTAGAGGAGGTAACGAAAAGAGGGCAACGCGAGGAGACACGCGAAAAGAGCAGAGGCAAAAGAACCAGCCTCAGGGGTAGCCCCACCCAAAAAGAGGGCGCCCATAGCCCCACGACGGTCCCAAAAAGATCTCCGACCACCCCCTCTATCGGCGGGCAAAAGATAGGTAGCCCGTAGTTATAAGAAATTCCCCATCCCAAAAAAAAAAAAAAAAAATTGTCGACTCATTAATCTAAGTAAGTATGGCCAAAGATCAGGCATGGGGAAGCCAAAGCTGGCATCCCGATTCCTGATCCGCGCACCCCGCAGAAACCAAACGGGAGAATGCATAATTCTCTCCCGGCCTTCCAGCACTGGCTGAGGTAAGGATCTAGCGGGTAGTTTCCCCCCCCCCCCCCTCCCCCATTTGAACCCCCCCTTCTCAAAAAGAGATTTGTAAAATTTCCGGAAATTCGTAGTTGCGCGGAGGGTGCGGACCGAGGTTTTTAGTCGGTAAGAGTCCGGCACTGTCTGGGCCCTCCCTTCCCAGGCGTCCATGAGGATTTTCCTCGATCCGCAACCTTCACGCAACAAAAATCTAAAAGTAACCAAAAGCAAGGACTCATGTCTTTGGCCCTTCTGGCGACAATTTCAAAAAAAAAAAAAAAAAAAACCTAACCTAACCTAACCTAACTGTACAAAGATGTACATTAATTTCTGCAACGATGCACGTGAACTTTGCACTAGCCCCAAATAAGGTTATTAACCCGGCACGAGTATCGATGCAACTAATCTGTAACGTTAAGTATAAGCTGCACAAACCAATCAGTGTACGATTAGCCAACGATAATAAAACATCTCTCGTATATCGCGGTCTTTTTACTCCGCGGCAATCGTCCTCCAACTGACATAGTGCATCCTTACACATTGTTTTTTTGGTCCTTCGTTAAGTGGACCTTCGGTTCGAATTTTGACGCCGACGTCGCGGAAAAATAGTGCCTGAGGTCTGTGGTACCAACCAGTGACATTGACATTAATTGACAATATTGACATTAAACTCGCGAGTGCATACAGCATCCTGCAACAGCATACAGCATCCTGCAACAGCATACAGCACCCAGTATCCAGCATCTAGCATCAGCTGCCAGCATCCGGCAGCGAGCAGACGAATAAGTAGCAGCACTTCAAGTAAGATCTTTCCTTATTTTACACGTAACATTCATCATCAAAATGACATCGGAGTTGATCGCGCGCCAAGCTGTGATTTTAGAAGACATTAGAAGAATACAGGCTAATTTTAAGAAGGATTCCGCGAGCAGGAAGACTTCTCAATATGTAATTGACCGACTGGAAAAGTTGGAAGCTCTGTGGCAAGAGTGTCAACAAAACGACACGGAGCTACAAAAAGAAAGTGACAAAAGCCATCAATACTTCGCCGAGAACATTTTCGACGTTATTTCCGGTTGGTATTCGGGCACGCGCAAAGCCCTGCAAGCCGTCAACGTGCAGGGTACTACGGAACCCGCCGCGGGCCCCAGTGACAGGAAGGTAAACCCCGGGGAAGACCAGAATACCGCAGGAAATGTGACATTTGACACCAGCAAATTTCTCGGGGAGGACATCAAGTTGATAGAGCTTAAGCAGTTGCAAAACGCCAATTTCCGTGCATTAAAAAGGTATGTAGAGAGCATCCAAACTGACAACCTTGTGGAAAAGTGGGAAATTGAGGACAAGCTGAAAACATTGCAATCTCGGTGGAACACAGTCGAGAACTTGCATCTGCAAATTGACAGTATTACCAACGGCACTGACATAGATTATTATGACAATTACATGCTATATGAGCTGAAATATGAGCGATCTAAAAGGCACCTTAACAATAAACTTTCATCTTCAATTCATCAACAGCTATCAGTACCTAAATTAGAAATTCCCCAATTTTTTGGAAACTACACACAATGGCCTACCTTTAAGGATCTCTATACGGAAGCTATTCATAACAACCCTACCATCACTAAAACGCAGAAAATGCAACACTTAAAGGGTAAACTGAAGGGTGAAGCCGAAAAACTGGTGCAACACCTACAAGTAAGTGCCGAAAATTACGACGTATGTTGGGAGTTATTGACACATAGATATAACAATAAGCAACTTTTATTTACCAAGCAATTCCAAGCATTCATGAGACAGCCTAACATACAGAAACAATCCGCCGTAGAATTGAAACGGTTATATGACACTAGCATGGAAACGTTACACGCAATCCACAATTTGGGCGTGGATACTGCGGCATGTGACCCAATATTTGTCCATATTCTATGTGAAAAATTAGATACGGATACCTATACCGACTACATGGAGATGAGACAACAACCTCGGGAGTTGCCAACACTTGACGAATTCATGAGCTTCATTGAAGCGAAATTCACGGCATTGGAGCCACTGACAAGACGAAAACCTGACAGCAACCTCACCAAACAAATGCAAGGGTCATACAGCAAACATCCCCAAACTTTCCATAGATATCCAAAACCAGCAAATCAACCTACAAAAAGCGCATTTAACCCACATTACAATTACAATTGTCACGTATCTGCAAATAAAATTAAATGTCTATTATGCAATGATGATCACGCATTATTCCAATGCAAGCAATTCCTAAGTATGTCAACTGGCGAGCAAATGAAATTTATTACAAAGTCCAACGTGTGCAAAAACTGCTTATATGTACATACCAAGAATTATTGCAAATCAGAAAAACGTTGCAAGGAATGCAATGAGCCTCATAATACTGTGCTACATAAGGCCTTTGGAAACGCAACCGCCCCTAAGCCGACGCCTTCATTACCGCACGCGTCAACGGCCATGTCACCACAAAGACATATGCAAAACAACTTCGTCGCTGGGAGCAGTGATGAAATACTACTACCCACCGCCCTAGTTCAAGTGGCCAACAACCATGGGGAGTATATCACCCTTAGAGCACTTATTGATCAAGGCTCGGAGATTACACTTATTAATGAAAACACAGCACAAATATTAGGGTTACAGAGGCAGCAACTTAGAGCCAACGTAGCAGGCGTCGGGACTCTATCAAACAAGAGTAGAGGAAAGGTAACTCTACAATGCAAATCTTTACACAACGACTTCGAATTCTCCACGGACGCATTAATTATGACACGCGTCGTTAGTAATCTACCCAGCACTACATTCGAGAAGAGAAATTGGGAGCACATAGACGGCATTACGCTAGCAGATCCAAAATATAACATATCCCAACCCATAGATATCCTCCTAGATGTGGAGATATACAATCAAATCATGATGAATGGGTTAGTGAAAGGCTCAAACACACCCATGGCGCAGCAAACAAAATTAGGCTGGATACTCTCGGGAGCGGTGAAAACATACAACTGCCACGCAGTAATTCATGACACAGAGGACTTAGCAAAATACTGGGAAATTGAAGATATCACTGACACTAACAACTCCATGACATCACAAGAAGTGTACTGCGAAAACCTGTACACTAGCACGACTCGACGGCTCGAAAATGGGAGATATGAAGTTCGGCTGCCGATGAAGGAAAACTTCGCTGATCTCCTGGGAGAATCCAAGCCGCAAGCAATAGCCCAATTCCGACAATTAGAGAAGCGGCTGACAAAAGATGAAGAACTGTCAGAAAGTTACAAGAATTTTATTAATGAATATATTAAAATGGGACACATGAAGGAATGCTCTGGAGATGGGAACCCCCACTTCTTCTTACCTCATCACGGAATTAAAAAAGAGGAATCATTAACAACGAAATTGCGTGTGGTCTTCAACGCTAGCCAAAAATCCACATCTGGACACAGCCTAAATGACCTCATGGAATGTGGACCTAAACTACACCAAGACTTGCAAAGTCTACTCATTAACCGCAATCTGTGGGGTTAATTCGCATTCTGTGGGGTTAATTGTTTTACTGTCAAGTGTTTTTTTGTCAAAATTCTTTAGCCATGAAGGTCCATGCCACCATAGAGAGTGGTTTTTTAACTGGGACACGCTTAGGCCTCTTGTGGCGCAGTCTGCGGCGTTGTCTTCAGATTTCACATGATTCCAATGGGCGCTCGGAATGACGCCATGAACACTTTTTACTCGATTGCTGACGAAAGTTTTCCATTTCGACGGATCGCCTTTCAACCATCCTAAGACGATCATGGAGTCTGTCCAGGCGTACGTGCTGTCGTGTAAACCTTCCCATTTGAATGCTTCGATCACCTTTTTCATTAAGCGGGATAGGAGTAATGTTGCGCTGAGTTCCTTTCGTGGGAGCGTCAGTTTGTGGCTTTGACTGATTGGTGCTAGTCGCGATTTGGCAGCTATGAGTTGGACGACGGGCTGTTTATGTTTGTCAAATGAACGGACGTAAATGCAACAGGAATAGGCCTTGTCATATGCGTCGCAGAATCCGTGAATCTCGAATATCTGTGTCATGTCACCCAGCCATCTGGGTATTTGAATGCTTTCAATGTCACGTATGTCAGTAGTGAATTTTTGCCAGTCGGTTTGGACGGTTTCTGGTATGACGTCATCCCAGTCGCAACCAGCGTGCGACCATATGGCCTGAAAGAGCAGCTTGGCCTTCACTGTCAAGGGGTTTAGAAATCCTAAGGGGTCGTATATTTTTGAAATCTCCGAAAGTATTAAACGTTTCGTAAGTTTTCCCACGGGTTTGTCTGTCAACGTGTTTTTAAATGTAAATGTGTCGCGTGCGGGGTTCCATTGTAATCCGAGCGTTTTAGTTGTGTGTGCATTATGGAAGTCTATGACGTTTGGACTTATGCTGTCATTCGGTATATTTTCGAGTAACGTGGGGTTATTGCTGGTCCATTTTCTTAGATTGAACCCCGCGCCTCGTAGCATGGAGATAAGTTGGTGTTGAATTTCTAATGCATGATTTTTGTCATCACTGCCTGTCAATACGTCATCAACATAGATTTCGTTATTGATGACATTTGCTGCTAAGGGGTACTTTTCGGAGTCATCTTGTGCTAGTTGTTTAAGGGTTCTCAAGGCCAAATAAGGGGCTGCCTTTTGGCCATATGAGACCGTTGTAAGCTGGTATTCTTTCAATGGTTGGTCAGGTGCATCTCGCCAAATGATCTTCTGCAGGTTCTGATCATCTGGATGTACCAGAATCATTCTGTACAGTCTGAACCCCCGTCTGCGCAATCTGAACCCCCGTCTACAATAATGGAACTATTGAGCCGACATAGCAACATGACTCATATCACCCGCGTGCTAGCGTGGATTTTGCGCTTTATTGCAATAGCGAGAGCCCCACACCTGACCATGCAAATTAAATTGTTCTACTTAACAGTGACCGAGTTAATAACTGCAGAAAAGATAATCGTGAGGCATATTCAGCATTACGAATTCCCTGACGACATTAGAAAATTACGTGCAAATAAATCGGTCGGCGCAAAGTATTTAGACGAAGAAGGTCTACTACGTGTGGGAGGTAGATTGAACAACTCCTCCTTGAACCATCATACAAAAAATCCTATCATCATCTCTAGAAACAGCAGACTGACAGAGCTACTAGTGAACAGAGCACATTTACAAAAGCTTCACGGTGGCCCCAAACTGACATTATTACATCTACGAGAAAAATACTGGATCATCGGCGGATATCAAGCAATCAAGAAATACCTACACCTCTGCGTCATTTGCAGGAGATTTAACGCCAAGCAACCACACCAAATCATGGCCGATCTACCCCGACCCAGAGTTACGGCATCTCGCCCGTTCTTACACACGGGTGTTGACTTCACTGGATTTGTTGACAATAAAGCAAACAAGGGCAGAGGAATTAAAACGCTAAAGGCATACATAGCGGTATTTGTCTGTCTGGCAACCAAAGCGATACACCTAGAGCTAGTCTCAGAGCTAAGCAGCAGTGCATTCCTTGCAGCGTTCCGACGATTTTGTGCTAGACTAGGAGAACCTGGCCACATGTACAGCGACCATGGCACAAATTTCGTTGGGGCGAACCGTCAACTAGTGGAAGAACGCAAAGAAATCAGCAATACATCTTCAGCTACCATAGATCTTGTCACCAAACTAAAGAATAATATAGACTCAAAAAATATCGCAGTGGGGGTTTTTGTCGACCTCAAAAAAGCATTTGACACAGTCAGCCACCCTTTGCTTTTAAAGAAACCAAAAGAAATCGGAATAGCCAGCAAAGCGTATAGCATTTTTGAGTCTTACCTAACAAATAGGCATCAAGTAGTTAAACTAGGCCAGCATGAAAGTTCCCCGTTGCCTATAAATTGTGGCGTACCACAAGGTTCTATTATGGGCCCTTTGCTATTTCTAATATATATTAATAACCTTCATGAAGCAGGACTACAGGGCCACCTAACCTTATATGCGGATGACACGTGCTTGTTTTATTTCGGATCCTCACTCACTAGTATAATCCAACAGGCACAACAAGATCTAGACCTACTCTTCAACTGGTTCCAAAGTAATTTGCTAACAATTAACACTGCTAAAACATGCTATGTTATCTTTTCAGCTAAAAATAAAAAAATCGAACATATTGGAGACTTATACATAAATGGTGAAGTGCTAGAACGGAAAGATCACGAAAAATACCTTGGATTAATCCTTGATAGTAAACTTACATGGAAAGCTCACATAGCAAAAATAAGACCTAAAATAACTGCCCTAACAGCCGCCATGCGCAAAATTTCAAATTGCCTCCCAAAAAAAGTTCGTATTAATATTTATAACGCTTTAATTAAACCTCACTTAGAATATCTAGCTGAAATATGGGGTAATGCAGCAATGTCTAATCTCAAAGATCTCCAGATTGCACAAAATAAAGTTATCAAAGCCCTATTCAATTATGACTATTTAACACCAACAAAAACATTATACCATAAAACAGGTCTTATGAACTTAAAACAAACTTACGTATATAAAACATGTATCTTAATTCGTAAAATATTAGATGGTGATATACACTCGGAAATAACTTTTAGCACGAAAAGTAAATACCAAAAAATAAAACTCAGAAACGCTGATCACTTAGCACTACGTTCCCCTAGAACTAAATACGGAACCCTAAATTTGATGTACGATGGGGCTAAATTATATAATAACTTACCTAAACCATTAAAAGATATCAAATCATATAATATTTTCAAAAGAAAATTAAAATCACATGTTATAAATAATATCATGTAACAATAAATTATAAAATTAACATCAAAATTAAAAATCTATTAAAAAATAAATAAATTGTTAGACAAAAAAAAAATATATATATATACAGTCAAGTAAAAAATAAATAAAATAAAAATAAAACGTTAATATAAAATATTATCATCTCCTAACTCCTAAATACCAACATATGCATATAATAAATTATATTTGAATAAACTTAGTTATTTTAGATAAATTATTCTAGATTAACCAATACTCTGTACATAGACGAACGTACGCACAAAAATATTTGAAACAACGTCATTAACGAAAATATACGGTAACCGATAATTAAATACAGTTTAATGATTCGTTTAACTGGCCCTGTAACCAAGTTAATGCCTAGTTGTACTCGCATAAGAAAATATACCCTCATTAACTTTGCATGTTCCTATTACTTTGCACTTAAATCTAAGCCTTATGTTTGAACCACAGGGTATATTCTTAGTGTTCATTTTTCTTACTTCATTATTTCAACTTAATAAGTGAATACTTACAACTGTTTATCGCAAAAAAAATAAAAAACAAAATAAAAGATGCTTGCTTATTGTGTAATTGTAAGACAGTTTAGATAAGTTAACTATTTATAAGTTGTCTTGTAAGTGAAATTTCTGTAATTTCTTTAGACAATAAAGTTTCTTTAAACCGAAATCATGAAAAGCATGGACACCACGGTCATAAACGGTATAACGGAAAAGGGCACCCACTGGCATTTTAACGCACCGGCCTGGCCATCTGGAGGTGGACTGTGGGAAGCAAGCGTCAAAAGTACTAAATACCACCTCAAAAGAGTACTAGGAGAACAAAAATTGACATACGAGGAATTTACGACCCTCCTATGTCAAATCGAAGCATGCTTAGACTCACGACCGCTGTGCCCGTTGACAGAAAGCATTGACGAATTACAATGCCTGACACCAGGCCATTTCCTTGTTATAGGAGATGCCCATTTGACAGTTCCTGAACCTGACAACTCCAACAAGGATCTTAGAAAAAGATGGCAACTTGTACAAAAAATCACACAAGACTTCTGGCAACAATGGTCTAGAGAATATTTACAACAGTTGCAAGCAAGAAACAAATGGCAAAAACCAACTGAAAATCTACAAATAAATGACATTGTATGCATCCGTGGAAACCAACCTGTGGGGCGATGGGCACTAGGCCGTATAATTGACACACATCCCGCAAAAGACGGCCAGACTAGAGTTGTGACACTTAAAACCGAGAATGGGATTATAAAACGGCCAATTGTTCAACTAGTTCCCCTCGTCACTAATGAACATGATAGAAGGAAAGACAATGACAAACCTACCCGGCCTACCCCAGAAAATAGGTCACCTACACGACGGACAACTAAAATGACGTATGCGGCTCTCCTAAGTTACGCCTTATTAATGCTTATGACATTATCCATTCCAACCGTACAGGCGCACACTAAGGACTTTACAATCACGCCACTAAACTCTGATCGAACCCTATACTTTGACAGAATCGCTGACATGCAGGAAATTAAAGATGACTGGAAGATAGTTCTATACTATAACATGACAAATTATTGGCAAAACGTTGACGCATTGGACAATTACGTGAAACACATTAAACAGTTTTTACGGCCAACATTATTGTCCCAATTCCAACTGATCGTAAATCAATTAGACCAGGATATGGCAGAACTTCAGTTTTACAATGCCCTTCTTAAAACCCACCCTATGGAGTCTCGTTACAAAAGAGGACTAGTGAACGGAGTGGGATACCTTGCAAACACCCTCTTTGGAGTATTGGATCAACGATTCGCAGAAAAGTACGAAAATGACATCCGGCTGACACGACACAACGAGCAACATTTACTACAACTAATAAAAAATCAAACTAGCATAATTGAAGCGGAAGGCAATATACTAAAACGTAACGAAGACATTATGAACAAGCAATTTCAAATAGTCACCGAGCACCTAAATAACTTAACAGACATATCAAATCAAGTACAGCACGATCACGAAAATGCATTCTACATCATGACGTCATCTATAGCAGCAAATGGAATGCTAACGCACTTAAAAGGCATACAACAAACCGTCATTAATACGTTGACAAATATGTACCACGGCCATGTCGACGTTCACCTTCTCTCCCCTAAACAATTGCAAACTGAATTAAACCGAATAGCTCGGCATCTAGACAGCAAATTAGCACTTCCGGACCTGAAAGATAACATACGTAACTTGTATAAACTACTCACAATTCACGCTCGCATTACCGACCAATATCTCATAATGGAAGCAAAAATTCCACTATTAAGCGATGAACAATTTGAACTTGACAAACTGATAAGCATTCCCCAGCATATATCACAACAAAATGTCATACATATAATTCCAGGATCGGAACTGATCGCCTTCAATATTAATCAGGACACCTTTATCCCCATTGAGCAATCAGACTTAAACACGTGCCTTCATATAAACGAACAAAAATTGTTATGCCATTTGAATCACCCTATTTATGAGGGGAAACAAGGGAAATCAATTTGCAATACAGAAATATTAACGCATCAAGCACAATATAACTCATACTGTCATACGGAAACAAAACCATGCATTGAAAAATGGAGCAAATTACATAAACAGAACACGTGGGCCTTCACCTGCTGCAACGAATGCATAGTCCGCATTTTATGCCCAGACGGTTTGACGTCGAAGTCATTACGTAACAACGGACTGATAACTCTAGGTCAGGGTTGTGTTTTGAAAGGTGACACCTTCATGCTGTATGCGAACAAAGATTACGTCGCAAAATCAGTTATTCAGTTAGATACAAGCACTATACCCGAGTTATCATCACTTAACGACGTATTAAATACTTCGATCACCCACATGACATTCCAAAATGAACCCCACGAACAGCAATTTTCACATATCCAACGGGATATACAACTGCTAAAAGGCCAATCTAAGCTAGAAGAGATATCCTCTCACGACCGATATCAATATGTAACCATTGGAGCATCATTGATCATCAGCACTGGGGTCCTCCTGATGTGTATCTTCGTGTACTATAAGTACCGCACAGGAACGTGCAGACTGACACCGCAGCAACTACGCGCCAGCGAAGAAACATGTGATAGTGTTAAAAGTGATGTAATAGAGTGCGGGAGTGCGCGTAAAGCTACGACAGAGTGCGGGAGTGCGCGGAAAGTAATCACTTCCGCGAAGCAAGTGATTTTTGACACTAGCACTAGTACTGACTTTTGAAGTACCATATCAAACTTGTTTTGTTACTTGATACCTTATTTTAAGTTTGCACTTTTACACTTCCATTTATATAATAATGCACTAATTTACAAACATAATCGTAGTATTCTACACACTATTTGTTGTATACACCTTAACTTTCATTTATAAGCACCTATTGCAAATGTTATTCTTACATATATACCTTTTTGACTCTTTTGAGCCTTCTTCTGAGATGGCAATATTACAATGGTGGCAATAGTACAAAGATGTACATTAATTTCTGCAACGATGCACGTGTACTTTGCACTAGCCCCAAATAAGGTTATTAACCCGGCACGAGTATCGATGCAACTAATCTGTAACGTTAAGTATAAGCTGCACAAACCAATCAGTGTACGATTAGCCAACGATAATAAAACATCTCTCGTATATCGCGGTCTTTTTACTCCGCGGCAATCGTCCTCCAACTGACATAGTGCATCCTTACACACTAACCTAACCTAAATTAAGCTTTGTAGCCCTTAACTTTTGGCATGTCCTGTCCACCGAAAAGACGCGCACCTAAATCTGACAATGACCCATTCATTCATTCATCTTTATTGAGCTTTCACTTCTGCCGGCACTCCCGGAGTGCAACCCGTTGTTTTTTTTTTTTTTTTTTTTTTTTTTCAAATCACGATTCAACCCGGACCTAATATTTTTGTTTGTGCACGTAGAGATGAAAAAAAAAAAAAAAAAAAGAAAAAAAAAACGCATATGCGGAATTAAAAATCAATATTACAAATCTAACACGAAATTCACGTGGGTTTTGTACTTTTCGAGTAAAAAAAAAAAAAAAAAACGGTGATAAATTCAACTAGGCATTAGTTTTTACGAAAGCTACTGCCATCTGACCTTCCAACCCCAAGGGGAAACTAGACCTTATTGGGATTAGGCTTTGTCAAGTGAGTGGGCAACTTGACTGTTAGAAGTTCTCAAACCGCCCGAAGGCCTCCAACTCGGCTTAACGACTGCTGCCATAGACAGCAACCGGGTTCAACGGCTTAACGTGCCTTCCAAAGCACGGGTAAAAAAAAACTCATCTCAATATTTTTTTTTTCTCTTACATGCGAAATTGATATCGAACATCGAAAATATAATCCCATCAAAAACATTCTGTAAAAAACTAGCCAAGTCGCGATGGAGCTACTTGTTTATCTCTAAAAAGTAATGAAATCTAGACAAAGTCGTATCAAGTCTAAGGTTCCTTACTGCGATTTCTTTATTATTTATAGTTAATGTTGTGTGACTTGGCCGTTGACTTGTACCCACTAACGTATAAAGAATGTTCAAATTATATTCTCAACGAACATTCATACTACGTAATTGACGTCCCAAGGCTATAGACCGACTTCCCTGACTTCGCTAGTTTGTGTTGCGCGGCCACCAGCCTGTTTCCATGTTTGTTGCTCCGTAAGGGGTATCTGGAGTTCGTGCCCTTGCATTTGAACTGACCAAGGTTTTCGTGAGTGAATATTGCCACTTGGTATATCAGTATGCATGGCAGGGACAAAATCTGGAACTCCAGGAAGAACTCCCGTGCCGGAGCATCGGATGGTTTGCCGGCCATGCCGCGGACAGCCCTCTTCTGCATTGAAAAGACGCGGTACCAGTCTGCAGCCCGGGCCCACAGCTCCACGCCGTACGTCAGCACCGAGTGGACCGTTGCGAAGTAGCAATCCCGCACAGCGGCCCGCCCGGCGGTGCGCGCCAACCGGCGCAGCGCGAAGCATGCGCGACCCAGCCTACCACAAAGCTCATTTATGTGCTTCTCCCACGTCAAAGCACTATCGATGTGGAACCCGAGCAAGCGCGCGCAGGACACTTGCTGTAGAGGGGCACTGCCTGCGCACACTCGCAGGCTCTCTCCGGGGTGACCGTTAAGTTTTATCGGCATGAAACAGGTTTTTTCTTTGTTTAACGCCAGTCCGTTAGCCCGGAACCAGTCGTGTAGTTGCTGGACGACGTTATTTAGGGCCGCTTCGAGCTCACTCCTCGTCGGCGTGCTCACTACCGCCGTTACGTCGTCTGCATACATATATATGGTAGCACCTTTTATTGCTTGGGGCAGGTCATTTAAGAGGATGCTGAATAGGGTATTAGACAAACACGAGCCCTGCGGAACACCTATCAGGTTGCGACGCTCCGAAGATACCACGCTGCCGCCTTCTCCGACGACCACCTGAGCCCTGTCACTCATGAAGGACAGAACTAGCTTTAAAGCTGGGCCCCGGATACCATAGTGGTCCAATTTGTCCGCAATGAGGGCGTGGTCAGCGGTATCGAAGGCGCGCGAGAGATCGCAGCAAACAATGGCAACTTGGCGACCTTCCTCGTGGGCGCGCAACACGCAATGAACCACCTCCCGCACGAGGTCTGTGGTCGACCGATGTGTCCCACTACGCTGGATTTTTGCAATGTCAATCGATTTTTTTATGTACCAATAGTAGAAGGGGGCATTACCATATCTCTAATACAGCTGAGACCAGCTGAGGGTTCTCCATCAGATACTTCAGACCTTCGATTTTTGACATCAAATGAAGCGGCCCACCAATTTGAATATTTTTTGTAAAGGCGGTATAGTAGATATATCTCTAATAGTTTGGTTGGGCTCTTGTGTTTTCTAATCAGGGTCACCAGGTACTCCAGATCTTCGATTATCCTAGTTTTTATACCCGAAGGGTCAAAACGGAACCCTATTGGTGTCGCCCAGACGTCCGTCCGTCCGTCCGTCGTCTGTCACACAGGTTTTTATCCTACCCTGTCAAGTAGGATATCTTTGTTTAGAGCTCATTGAGTAGATATTTACAATATTTTTAATTTAAAAAAATATTGGAAAGCAAAGGAATGAGAAGCCACCAAAGTCATCTTCTTTTACGAAATTTTGTTCCGAAGAATTTATTAACTTCCCAAATACCTATAAACTTAAAATTTGGTAATAATTTTTGTCATTACGTATATTTTACCAACAAATACTAATAAATTGATAAATTAGATATTTTCTTTGAATTATACTTATTATTCCTATAAAAAACCAACAACTTTGCGGTCGGTTTGGAACCCTAAATGTGCGAAGTCCGATTCGCACTTGGCCGGTTTTTTATAGTTTTCCCTTTATGCGGCCATTAAACCCTAACTCTGTACCAAATTTCAGCTCTCTGAGTTTATGGGAAGTACTAGTTCTATTTTTATTATTATGAGTGAGTGAGTGTCATAAATGCGAAACTTTGCTTTCGCTTAACTTCGGAACTAAATGACCTACAGACTTGAAATTGTGAATTTTAAATATGTGATTAAAGCTTACTGGATGACGAAAATTTCTGCGTTCTGGTCTTATCCAGAGGTTCTCAAATAGGGGCCTGAAAATGCGGGGAAATGGTTCCAGTAAAGGATGGTACGGCAGTGTTTGCTTCGCGTTCGACTTGGCGGGGGCACTGCCATGCCCCCAGATTTCGGGAAATAAGGGGCGATACAAGTTTCTTTTATATTGTCATTATGTCAATGTTAGAATTCTATATAAATTGAAGAGGAATGGAGGAAAGTTAGACGGGATGAAAATGGATTACCTCGTGTTCGATGCGATGCTGAAGATGTAGGTACCTGGTGAAGCTTCAAGACGATCCAGTCACTGATTTTAGGTTTTTCACGTATTCACTTGTTATTTGATGGTTTATGCGGTATTGTGTATGATTTTAAGAGGTTTTAATTGAGGTTTTATATTTTTTGAAGCAGAGATGCGCGCGCGCGATGTTTGAGTTTTTTATGCAATATGGCGACTGGACGTGACGTCACAGATATTCGGCACCGGAAGTGAAGTTGCCAACTTGAGGTAAAGGAAAGGATGGGAAGGATACGTTCAGAAATCAATGTTTATATTTAATTTATATTATAAAAAGCGTGTGTGGTGAGGTAAATGTGTAAGTGTATGTTTTTTATTTAATTCGGCCAAACCATACTCCCCCGCCTTGGAGTGTACTCCAACATAAAGATTACAAATAACCAAGAGACAATTTAAAAAATATATATTATATATACAGAGCTACTTATTTTTCTACAAATCTATAGAGTATGGAATTTTATATTTAATAATGAAACTATTTGAAAAGAGTAAATTATTGAGTGGGCAGAGGACACACTCTGACCACAGGGCGAATGTAAGTACCAGTTTTAGTTTTAACCTTTACAACCCGAGTAACACCATCATTACCAGGGTAAGTTTCCTCTACCATCGCCAAAGGCCAACACAGGAGAGGAAGTCTTTCTTCCTTTAATATCACAACTTGTCCCTTTTTAACAGGGTTAGAAGGAGTGTTCCACTTTTCACGACTCTGTAATGAGGTAAGATATTCAATGTGCCATCTTTTCCAGTAAGATTGAACCATTTTGTCAATTAATTTATATCTTTGTAAACGGGTTACAGGAATATCGTCTAGATTTACCGCTGGGATATATTTTAAAGGCGTTAAATTAAGGAAATGTGATGGAGTGAGTGCCAAAGGTTCTGAGGGGTCGCTACTGAGAACACATAAAGGCCTAGAGTTCATGAGAGCTTCTATTTGAATAAGCACTGTATTCATCTCTTCATATGTTAAGATTTGCGAGCCAATTGCTTTGTGAAGATGAATTTTGACACATTTTACATTGCTTTCCCATATCCCACTCATGTGTGGAGCATATGGTGGTTGAATTTTGAACTCTATTTTTTGAGGAGTCAATTCCTGGACAATAGCTTTATTATATTCCTCAGAACAAACTACAGCATAAATTTCGTCAAATTGGTTACGAGCACCAATGAAGTTCTTGCCTCCATCACTCATAATGAGTGACACGGGGCCGCGGCGTGAGATGAAGCGTTTAAATGCAGCAATATACATTTCTGTCGACAAATCAGAAACTAATTCCAAATGAATTGCTTTGGTCACTAAGTCCACAAATAAACACACATAAGCCTTTTGACTTCTGATTCCTCTTTTCTTACTCATTGTTATATATATTGGACCCATATAGTCGACACCGCACTTCGAGAAACATTTCTGCTGAGTCACGCGAAATTCAGGTAAATTTCCCATGAAGGGATATAATTCTTTGGGTTTATGCTTAAAGCATTTATTACAGGCGTGGATAACCTTGCGAACTAAGCTTCGAGCGGGTAGTAACCAATATTCGTGCCTGAGCAAGCCTAGGACTAACCCAGGTCCTGTGTGAAAGTTCTTTCGGTGATAGTGTTCAATAAGTAAACGCGCAATTCTACTTTTTGCGGGAACAAGTATCGGATGCTTTTGTTCATATGTCATGGGAGCATTATGCAAACGTCCACCAACACGTAAGATGCCTTTATCGTCAATGAAAACGTTTAATTTTCTAAGAGGGGCGCGAACAAATTTATTATTTTTAATGGCTTCAATGTCAGAAGCGAAGTGTTCAGACTGAACTACTTTTATAAGGTAAGTTTCTGCGACATTCAAATCTGATATATTAATTGAACCACTACTTTTTAGTATTTTTGTAAATCTTAAAACATAGACTACTGCATTTATGAGTTTTGTCCAAACTGACATACGTTCAATGAGAGGTAACAGCGGATGAGTTTCAATTTGTGAGTCTAGATTCTGAACAAGAGAGATAGACTTTGATTCAGGAATATCAGCTGGAATATTCAATTTATTAAAAGAGCTAATTGGCCATTTATCACAAGGTAGGGCAATCCATTCAGGGCCCTCAAACCACGTTTTATTGTCAATTAATTTATTTGGAGTGACAGGTCTTGAAACAATGTCACTTGGGTTTTCATGGCCAGGAATGTGATACCAATGCTGCGGGGCTAAAATTTCATGTATGGCAGAAGTCCTGTTGGCAATAAAGGTTTGCCACCTATGAGGTGAGGAATGAATCCATGCAAGTGTAATGGTCGAATCAGAGAAAGCAAGAGTAGTGTTCACTTGACATCTGGTATTAATAGTTTTAAGAGCAGTCTGTATGAGTTGAGCGAGAAGGTGAGCTGCACAGAGTTCAAGCCGAGCCAAAGTTATCTTTTTTAAAGGAGCGAGGCGTGAGCGAGCGCACAGTAATGCTACACGTGAAGCATGTGAGGTCAATGAGCCAATTCGTAAGTAAATGACAGCTCCATAGCACTTCTCACTTGAATCTGCGAAGCCCAAAATACTAATATCTGAATTTTCATCTATACCTACATGCCGAGGTATTTTAATTTGGGAGAGATTTTCCAATTCACTTTGAATTTGTGACCACACTTTACAAATGTCACTAGGGACATCTTCATCCCAGGAAAGAAGTCGCTTCCAGCACTCTTGTACCAGAAGTTTCATGTAAGCGGTGAGCGGAGCGAGCAAACCTAGTGGGTCATATAGAGCCGCGGTTTGAGCAAGAATTGATCTCTTAGTACAATTATCATTATCAGAACAGTTAATCTTAAAGGTGAAATAATCTTTCACCGGGTCCCATCGGAGACCAACTAATTTGGTTTCAGACTCCGAGTCAAAATTTAAACTTTTTGAGGCCCGATACTCAACAGGTATGTTCTGTAAAAATTGAGGTGAATTTGAGGTCCATTTGGTTAATTTAAAACCACCACTGGCAAACATGTTGACCAGTTCATTATACAATTCAAGTGCTTCACTGTCAGATGCAACAGAATGAATGAAATCATCCATATAGGAATAAAGCGGAGCTACTTGGGAGGCTTTTGGGTACTTATGCCCTTCATCTTGAGCAAGCTGACGAACCACTCTCATGGCAAGATAAGGCGAACATTTAAGTCCGAAAGCAAGTCTTTGGAACTCATAAATTTGAATGGGTTCAGTTTCTGGGTCAAATCTGAATAATATTCTTTGAAAGGCTTTATGTTCTGTTATCAATTTGAGTTGAAAATACATTTTTTCTAGATCTGCAGACACTGCGACAGCGAACAAGCGAAGATTGATTAACAAATCGAATATATTAGTTTGCAGGTTTTCACCGCAGTGCAAAATATCATTCAGGCTTTTGCCAGAAGAAGATTCTGAACTAGCGTCCAGAACAATTCTAGTTTTAGAAGTATCTTTGTCAGGTCGATACACAGCTCTGTGAGGTATATGATAAGCGAGAGGTGCTGTTGAAGGTTCAGACACTTTAGCTAAAAACCCTTTATCTAAATAATCCTGAATAGTTGCGTTATAACCTGAGCGCAATTGCGTATCAGAGCCTAACTTGCGTTCAAGTGATAAGAGCCGGCGGGTAGCATTTTTGTAAGAATCACCCAACTTTTGGGGGTCATCTGAAAAGGGCAGTGCAACTACATATCTACCATCAGATTCGCGGGAAACCGTTTCGCGAAATATTTGTTCACATTGTTTTTCATCAGGGCTTAATATTTTGCGTGCCCCATTCTCCAATGATTCCAAGGTCCAAAATTTCTGAACTAAATTATCTAATTTGTTGTTATCTGCAATGAACGCGTGAAAGGAATGATTTGATGAACTGTAAGTATTACTTTCCGCTTCCCCCATAACTACAAAACCTAAAGTAGTTTCCACTGCAACGGCGCGTGTGTCGGGGTGAGTAATTTTTCCTGTTCTTAATAAATGTGGAAATAATCCAGAACCAACCACACAGTCAATCTCTGATGGGGCGTAAAACAGCTGATCTGCCAGTGACGCGTTTTTGAAATATTCTAAAATATTTGTATTTAATCGAGTGGTAGGTAAGTTACCTGTAATTTTTTCCACAACAGCGGCCTTTATACTGTACTGGCATCGGGGGTCTATTCTTGAACAAAACACTATTGTTGTATATCCTATTATTGGCTTTTCCAGCATGCCAATCCCTTGCACAGTTGAGCGTTGATAGGTTATGTTTAATTTCAGTTTCTGACAACAGGATTCCGTTATAAAATGGGCCGTTGATCCAGTATCTAATAAGACTCTCATATTGCCCGGATTCCCACTATTTAACACGTTAACACAAGCTGTAGGAACCACATCGTTATAAAAAGTGCACGACTTCGCGTCAGAGGTTACAAAACAAAGAGTATTATCACTTGCACTAGATTGTTTATCACGCGGCGCGTTTGTTATTGTTTGTCCAGAAACATCGACACGCGTGTTTTGAACACTGGCACTACTGACAGCGCCGGTGAGCGAGTCGGGATACGAGGAAGTCGCGGGGTGTATATCTATCTCGCTCGCGTTTAGCGTTTGAGGCTCATGAAACGTCAAAACGTTCGCTCGCGGCGGCGTATCAAAGTGTTGCATTTTTTGCGGTTGGTACATGTAATTGTCAATGTGCAAAAGACTATGATGCCTTCGACCGCATTTGGCGCAAGTTCTATTCGACTTACAAGAATTTACGTGATGAAATCCGAGACAATTTTTGCAAAATGAATTTTTGGTTACAACCGAATACCTAGCGCTTGCGTCGAGGTCGTTGAACTTCTTACAAAAATACAGAGGATGTTTTTCATTATTACAAACTATGCAAGTATACATGTTTGTTGAGGTTGCGGGAGCGGTAGGTATAGCGTGCGGCTGCGACGGCGCAACTTTAGGTATCGGAAGCGGCGAGGCGGTAGACGTCAAAGGCGGCGGCGGCGTAGCGGTTTGAGAATTCAATACATATGATTGAAGCGGTTTGTGTTTATAAGCGTTGTTTTGCGAGTAACTGAAGCTTTGTTTAGCGGGTGCGCGAAAAGTATTTGATTGCGGTTTGATACTTAATTCTGTACGCGATAATACTTTACTTTGTTCTTTGACAAACTTCTCGAGCGACGCGAATGTAGGTATTTTCTCCGAGCGGCAACTTTGTTCAAACAACTGAACAGTGTCTTTATCGAGCTTATTGAGAGCTATATGCGTAATCATGAAATCTGCTAAATCCTTCACATCTAACGATTTCAAGGCTGCTACTGACGCGCAATATTGTTCAACAAACGAGTCGAGGTTATGCGGTGAAGCCGTAGTTAAGGGCTTGAATTTGAACATCTTATCTAAGTACTGAGTACCTAAAGTACGTTCATCTTGGTATTTCTCAACGAGTAAATTCCAAATGATTTTATAATTGGAGGCAACAGGAAGCACTCCAGCAATGACAGAGGAAACCGGCCCGGATAGTTTCGAGACTAGGTACTGAACGCGTTCGGCGTCTGAGAGGTGTTCATTCTCATGAATCATTTCTTTAAAGTTTTGGTAAAATAGCGGCCATCTTGCTGGATCGCCGTTAAATGAGATTAACTCTAAAGCCGGTAGCTTAGGCATAGGTCTGCTGTTAGGTACTGATGCTGGCGGTAAAGGCGCTGGTTCTGTTTTAACTGAATTAATAAGCGATTCTTCAGTCGATCGAATATGACAGTAAATTTCATCAAAAGCTTCGACGGCCTTGAAGTCGACCTCGAGGTCCGGATTGAGGGTCATCGTTAGGCGATTCATTTCATTAACTACATCTGTAAATTCTGTTCGTAGTTTATCGAGAGTTTTTGTTCTAATGAGGAATTTCTTCTGATCTTCCGCGGTTTTAACATTTTTGCTCAAATCGTATACATTTTGTAGTATGGCGAAAAAGCTTTTCCTTTTGCCATCTAATAGTTTTAAATCTATATTTGTGCCCATTTTTAATTACAAATGTGCATATCAAATCAAACAATAGAAACAATGGATGCGAAATCACAAAACACGAGAAAAAATGGCGAAACGAGTAGGTATGATATGTACGAATTGTGTAAGTTGTTGTGTTTAAATGAACTAAATAAGATATTATTTTTAAATTAAGACTGTAAATATCACGGGCGAAGGACCAATGTAGAGGAATGGAGGAAAGTTAGACGGGATGAAAATGGATTACCTCGTGTTCGATGCGATGCTGAAGATGTAGGTACCTGGTGAAGCTTCAAGACGATCCAGTCACTGATTTTAGGTTTTTCACGTATTCACTTGTTATTTGATGGTTTATGCGGTATTGTGTATGATTTTAAGAGGTTTTAATTGAGGTTTTATATTTTTTGAAGCAGAGATGCGCGCGCGCGATGTTTGAGTTTTTTATGCAATATGGCGACTGGACGTGACGTCACAGATATTCGGCACCGGAAGTGAAGTTGCCAACTTGAGGTAAAGGAAAGGATGGGAAGGATACGTTCAGAAATCAATGTTTATATTTAATTTATATTATAAAAAGCGTGTGTGGTGAGGTAAATGTGTAAGTGTATGTTTTTTATTTAATTCGGCCAAACCATAAATTAATTCGCTACATTCACAAAAGATGCTTATTAACATTTCGATCTGACAGCGACGCTGTTCCAAGGTTATATAATTATGAACTGTCACTGCTAGTGTCATAGGGATCTTCGTTCACCGTGGGCACAATTACACAATAGAATATTTATTGATATAAATAGCTGTTTAACTTTACTTATTAGGTTTCATGAATAAGTACTTAGATACGTCTTTAGTGACTTTATTAGCCGTTTATTTTAATGTAGATCTGTAAAAGAGCTCGTAAGAATGCCGTGTTTGAAAGTTTTGTTCATAGAGAGGGCGCTTGTCCGGACGCCGTCGTCGACGCGCAGTTTGAGCGCCACGGAGCGCAGTGTGTCGGGCGCGCCGCCGCTCAGCCGCAACCGCGTGCGCACGGCGAACGGTGCGGGGGGTGCGCGCGGGGCGGGCGGGGCTGTGGGCGAGCGCGCGGCGAGGGGCAGGCGCGCGGCGAGGGGCGGGCGCGGAGCGGGCGCGGCGGGGCGGCGCGCGCGCGGCCCGCTGCGACCAGGACCACCCCAACTAGTCCAACTCCATCTAGTCTCTTTCTAAAGGCAACCAGGTAGGTTAGGTATAGTATACCGTAGAATGTGGTAAGTACAAGTACTTAGGGATTGCGGGGGCAGAAGGGATGCGACTCCAGAATTTCTTTTTTCAGGCACTACATCAATTTTCGGGCTTAGGATGCTGTTAAAGTAATTTAATTATATTTTTAACACAATTCTTCAACGAATGTTGGTGTCTGCGTGTGGTTGTCTCTGCGCCACCATCATCAGCGCGATACATTCGGAAACTACTTACTGAACTGACACTGGACATGGAGATTTTCACGAACATGTAGGTATGTAGATGTTTCCTTAGTAGTAATTTTAGTGTATTTAAATATATCATATTATCTACGGTTGCCGGCAAAAAACTTGAGCTGGTGCGCAGTAGTCAATTTACGTTATTTACGCGCGCACGGGCGCACTCGAACAGTGCGACAAGGAGATTTGATCTGCTAGGACTAGGTTACATATTAAAATACCTAAAATTGGTATACCTATTTTCAAAATACCTATGTACGAAATACCTATTTTATAAAAAATCTATCATTTAACCTATTTTCATAATACCTATTGGACGAAATACCTATTGAACGATTAACCTAAATTTGAAATAACTACTATCAAAATACCTATGTACGAAATACCTATTTTTAAAATGTCATTAAACCTACGGTCGTAATACCTAGTCGAAATACCTACAGTCGAAATACCTTCAGTACTAAAGCCTAGCTAAGTGTTTACTGTTATTATATACAAGTTAAATTATTTAAAAAAAGTTCGTTTCTGGCGCTTCGCCGGCCGCTATCGCGGCACGCTCGCATCGCTCACTCGGCTCGCGCGCTGTAGGGTTGCAGTTCTACCTAACCATTCCTCCTCGCTTCGCTCGTCGTCGTACCTACACCGACCTGCCCTAGGTACAAGTAAAAAATGATGTTATGACAATCTCCACCTCTATTCTCCACTTCTACATATTCTAACCTAAGGCAGGTCGGTGTAGGTACGACGACGAGCGAAGCTAGGAGGAGTGGTTAGGTAGAACTGCAATCCTACAGCGCGCGAGCCGAGCGAGCAAAGCGAGCGTGCCGCGGTAGCGGCCAGCGAAGCGCCAGAACCGAACATTTTTCCATAAAATTATTATTCAACTGACATTCTTGATTTATGATGCTTTTTACTACTACTTATCTATTTCAAAAACCCATTTGTTAAAAACCTGTCGCGATAATGTACTGTAGGTATTTTGGGCGTAGGTATATCAAACTTAGGCGAATCGTCCATTAGGTATTACATCCGTTAGGGATTTTGAACAGTATAGGTATTTCGATCAATAGGTTTTTTGAACGTAGGTATTTCAAACTTCGGTCATTTAAACTGTATATAGGTTAAATAACTGTTAGGTATTTCGTACATAGGTAATTAGACAATAGGTATATCAATATTAGGTATTTTAATATGTAACCGGTAGTTACCGGTAGCTTGTTGAAGTAGTCCCGCACGAGGCAGTCGACGAGCAGCTGCGCGCGGTCGCAGCCGTGCGGCCGGGTCGGCACGTACGGGTACTCGCGCACCGGGTTCACCGCTGCAAGCGCGACGCGACACTCGCTGAGTGGGGCCGTTGCCAGTGCCGGTCCCACTAAACGCGATTATGCTAGCTAGGCAGGGCTGGGGTGGGGCTGCCTCAACAACACTCCAGCCAGCTAGGCTGCACTGTCAACGAGCACTAAACGGAGCGGGGCCCACACTCATCTCTGACGTTGGTCATATCCAGGGAGTGCACACACACACACAAGGTACACAACGAATTCCTGGATACTTATCTGGAATGGTTCATATAGCTGCCTAAATTAGACAACGACTATCGGTGTAGATAAAGTAGAAAATACGCACAGAAGGCGGTAGATATTAGCTATTTTAGTTTAAGTGTATTTTAACTTATTATAAACTAAGTAATTCTTCAAATTTAGAAATAGAGGAAAAATTGAAAAACTTGGGCACCGAGCAGGATTTGATCCTGCCACTTCTAACGCCTTAAGGGAGGCGTACAGCGACGTCTACCAGAAGACTCAGGCTTCATTAAAGCGGGTATTACACTGTCCTGAATTCAGGACACTTAGAAGGGTTCGGACCTATACGTTAGAGCGAGATGCTTCAACTCCCCTCCACTAGTAAGGACGCCTGATGATTCAGGACAGTGTAATACCCGCTTAACGGCCCTGACGTCTCAAATTACGTTATCGTTAGGTTACGATGCGCTTCATACACTAAATTAATTACGTATTAACCAGTAACGCTGCTAACGCAAACTACAAATTTAGAAATATAGGAAAAATTTAAAAACTTCGGCACCGAGCAGGATTCGAACCTGCGGCCTCCCGACACTAGATACACGTAAATCAGAATGGGCTTATATAACCGATGGAAGAAAATTCAGTAGACAAACCAGCGATACACAATTGAGTGGCGTTCAAAAGCTGCGGCAGCGCGTCGGGGTCGCGGTAGTACAGCCTGAGCGTCTCGCGCGCCACCGACCACAGCAGCACGCCCTCGTCGTCCACCACCTGCGGCACCAAGAGGGAGTTCCATCAGTGGGGCATGCCCACATACTAATTAGTACAGCCTGAGCGTCTCGCGCGCCACCGACCACAGCAGCACGCCCTCGTCGTCCACCACCTGCGGCACCAAGAGGGAGTTCCATCAGTGGGGCATGCCCACATACTAATTAGTACAGCCTGAGCGTCTCGCGCGCCACCGACCACAGCAGCACGCCCTCGTCGTCCACCACCTGCGGCACCAAGAGGGAGTTCCATCAGTGGGGCATGCCCACATACTAATTAGTACAGCCTGAGCGTCTCGCGCGCCACCGACCACAGCAGCACGCCCTCGTCGTCCACCACCTGCGGCACCAAGAGGGAGTTCCATCAGTGGGGCATGCCCACATACTAATTAGTACAGCCTGAGCGTCTCGCGCGCCACCGACCACAGCAGCACGCCCTCGTCGTCCACCACCTGCGGCACCAAGAGGGAGTTCCATCAGTGGGGCATGCCCACATACTAATTAGTACAGCCTGAGCGTCTCGCGCGCCATCGACCACAGCAGCACGCCCTCGTCGTCCACCACCTGCGGCACCAAGAGGGAGTTCCATCAGTGGGGCATGCCCACATACTAATTAGTACAGCCTGAGCGTCTCGCGCGCCACCGACCACAGCAGCACGCCCTCGTCGTCCACCACCTGCGGCACCAAGAGGGAGTTCCATCAGTGGGGCATGCCCACATACTAATTAGTACAGCCTGAGCGTCTCGCGCGCCACCGACCACAGCAGCACGCCCTCGTCGTCCACCACCTGCGGCACCAAGAGGGAGTTCCATCAGTGGGGCATGCCCACATACTAATTAGTACAGCCTGAGCGTCTCGCGCGCCACCGACCACAGCAGCACGCCCTCGTCGTCCACCACCTGCGGCACCAAGAGGGAGTTCCATCAGTGGGGCATGCCCACATACTAATTAGTACAGCCTGAGCGTCTCGCGCGCCACCGACCACAGCAGCACGCCCTCGTCGTCCACCACCTGCGGCACCAAGAGGGAGTTCCATCAGTGGGGCATGCCCACATACTAATTAGTACAGTCTGAGCGTCTCGCGCGCCACCGACCACAGCAGCACGCCCTCGTCGTCCACCACCTGCGGCACCAAGAGGGAGTTCCATCAGTGGGGCATGCCCACATACTAATTAGTACAGCCTGAGCGTCTCGCGCGCCACCGACCACAGCAGCACGCCCTCGTCGTCCACCACCTGCGGCACCAAGAGGGAGTTCCATCAGTGGGGCATGCCCACATACTAATTAGTACAGCCTGAGCGTCTCGCGCGCCACCGACCACAGCAGCACGCCCTCGTCGTCCACCACCTGCGGCACCAAGAGGGAGTTCCATCAGTGGGGCATGCCCACATACTAATTAAACACCTACCATATAAATATAGATATAATATAAGAAAAGCCTGTAACTAGCGCTCCTGAGGTCAATTCCTGATACATGTATCAATTGAAATGCTGATGCTTCACTTTTGCGGCCATAGCGTGATAATTATATTAGACGTACCTCTGTTAACTGTCTTGTTAGCTTGGGATAAAGCTCATAGCGGAATGAAACATACACCTAATAAATTTCACCTCTAGCTTGACTAGTGGTAATGCTGACACAAGTACACAAGTGTCACAACAAGCCGGGCCTGGCCCCCGCGCGCCGGACTAGCGCGGCGCGGCGCGGCGCGGCGCGGCGCGGCGCGGGCCGCGGCGGCTTCGGACGCGACCACTACCTAGGCTCGACAGGCGCGCACGTACGGCCGACCGCACCCGCACCGCACCGCACGCCAACTGTGAGGGGACGATGACATTGAAGCGCATTACAACAATAACAGTTGATTCCAATAATGTGTGGTTGTCTCACTTCAACTAAAGCTTCGTCTGTGTCGTGTCGGTAGTTGCTATCAACAGCTACATACTAGCTAGTGTTGCGCTCGAGTCAGTGTGTCACGTGTAGTTTACCATGCTCATGTCGTAGAAGAGGCAGCGCCAGACGCAGCCGTAGAGGGCGGGCGCCTTCTCGGTGGTGGCGGGCTCGGCGGGCGGGTGCCGCGCGCGCCACAACACGTCCGACAGCGCGAGACCGTACACGTATGCGCACACCTTCAGCCAGTCTTTTATCATGTTCCAGAACTCTAGCTTGTTCTCTTCCTGGACATCATTATTACAGTTAGGTACAAATCTGGCAATATTTTAGTAATGTGCGATACCGGCGTCAGCATTAATACCTACCTACCTACTTACAACTTTTTTGCCCTGACTTAGTTTCCAAAGTAATTAGTGCACGTAGTGTAACGCATGGACAACTACTTTTATTTTTATTTATTTATTAATAGAAACAAACAGTCTTATATAGTTGTATGTAACATTAACGATTTTACCTAGTTAAATTCTAGGCTAACAGTTTCCTAAAAAACAGTATATCAAAGAAAAATTAACTAGTTTTCAGAGTTGTCTGTAACAGAACTAAAGTGACACAATAAAATTATTGAACTAAAGTTTGCTCACATATGTATAATTATATAGATACATACACATGGATATGTATACATATACATGTATATGCATACATACACATGCACATAGTAACATAAAATAAAATGTATACACTTAAAAACAGCCTATTCAGGTTTTGTAATCAGTGAACGAAAATCGTTCCCTGTTTGTAATACACTGCAAGGACAGTCTCTTAAATCTATTTAAACTTTCCTTAAAAATATCAATCTTATTAAATTTTTCATTGTACAACCTGCACCTGCTTTCATTGTACAACTACTAAAGAATTATGTTTTTAGCATGTTGACAATAAAACTTCACCCTGCCTCTGTGGGTGCCACCTGGCAGAAAGCACGAAACTTGGCATGAATGCATGCATGTAGCTTTCATATACCTACATATGTGCATCAAAATTTTAAGGGAAACACTTTGACAAACTCCTCCCACTTTTATGTGCCGAATCACAGTTTTTTTAGGGTTCCGTACCCAAAGGGTCCAAGAGGCCAGAGGGTTTACGGAACCCTATTGCTATCACTTACGCGACCGTCCGTCCGTCGTCTGTCACACAGGTTTTACAGCCAAACGGTTGGAGCTTATAGTCTTCAAATTTTCACAGTACATAGTTGACCCAAAGCTATACAAATTGTCAAAATTTATTTTAAAATGTTTATAAGGGGGGCTCCCAAACAGCTATAAAGGGGGTGCGAAAAATTTTTTTTCACCTACCCCATCGTGTGGGGTATCGTTATTTAGAGCTCATTGAGTAGATAAATATACAATTTATGGTTTTAAAATATATTGGAAAACAAAGCAATGAGAAGCCATCAAAGTCAACACACAACACACAACAACACACACACACACACACACAGCAACAGTAACATTTTTTACAAGATTTTGGTCTTAAGAATTTTTTGATTTGCCTTTGACCTATAAACTTGAAATTTGGTGATAATCTTTATCATTACCTATACCTATACTTTACCAACAAATACTAATATCTTGATAAAACACATTTTTTCATTGAAACTTCCTTAGTTTTCCTATTTTATATTTGTGGACAATCTTACACAAATCAACCTAGTCCCAAACTAAGCAAAGCTTGTACTATGGGTACTAAGCGACGATATACATACCTATATAGATAATTAGATACTTAAATACATAAAAAACATCCAAAACCCAAGAACAAATATTCGTGCTCATCACACAAATAAATGCCCCGGCCGGGATTCGAACCCGGGACCTCTCCAGCTTCGCAGGCAGGGTCACTACCAACTAAGCTAAAGCGGCGGATTAATAAAACAAACTTAGTTTTTCGGTTGGTTCGGAACCAGAAAACCGTCAGAGGAAAAAATGTTCCTTATAAAATTATCTATAATAAATCATTCTTTGGATGTATGTTGATTTGATAGGACCTATAAGTACCTATAGTTTTCAAAATATGCGAGCATTCATTGGGGTAAGAACAGCAGAAGAGATGCTAAAGGGAGGGAAAGGTCTAGAGAGATGCTAACATTTTAGAGCGCATCCTGGGCATCGGGTTACAAGTTTGGAATTAGTAAGTACCTAATATTCTAATCCTATTACCGAGATGTCCAGCATTTTTTCTCTGATGAGGCAGTTCTTCAGCAGCTTGCCCTGGGCGCAGTCGGGCACGGCGCCCGGCTGCGGCTGGTGCGGGTAGTTGGCTGTAACCAACCAACACACTGATGCACTGATGCTTCGGAACGTGTCGGTGCAACACTAACTAAAGCGGGTATTACACTGTCCTGATCCTGAATTCAGGACACTTAGAAGGGTTCGGACCTATACGTTGGAGCGAGATGCTTCAACTCCCCTCCACTAGTCAGGATTCTGAATTCAGGACAGTGTAATACCCGCTTAACCTCTATCTACAGGGTGGATTTTCTTTTTGGGTCAGTGAGGGCAGCTACCAGATCCCGTGCTGCTACGTGAAAATTGTCTTAGAAGACCTTCCTTTGATTTTGAATTAATGAAAAATGGCGTTTTCAGATTTTGGAAAAAACATACAGGGTGCGAGAAAAAGGCCATTTTTGACTATCTTTTTTTTTGATGCCAGTTGATCGTGTCCCTACTTCCTATTCAGGATCAAAAGCTTGTATGGGACCAAAAAAAAATTTCCGGCTAGAAAAGCCACAAATCGAGGAAAAGTTTTTCCCATACTTACAACAAAAAACAGCTTAGCTTACACCTAACTCACACAAATATTTGTTTATCTACATCCATATCATAAATTAGGTTTGCACATAAAAATGGTCTGTGTCTGCGTATAAGTTTGGTGTCATATAATTACAGACGCAAATGTACTTCTTTCCTTGAACATTGTAGCGGGGTAGGTAGGCTATCAGATCTAATGTGTAGCGTACATTACCGTAGACACAGCGGCTGGTGACCCTCACCGCTCGGCGCGTGTGCGACGCGTGCTGGTATTTCTGCAGGTCTCCCAACATGACCTGGGGCTGGAACGACCCTTCCATGTCTTCGTCCAGCTGGAAATAAGGTTGATAGTATTATGCCATAAATATATTTATCTACACCCATATGGGTAGTAAATCCTGTAAGTTCAAATGTGCAGGAGCTGGAGTGGCGGTGGCGGGCTCGCCGGGTGGGAGTGGGACAGTGGAGGGAGAAAGGAATATTTTTGAAGTGAAAACTTCTTTAGTGGCGCTGAGTACTTTTTCTAATGGGGAAAAATGTTTAAACTGGCGTCGGACCAGCTAGTTGACCCCTCCTAGTATAGTGATTGCGATGTTAGGAGCTTAGGGGTCAACTCAGCTGGTCGGTGAGCGGCAGATCCAGCTAGGTTGGCCCCTCCTAGTATCGTGATTGCGATGTTAGGGGGGTCAACACCAAACTTGAGGAATGAAGTTTCCACTTACTGGCGTTTCCACTAAGTCCAATATCGGATAGCCAGACTGACCGATTTCCGTAAAGATCATATTTCAAATAAATTCTCATGGAAAGTAGTTCTTATTGTCCCTAAATACGGTGACAGTTCACGTCAAAATAGTGGCCAAGCGTGATGTTCAAAGTACGTATAATTTTGAATCGACTTTGTAATCGATGCTTGGTTTCCGATTTCAATTAAAACTTTAACTGTGCAGAAAATTATAATTCAATCCAAAATATACGTGCATGTGAAATGATAATTCATCTTTGTGTTCATTTGATAAATTATAACGTTTTATGCACTCAAAAACAGCACATTAAGGTATTTTGACGGAGCTCTTCACACGCTGAGAACGATTCTGAAACTGAGCTGTATTTAATCGATTAATGAAGTACCTAGTTTTTAATAACGTGGCAGATTTTTCTCCTATAATTTTGGCAGAGGGGTAAGCAAAGAGTACATTATTAAGGGGTAAGTATATCAATGGCGGCTCCCGTCTTAAATGCTTTAAGGTATGTGTAGATGGATTATTCGAATATGTATATGAATATCTTTGTTATTTCTTTATCAACTTTCTTTATAATGTCGTTTATGCATATCTGCTGTAAAACTTGTGCGACTAAGTAGGTTTGCGCGTAGCTGGGGCTGCTACTACATAGTAAAGGATTAAATCTTGGAGGACGAAGACAGGATAATAAGTAGATAGGTATGTCAGAACAGCTGGGAGGCTATATGGACCGATTTATCTGTAGGTAGTTTTATGTCCGAAATGTATGAAAACGTCACATAAAACATCATCACGGTATACCTACGCGATCATCTTAGGGCCCCCTCAGTGATAAGTACAAAAACATAAAATCTCGGGGCAAATCTTCGGATCTGTGCGCGGATACTGTGAGTGTTGTGTCATGTGTGCCGTGCCTTAGACAATTAGAAACATAGTGCGCGCTTTTTGTTTTGTCTCTTATAATTGTAGTCATATATTGCCACTGTTATACTTCTGTTTTAGTTTAATTTCAAAATGTATACTTAAGTCCATCATTCTTGTTTACCTACTTGTAGTCTCTAACTGTAATGTCAATCAATCTATCTGTATCATTCTCCAGTTTTAATCTTTTGGTAATATCATACGGCCTTCACGACACAGGCTCGGCCTAGTGTGAAGACCACTGTTTGCTCTAATGAAATGTTGCATGTAAATTAAGTTTAAGGGTTCATAATTGTATACATACTTGCTATCTGGTAAATAAATAAATTTTGTATTTTGTATTTTTTGTATAGTAAACGGGTAGTGAACTTTTTTCGAGTCTACCCCTCACATTTTTATCAACTTTTGTGGGGTACCTAATCAAATGTTGTGTATCCATGCATATCTCCGTTGATAACTTGCTCAGACGACAGTGCTGCCGCGACCGTGACCGGTGTAACCCGCGTAAGACCCGTTTAAACAAATTGTTTACAAAGCGCGAGAGTTTAAACCCCCCCCCCCCCCCCCCCCCCCCCCCCCCGCGCAGCACGCACTAGTCTGCGCGAGCTGCATGGTTGCGTCGGCTCACCCAGCCCATGGAGATGAAGAAACAGGCCCAGGCGCAGTCGAAGACGTCGGTGTCGTGGAGCTGGTGGAGGGCCGGCGCGCGCGCGAAGTCGCGCATGCGCTGCGTCGTCACGCCCCACCACGACCACGACCACGCGCACGACTCCAGCGTCTCCTCCACCACTGTCTTGCTGTAGTTCACTTTACTCTGCACCTAAAGTATCACATCATCTGCCTATAACATATACGTACATCAGGGGCTGTGAATGCAAAAACCGGTTATTAACCGTGCCTGGCTCGAAAACCGGTTTTTAGCGGTTTTATTGCTAACCTCTTTAAATCTATGTTTCGACTGATATTTAGAGTTTTTTCGTCGTAATTTGCTAATTTGATACCTACTTACTGATGTGCTTCATTCAATTATAATCTGAGAGAATTACTAAAATCATGGGACACCACATAAAACACAAATTGTCCAAAAATATTATTACATGTCATGTAATAGTACATTACTTACCAAGGGCGATAAAACAAAGAATGTCTCAGATCGCAGGTATTTTACGCCCGAGCCGAAGGCAAGGGCGATAAATATGCGATCTGAGGCTTTCTTGATTATCGCCCGTGGTAAGTACAAAATTTTATGTCACCCCCTGGCCAGGAAGTGGGTTTTTTCGCGCGCGGAGCGTGCGATAATGGCCACTTTATGGCCAGGTGTGACATAATAGTACATTACTTACCAAGGGCGATAAAACAAAGAATGTCTCAGATCGCAGGTATTTTACGCCCGAGCCGAAGGCAAGGGCGATAAATATGCGATCTGAGGCTTTCTTTATTATCGCCCGTGGTAAGTACAAAATTTTATGTCACCCCCTGGCCAAGAAGTGGGTTTTTTCGCGCGCGGAGCGTGCGATAATGGCCACTTTATGGCCAGGTGTGACATAAAAATATTTTTGGATAACTTGTATAGCTTTGGGTGGTTGGTGTCAAGCAGGGTTGTGTTCTGGCACCCACCCTGTTTGCGCTATATTTTGCGGTTGTAGTCCAAGAAGTCTTACAAACTTCCTCTGAAGGTATCCGAGTGCGTTACCGTACTGACGGTAGCATCTTCAACTTGGCTAGGTTCAAAGCACGCTCAAAGGTCTCATACACCGTCATCACAGAGATTATGTATGCGGATGACCTGTGCTTTGTGACGGAATCCCCAGAAGGCCTGCAGCAGCTCATGACCGATTTCAACGAGTCTTGTCGCAGATTTGGACTTAAGATCAGTGTCAAGAAGACCGAGGTGATGTCACTGGACATGGACGGCCAGGAGTCACTGGTTGTCGGACTCGGCGAGGATCAGCTGAGGCAGGTCGACAAGTTTCGCTACCTGGGGAGCACGATAACGTCAAAGTGCGACCTTGATGCGGAAATCAATAGCAGGATCGGAGCGGCAGCTGCGGCATTCGGTAAGCTAGATGCCAAGGTGTTTAGCTCACATGATCTAAAGCTAGCTACCAAGATATCGGTCTACATGGCTGTCGTTCTGCCGAATATACTTTATTCCTCTGAGACGTGGACCACTTATCGCCGCCATATTCGTGTACTGGATCGTTTTCACCTCAAATGCCTGCGCAAGATACTGAACATCCGATGGTCCGATTATGTACGCAATACCGAAGTGCTGCGTAGAGCAAATGTAGGTGGAATTGAGGTTTACATCATGCGCCGTCAGCTTCGGTGGTGTGGGCACGTCTCTCGAATGAAAGACCAGAGGGTCGCTAAGCGCATCTTCTACTTGGAACTTGAGGAGGGCAAGCGGAAACAAGGCGGCCAGCTCCTCAGGTACAAAGATGTGCTTAAGCGCCATATGAAAAAATGCTCCATAGAGTCCTCACAATGGGAGCGGCGGGCTGCAGTGCGGACCGAGTGGAGAACTTTGGTTAACTCCAAAGTTGAGAACTTTGAATGTCAACGGCGCATTGAGCTTGATGCCAAGCGCGATGAGATAAAAGCCCGACCACCTGCGGCAATATCTTACAATTATATAAATGGTGTGCTCACATGTCCACAGTGTTCTCGCGTATTTCTAAAAAAGATCGGCTATGTTAGCCACATACGAGCACATCAAAGACAATTATTACGGAGATGATAGCAGTCGCCTTGGCCGAAATCGGCCGTGGAGCTTATTATTATTATTATAGCTTTGGGTGATGGGTCCACACAAAAAGAGAGGGCCTACATAGGTCGATTCTTACTCGTAGTTCGAAATTCAAATAAATGAATGAATGAATGAAAGTTTATTCACAGAACATATGGTATATGATTCATTAGTTCTTGTACATACATTTGACCCTTGATCTGTTCAGCCGTAAGGCATGTAAAATTTGTTTTAGGTTTATATTTGAAGTTAACCATAATTATTCAAATATAACATACTAATTATTCAAACATAATTTCTATTTATCTTATAATTAAATGTAGACAAATTCTCTAATCGACTCAAATCGAATCCCAAAAACGCGATAAATACATCACGTTCGAAAACTCATAAAAATTATCAGGAAGTTGTAACAGTTCAACATTACACAACAGTTCAACATTTTAACTCCGAATGTAAAAATTGACACGAAACATTCGCTATGCCTCCTGGGGACTCCAATTTTCGACGATTCTTTTCCAAACCACATCAACAATACTGTGTCGAAATTCCAAAACTACTGGAATTTAGCCCCATTCTGCCCTATTTATACTTAAATTCGGCCTTTTCGTTCCCAAATTAACCTACCTACATGCTACGCTGTAGCCCCTTTTGGAAACACCAAAATTTATTATCTCCAATTTTTTTTTTTATTTATTTAAAGCTCAGCCAAGAGTCCTGGCATCAAGCATTCCTCCCTGTTTGTTACGGCGCGCTTGGGGTGCGCAAAAAAATTTTTTTTTCAAGTGTTTCCCTACCGGCTTTTGTATCGTCCGTCCCGTCCACAGCTCGTCCGATCTCATTGGTAAAATCCTAAGGGTTTCCCCTTCAGACATTAAGATTGCGGGCTTGGACGACGCTAAAAACGCCTGGTTACCTACCTGCCCGGGGCAAAATGACGGCAAAATGGCGAGCCTGACTTTAGCCCTTATTTCGTGTTCGCCGGAACTCGAGAGTCTCGAGAGTCGGCTATTTGTTTCTCGTTTCGAATGGAGGCGAAACTCTCGAGTTGTCTCGAGTTCGAGAAGTCTCGAGCAGAAACCCTACTACTACTATCTACTTTTGTTCAGGGCGCAAAGGCAGAATTTGACGTTGATTTGATATTATTTTCAATAGAAGTTGTTGGTGAAAATCGTTTCGCTTCGAGGGCATAAAGAAACTATGTAGGTACTTACCCAAGTTCGGTCGAGGGTTGTTAATTAAAATTGTAACCACATAAGTTTGCACAATACAGAGAAACCCTGAACTGAAGTATGTGTGAAATTAATCAGTGAAGGTACTCATGGAATTATAAAACATGCGTGATTTGAATTCCAACTAGCATTGATATATGACTTTTTAGTATATATTGTAGAATGGTCAACCACTAACCGTAATATCGACTGCAAGAAAATCAAAACCAGTACACAGATTAACAAATATAGTAAATATTATTATCAACGCGATGCACAACTTGATAGCCATCTCAAAATAGCGATAAAAGAAAATTTAAATTGATTCGAAATATACGTAAAACGAACAGTTCGGATTAAAAGCCAAAGGAAACTAACGAGCAGCCTGGCTGGCAGCCTCGGTGAGGAGAGGAGAGCTGGCATTAGATGGGCCGCGACACGCCGCGAGAGCCGTATAGTACCTATCTACCGCCGCCGAGCCGAGCCGAGCCGAGCGGGGCACAGGCGTCGGCATCAATCACGTCACGTCACGCCGGCTATACCTACTAGCGGCTGCCTGCTCACAGCGAACCCGAACCGAGCGGAGACACGCAACTTCCAGTGTCACCTAACCTATCTGAGAGAGTGCCATTCATAAGCTCGTTGCGAGCCGTTCGCGAACCGCGTACCCGGCGTACCTATACCTAGGTAAGTACTGCAATGCAACGGCGTGTTTCCAGTTCCACTGCACTGGTTGCTTCAATCGCTCGGTAGTTAGGTAAAGTATCTCGGCTTATCTCGAGCTACACGTCTTTTTTTGATTGGTGCTGTTAGAAAGTGACGGATAGCTCGAGATAAGCCGACATACTCCCGCGGCCATCATGTGCTAGGCCTGCAGCTCGCTAGTGAGTGTCTGGCTTAATATCACGACAATCGCTCAAGTAGTTAGATATATAGGTACCTATTTCTGTTCAGTTTCGACAAATTTAATTAACAATTCCTCTTTACGACTTTCGAAGAGTAGGTAATATTTCGATTCTGATTCCTAACCTAAATTGAAATTATTGCAATCTTTGCATAAGCATGCATGCATTTTTCCTATGTTTCGCGATGTCAGTCTGCCTGTTAAGTCCGCTTTCCAATATATCCTACCTACTAATATTATAAATATTTGTGGACAAACTTACACAAATCGATATACATATCTACATGGATAAATGCATACTTGAATACATAGAAAACACGCACAACAATTATACGTGTTCATCACATAAATAAATGCCCTGACCGGGAACTTAAACCGAGACCTCCAGCTTCGTAGACAAAAAAAAAAAATCAAATATGCACATTTTCGTTTCATTTTTCACAAAAGACAAGATGTAAAACAATATTGACATGATCTAAAAATTAGGAACTGTGTTAAGTACTATTTGCAACGCGAAATACTTGTTAAATTCAATAACAATATGCACAAACATTTTCTGAATCAGTGAAAAAAACATTTTTGCGGGAACTGTTGACTGTTAATGGTGTTTGTGTATGGAACATTTTATTTCATTTATTTTTAATAAAAAAATATTCGGCTTACGCTCAGACTAATTAGACTCGACATCAATAGTAGATTGTTAACCAAGGGCTGAAAGCCACCCATTTCTGCCGAGATATTTTGGCGCTCGAACGAAGTGAGAGCGCCAATAGTTCGAGGCTGAAAAATACGAGGAAAGTAAAATATTTAAAAATAAATAAATATTTGTGGACAAACTTACACTAAAATTGGCCTAGTCCCAAACCAAGCAAAGTTTGTACTAACGCGACGATATACATACATGGATAAATGCATACTTGAATACATAGAAAACACCCACAACAATTTATACGTGTTCATTACACAAATAAATGTCCCGAGCGGGAATCGAACCCGGGACCTCCAGCTTCGTACATGAACATAGGTACCGCACCCAGCCAGGAGCAAGCCTGACCCGGACAAGCCGGATGTGAGTGAGGATCAAACCCCCGGCACATCGCTGAGGCATTACGCGGGTATGCTAAACGCCCCAACGATGCGGCATAAGTCTGGTCCTCTCCCATATACCAGGGGGCACAAGATTGTTAGGAGTGACACGCTCTGGGTTGGGAAGGGTCGACCGGCTGTGCAGCCTTTAGCCAATATTGGAATCGGGGAGGGGGAGGATATTACGTCGGTGGATGAGCGTTGGTGAGATGCTGCCAGTTGCTTCGTATGAAGTCTTCTTATTTTTAGAATGAGTCTTCTCGGGATCTCTGCGTGTTCCACTGATTCGCAGTAATCGTCGCTAGATATCTTCATTTCGTAATTTTTTCAGAGTTTTTTTTTGTTTATCTGATAGTTTCCGTGTTAAAGTGGACAATTTGAGTCATTAGCAGATGTTCCGATTTGAGGAGGTTTTAGTGGTGTATATGCTTGTAGTTGTCTAAGTTCTCAGTCATACTTTGATGATAAGCTGTGGTGTATTAATAAAACAAAGAATGTCTCAGATCGCAGGTATTTTAGCGAGCCGAAGGCAAGGGCGATAAATATGCGATCTGAGGCTTTCTTTATTATCGCCCGTGGTAAGTACAAAATTTTATGTCACCCCCTGGCCAGGAAGTGGGTTTTTTCGCGCGCGGAGCGTGCGATAATGGCCACTTTATGGCCAGGTGTGACATAAAATCTATTTAATTTGTTACATATAGTGTCAACTTGGTTTTTCCACGTCAAATTATTATCTAAACTTAATCCTAAAAATGTTGTATTGTCAGTTTCTTTAATTATAATATAATTATTAATTATTATATTAATGTTTGATATTTAGACAAGTTTCAATGACTTGTAAGTTGCATTCTGTTATCTGTTATACATATAAACCTTCCTCTTGAATCACTCTATCTATTAAAACAACAACAACCGCATCAAAATCCGTTGCGTACTTTTAAAGATCTAAGCATACATAGGGGCAGACAGACAGATAGACAGCAGGAAGCGACTTTGTCTTATACTATGTAGTGATTCTGTGGCCGCGCGGTATTTTGGATTTTAAATGACGGCGACGAGGCGCGGCGCGAGCGCGTCTCTGCGAGCGACAGCACAGCACCGGCGCGGCGACGTAGCTTAGCGTAGCTCACATTGGGTGTTTGTCCATTAGCCGGCCCGGCACAAAATAAGTAGACGATTTTCTGTAAAGTAGCATAAGCTTCTCGAATCTCGTTCGAACTTACTTTTATTATTATGATAGGTACTTTGTTATGATTGTAGTTTGACAATCATATGTTCTAGAATTTACGCGAGCACATAGTTAGACCTTTATTACAAGGTCTAGGTATTCATTTTCTTCGTTCGCTTCGTAATTAATTAGGTAGGTATTGATCTACCACTAACAATAATATCCCAGGTTTTAACAAATAAAATGCAAACCTTGGTAAGTAAATGGTATATAAACTGACCTCCAAGCTTTATCTTTGGTTTTGTAACAGAAATCTAGACATGTTACTGTCATTAATTTTAATTTTATACCAACATAAGTGATACCCTATATGTATTTTAACAACCCTGTATTCAGTTATACCTATGTTCTACAATAAAGCACTTTGAACTTTGAACGAATATAAGTAGGTAATTCTATTATGTACGAATGTTGAGTTTATTTCACACTCACCTATTGGAATCACTTGGGAAGCGATAAAAACTTCTTCGTTTATCATTTCCACTAGACAAACACCCGCAAACCGCACAGTAATACACCATTTCTTTATCGGCGGAGGTAACTGACCTCGGTGCGGGGGGTGCGTGGCCGTTCTGTATGTAATCCTATTAGGGAACAAATAAAATGATCACCTAAAAAACTTTTGATATCATCAAATTTTCGAACCCTAAAATAAGGTTGAACACTCAAAAAAATTTATCGATCAGCAATTCCGAGACACCAAAAATATTCTACCTATTTTTGCAGCACTTGCACCTATTTTACTTATTGCGTTCCTATAAATCTATAATCGCATCAAAAAAATTGTCAAGTACCACCAAAAACACTAAACTACCACCTAATCTCATGCACCTTTTTTCATTAGAATTACATCCAAATATTATACACATCGCATGCTACATTTTAGTAAACAGTTACAAATTAATTGTTTTTAGCACTATAAATATTTTAGTCATTTCCAAAATGTTATAAATTAGAAAGTATAATTCTAAATTAATTTAAAAAACAACGCGCAATGTGGCTGTGTGAAATAATAACACGTATACTGCTATCTCACTCAATCAAATACAAATTGTCGTTAGAGTGAAAGGTACCTATTGCTGTTTCATTCTAACTACCTATTGCTGATGGTTTACAAACTGCAAAAAGTTTTATTATTAATTTTTTAATGCGTTGACGTGAGCGCGTTTGATTGAAAACTTTTATTTGAAAATGAGTTTTGTTGATTTATTAAATTGTTAGTTTGTTATGAAAATGGATAAAGGTCCTCAAATGAGTTTACTTTATTAATTTAGATAGACTTTCATGGAAAAATTAAAGGTAGTTAATAGGTATAGGTAGGTTTAGGTTATGTTAGTTTTGCATCGGCCCGAAGGGCCAAAATAACTCAAAATAGGAGCTCCGCGTCAGCGGAGATCCGTCAATACTGTTCCAATGTCCATTAGTTTGAAATAAAAATAGATGTCATAGAAAAATACTACTACCTAGGCAAATTGACGATTATCAGCGAATAGAGTAGAGGCAAAAACATCTGAGAACAAATAGCTGTATGCGACCAGTACGGAAAGCACTGTTGAAAAGATATTAAATTAAATTATGTTATGTACGTGTCTCATTAAAATTACAGAAATTTTGAAGCTTCTATAAAATAAAATCATTTAGCGCTGTCTTGCTGGTGCGACGTGCGAGCGAGACGGACCGTATGGAAAACCGCATCAGTGTGCTAGCAATGAGGTTAGACTAGATTGGAACTGCTTTGCGCGTGGGGCGTTAAAAAACAATTGCTGCGTGAAATTTGGTGATCATGTAGTATTTCTGGGTATCGAAAGAATTATTTGGGTGTAAATAATTTTAATAGGATTACGAGCCCTGTAATATTTGGATGTAAATTATATGAAATTTGGTGTTTGAAATTAGGTGATCATTAAGTATTTTTGGGTAGTGACTAATTTATTTGGTAACAATTAAATTTAATAGGTTATCGACATGTTACTTCTTTGAGTTGCACTTTATATTTAAAAGGAGTTGAAAATTTGGTGCGAATCTAGTATTTTTGGTAATCAATGTAATTTTTTAGAGCATCATTCGGCAACTAATTTGGTGGTTCGTTAAATGCTACCCATACTATTATACTATTCTGTGCTGTGCTTTGACACATACAGAGGTAAAATAAAAAAGCGCCTTACAAAACGTAATAGCAATAATCCTTATGAACTACAATTTGTGGCAAATTTAAACAGTAGTGTACCTAATCGTCGATTGATTCATCTGTATTGGATTTATAGTAAAAAGGAGTCCCGGCCCGGCCCGGCCTAGCTGCCGCCACGTCATCGGGCAGGCCCTTCGTGTTTGTTGTGGTAGAGTACAAGTTAGTTCCCAGGACCTCGCCCTATAGCACGCAGGCGGCAGATAGAGGGGTTTTTAGTGGGTAAGCCGTAGGCCTCATTAGCCGACACGGAAGTCCCACATAACCACCAGGGTCCGTCCCCGCACCCTGGTGGTATGCGTAAAGCATTTTCCCCTCTTAAAAAAAAAAAGGCCCTTCGTGTTTCACAGGGTTTTATTTGACGTTTTACAGCATTCGTTAATAAAATCGATAACACGAGTTTTTTTTACTTCAAAAAGGTATTGTGTGTATTGGGTACTGGGGAAGCAATTAGCAGCGCGCGTAACAGATGTCGACCCCGGGGGCCCCCGACCTCACGCGTCACGTCACGTCACGCGGCAGGGGCGAGCTGTTGCAGCGCGCGCAGATGTCTCGCGCGCTCAGCGCCGAGCGTGCCGGAGCCGCGCAGCCAGCCCAGCGCCGCCGCGCCCAGCGCGCGCCGCGCCCGCGCCGTCTCCGCGTACAGCGCGCCCGCGCCCAGCGCGCGCACCGACCACTCCACCTCCACCTCGTCTGCAACACAACACACCGCCGAAGGTAGGATACTTGTGATCGATCGATCGCTGGGAACCGAGTCTAGCTCTTTGTCGACACTTGTATTTTTTTTACCGTAGATATCGTATTTCCGTCGCGGAGCACCGACGTAAATGTAGACACGAAAACGTCATGCAAGACGCCATATCTGATATTTAGACCCTTGTCAAACAATCTACTATTATTCCAATATTAGTATGTATATGTATGTATGTCGTATCGTATGTCTCACCACAGAAGGCGGGCCAGGGCAGCAGCGGCAGCGCGCGACACTCGAGCAGCCGGTAGCCGCCGCGCGTGGCGAGCGCGCGGCCGTGCGCCGGCGCCGGCGCGCGCGCGTACTCGTCGTGCGCGCGCACCTCCGCGTCGCCCGCGCAGCGCGCGCCGCACGAGAACGACAGCGTGTAGCGCCACGACGTGTAGTTGTTCCACTGCGACTGTAAGCGCCACGATTCGCTGAAAGGCACCAGAAAGCTCTGTATCCGCGACTTTGTCGATTATCGTGATATTTTATTGGTCTGAGGTAGTCGGCATGTTTTAGTTTTTGATAAGTAATACCTAGTATAATACTGGTTCTAGACTGGATTTCTGTTCTCTCGTCTCGACGTTCCTACTACCTACCTATGAGTTGTAGGTACTATATACATCTTAGTTGTCAAAGCGTCATCTTTCGCAGGCAGTGAATACGATAACGATCCCTGTTTTCAGGTTAGTGAACCACTTGCAATTGCATACGTGTGCTACGCGGGGGCACGGGTTGTATCGTGATCGACTCACATGTGCGGGTATAGCGCGCGCAGGTGGTTGAAGTCTGCGAGGCGCGCGGCGAGCTCGTGCGGCGGCGCGAGCAGCTCGGCGCGCGCGTCACTGCGCAGCGGCACGCGCACGCGCACGCACAGGGCGGCCAGCGCCAGCAGCGCCCCCAGGCGCGCGCGCCAGCCACAGTGCCGGCGCCACATGATCCACAGCCACACGCGAGACTATACAGGTAATACACAATACAACTACGTTAGATGGCGATACTGTCTACTGGCAGGCTAATTCGAGCAGACTTTAGATTACTTGACTCACTTTAGTACCACTAGCTTTTGCCCAAGCACTAAGCGTAGTTTTTATATTTAAAACCGGCCAAGTGCGTGTCGGATCACGCACAACGAAGGGTTCCGTACCGACACCTAGCAGTCCACTTTTAAAAACACTATTTAATACCTTAAATCAAAGGTCTAAAGGTTTAATACCTTGAATCAAAAGGATAACTCAAAAACTCTTAATTCCATCTTGTTCAAACCAATTTTCGTTGAAAGTATTTAGGTACCTATTATTATACACCACCTCAATTTTTTTCAGAGTTTTCATCTTCATAGTTTGTAAATTAGAGGGGGGGGGGGCACACATTTTGTACGACTTTGGGAGCTAATATCTCACCAACGACTGACTTAAATGGAAAAATTTCTTAGTAACCTCTATATAATTTTTAAAGCCCTATCCAAAAATACCCCACACAACTAACTACTTGCATTGAAAAAAAAATTTCGTCCCCCGGTTACATGTATGGGGTGCCCCCCCTAAAATATTTTTTTCTTAATTTCACATCACATTTATATAACGGTTCATAGAGTACATCTTCCTACCAAATTTCATAATTGTAGTACTTATAGTCTCCGAGTAAACCAGCTGTGACATACGGACGGACAGACAGACAGACATGTGAGACATGACGAATCTATAAGGGTTCCGTTTTTGCCATTCTGGCTACGGAACCCTAAAAAACGTAGTCATATTGTCGTCGATAAATCAGTAGCTTCACTCTTCAGAGTTTAAGAACAGTAAGTGAAAAAAGTACCATATAGTCTTCGCCAACTTCCGGCTTCCGCGTGTAGCTCAATAAACTCCAGTTTTTCGATGTTGCCAATTTGGATACACACTACACTATAATTGATCCTTACAACATATTAATTTGCGATTTTGAATGAATGACTTATCTATTTGAAACCACAGCATAAAATATAGTTAGCTTAAATCTAGGAAATACATATTTGAAGATGGTCTCAAAAAGGAGTCCACTCAGCATTGTGTCGGAGCATGAGGTGCCACGACGCTGATTTTCAGTGGATCCATTTACAAAATAAAATTTTAGTCTTTTTTAGGGTCGAATTCTACTGGGTTATCAAGAGAATCTATGTTTTTAGTCTGTATTACGGGATCTTTTACGCGTAGAGTCGCTCATGAACCAGATTATTAAATCAGTTTGTTGTCAGAAACCGGAGAATAACATGAAAATATTGTTGTATGAACCGAAACGCGTAAACATCCCCTCACCTGAAATTTCACCATGTAAGACACTGCACTCGCCGCGCACTCCAATTAACCGAATGAGTAATGAAGCGGGCCCCGACTAGGGTCGGGACGGGGACGGGGACGGGGACGGGGACGGGGACGGGACCACTCGCGCGGGCGAGCAGGAAGCTCCGCCGATAACGAGTTCCGCGCGGCGGCGGCGGCGGAGCGGCGGCGGCGCGGCGGGCTCAGTGCGAACACGGTATCATGAGCTCACTTCATATTGTTTAAACTGTGGAGTCCTAAAATCTAGTCGGCGGCGGCTCGCCGGCTGCGCGCCGTCTATTTATAAGCTGGACGCCGCGGCGGCGTGTAAACAAACAACAGCTATATGAGGTCCGCGGCTCCCCACTCATTCATTAATGACTATTTTTAGCAGCGATAAAACTCCCAGTAGCTCGATTCCACTCACACCTCAGATTCGGTTGAAGCCGCTCAACCAATCTTAAGCCAGCCACCCACGATCAATTCTACTGTCAAGTCTGCTTGACGCTTGCATACAAATCTTTTTAAAAGTGGTCCACTTTTAAGTAGACTTGTATGCAAGCGTCAAGCAAACTTGACAGTAGAGTTGATCGTGGGTGGCTGGCTTTACTGGAGCACAAACTCTTAGAGTATTCCAGTGTTTAAACCGCCTGCGTGGTCGTGTCGGAGGATTTTACCCAGGCCACTCTTCAACTGCGCAATCCTATCGCTCTATTGGGCCCGCACTGAGCGAAAAAAATACTAATTATTAGTAAGTTTTAGTGAATCCCAAGACAAGGAGATTACCGTTACCGGAACCGTTTAGTAAAATAAAGTTATAACATGTCTCGCGAAAGTTTAAATTCAAACAAGGAGATTATATACTAACGGTTACAAAACAGTTTAATAGTAATTAGTAGTTACAAGGACAATTTTTTTGGTATTAGCAGAGACTAGGAATTATATAGACTGCCAATGCCTATACATTGTGGCGTAATTTTAAAATAATGGGCCTGCTGCAGCTAGTTTCACTATGGACAGATTACTTTACCATTTAATTCGTATGCGACTAAGACCTCGGCTTAAAATATAGCGCCATCTGTTGGGAGCTTCTACGTTGTGTTCATAGATGGCGCTATGTTTTAAGCAGATGTCTTAGTGGCATACGAATTAAATGGTAAAGTGATCTCTCCATAGTGAAACTAGCTACCTACAGCAGGCCCATTATTTTAAAATTACGCCACAATGTATAGGCATTGGCAGTCTATTATAATTCCTAGTCTCTGGTATTAGTAAATAACTACTATTATTAAAAACTGTTTTGTAACCGTTAGTATATACCTAATCTCCTTGTCCTGGGATTCACTAAAACTTACTAATAATTGATTTTTTTTTCGCTCAGTGCGGTCTATAAAACTACAGTCGGGTTAAAAAAAATCATTTTTTAGCAACAGGCTGACTGCATAATATTTTCCATCAGACAATCTAAATTCGCAAGTCTAACAATAGGTATTTTTTCTTTTAACTTATTTTACTTTTGGATAAATAAAACACAAACTGAATATTGAACGCTCGCGCTCTATAGTCGCGGACTACGTACCTATTGTTTGATACGAAACAAGAATAAAACGAAGGAAAAAGGCCGTCTTAAGTAAAATTAAAACCGATTTGGTCACTTAATTATTTTAATTCATGTATTAAAAATTTGACACAATTCGTCCATGCATGCCCTAAGTAATATCTTACCTACTTATACAAAATTCAGTTCAAATTTATTACAATTATTCGGTATCATAACATTAGATCATTTATTTAAGTAACTATAATTTAGATTTCAATAATTTCGCGTGAATCACACAAGACATTTGTTCGTTTGTTAAGATACTAACGGTAATTAGTTTGTTCAGTGAGGTGAGCTAAGTAACAGAACAGCAACTAGTATCAGGCGTCACTTTGATCACAACCGTTTCCATCATCACGTCTCGATCCCGAGTACGAGAAACGGAGGGCGGCCCGCGAACCGGGAACGATGTTTTCTCTCTCTGTCGCACTCCCACTCCCGTTCAGATTTGCAAGGGCAACAGAGAGAAAACTTCGTCTCCGGTTCGCGGGGGCCCCCCGGGGCATTTTATGTTTCGTACTTCGTTTACGCAATCATCGAGGAGGCCGGGAGCTCGGCCCTCGTATCATAGAATCGTTCATTACAAACGCTCCTCCCGGGGCGCGGTTCGCAGCGTTCCTCGGTCACCACGCGAGCATTTCCAATTTCACCACTCCATCCACATTCTCACTCAATAAATATAGTCCGACGGACGTCCCCGACCTCCGCTTAGGGCGCGGGCTACCTGCCGGCGCGTTTGCGGCGGCCTTTGCGGTAGCCCTTGCCGTACCAGCCGCCCTCGCCGGCGTCGGCGTCGGCGTCGGCGGCGGCGGCGGCGGCGGCGTCGTCCTCGCCGCGCTCGCCGCCCGGGCAGCACGTGCACAGGTACCGGCGGCCGCGCACGCGGCGCCACACGCGGCCGGGCGCGAGCGGCGCGCGCGCCGGGTACCACAGGCAGCGCCGCGCGCCGAAGTGTCGCGCGCACCACGCGCAGGCGGGCGGCGAGCTGGCCGCGACGGCGCGCAGGCCGGGGCACAGCTGCGCGTGCGCGTGCGCGGGCGGCGGCGCGGCCAGGATCGTGTGCAGGCCGGGGTACAGCTGCGCGCGGCACACCAGCACGGCGCGCGCGATGAAGGCGGCGGCGGCGCGCGACGCCTCGCTGTCGGCGTGCTCGCCCCCGCCCCGGCCCGCGCCCCCGCCCCCGCCCCCGCCCCCGCCACCCTCGTCCTCCTCCTCCTTGGGCTCGGGCGCGTGCGCGGCGCGCAGCAGGATGCGCGCCGCGCCGTGCGCCAGCGACACCTGCGTCGAGACACGTTTCTAATATATTATTTGGAACATGGTTTACCGCAAAGAGTTTCTACCTATATGAGGTGGATTCTCTTTTTGGATCAGCGAGGGCAGGTCCCGGATCCCGTGGAGCTCCGCGAAAATGGTCTCCGAAGACCTTTCCTCGATTTCAAATTAATGAAAATTGGCGTTATCAGATTTTGGAAAAAACAAAGGTGCTAGAAAAAGGTCATTGTTAACAAACTTTTTTGAAGTGAAAACTTCTTTAGCGGCGCTGAGCACTTTTGTACTGGGGAAAAATGTATAAACTCGCGATAAATTCCAAGACCAGGTTAGTTGACCCCTCCTAGTATCGTGATTGCTATGTTACGAGGGGTCCCCAGCTGGTCTTCTTAGAAAGCCAAGGTTCTAACTGTTTTAAGACAATCCTAAGATTTTCCATAAAGATCATATTTCAAATAAATTCTCATGGAAAGTAGCTCTTATTGTCCCTAAAAAAGCGTTTCCAAAGTCCAATATCGGATAGCCAGACTGACCGATTTCCGTAAAGATTATATTTCATAGTAGATTGTTAACCAAGGGTTGAAAGCGACCCATTTCAGACGAGATATTTTGGCGCTCGAACGTAGTGAGAGCGCCAATAGTTCGAGGCTGAAATGGGTGGTTTCACCCGAGTTAAACACTCTGCTTTTCATTCCGAATACGAGGAAACTAAAAAAAAATTATTTACTTAAAATTCAAAATTAATATAAAATTTTAAATTCTTAAAATTTTATATTAATTTAGTCCCCGAATTAGTCCAAATCGATAACGATGATCATTCGCAAACATTTTTTTTTACTTGCCATTGAAAATTAATGTAAAATCTTAAATCCTTATCCCCGAGTTCCATATCCATATCCATGTCCATTTCCATATCCATATCCACATCCACATCCATATCCATATCCATATCCATATCCATATCCACATCCACAGCCACATCCACATCCACATCCATATCCATATTCATATTAATTTGGCTGTCGACGTGTTTTGTGATTGGTGGATTCAACGTGGCGAAGCATTTGGATTGGTTAAATTTAAAATGTTTTGGAATCAAAAATATGTATACATGTTAGCCCGTGGGGCGCAATGGCCCACTTTCAACCCGCTCCTTAGGTCAAATATGACCTACTTTCAGAGTATGAGGAATGAAAAATAAATTCTCATGGAAAGTAGTTCTTATTGTCCCTAAATACGGTGACACTTCCCTTCAAAATACCTAGTGGCCAAGAGTGATGGATAAAATACCAAGGGCCTGACACGCTTTGTAAGAGAAAGATAGCCTTATTGCGATTCCTATGAGAGGAAGTAGAAAATAGTGCGATGTTTTGTCCTTATCACCGATCGAAAATTTTTGTATTTGTGTCAAAGTTTTGTGTCAAGAAGATTGCAAAACAAATTGGCAATGTACAAGTACATGGCGCGTGCCCGCGTGCGTCATTGCACCATCAGCATTTGCTTTGTATAATATTTCGTAATTAGCAAATAAGTCATTTCACCTCACTTTACGTTCGCTATTCATAAGTGTGCACACCTATCAAGTTAAATAAATCAAGATTATATCAAGAAATCGTCTTTCGTGTTCCAACTATTATCAAGAATCCTATCAAGTAAATGTGAGAGTTAGCAAGTACTCGCACATTAATGGTCCTTCGAACCTAAACAGGTATTTGGTGTTTTTGTACTTTTATTGCGATAGTGAATCGGTTTGCTGGCTTCCCACAAGCGGGTTCCACCAGTGAATTGAGAAGGCACAAATATCGTATAAAGAGTGCAGGAGCACTGTTTACCTGGAACCAAGCAAGTGACTATCAAGTGAAAGTTAGGCAACAGGGCCTACAGAGCATCAGGGCTCCAAATCAAGAATAAAGCATCAAGGCTGACAAATACCTACCGCGAACGATCAAGTCACGAAAATCAAGAATATCAAGAGAACACGACACAGCAAGAAAGGTGATCATCAAGCAAGTCTATCACCGTTTATCAAGCCGTATTTAGCAAGTATTTTATATTTTTTCCCTATACCTACGAGTTAACAAGAACTTGTAATATGGAGGAACTATATCAAAGTCAGATTCAACTGCAAAACGCAATAAAGCAAGTGAAGATCAACTTCAAGAAAGACGGGCAAGATCGCAAGACTGCAGACTACATCAAGAGGAAGTTGGAGACTCTGGATTTATATTGGGAGGAGTACGACAAAAACGACGAAAAACTACGTGAGTTTGAAAACCCTGGACATGCCTACTTCTACAACAATCTTCACGATGAAACATATAGCATGTATAAAGAAACAAGAGATTTAATTCAAAGCTATACTCAACCCACCACCAATGATCAACCTACGCCAACACTACGACCATCTCCAAGGCCAGGCAATCATGCGCCTGCTGGTAGTTCGGTAGCACAGGTACCACGGGATGAACAGACTCTGCGAGCCCCAAGCACCTCATTCATCTCACAAGGAAATCACAGCAGATTGGATGAAATGTTACGCAAGCAACATAGTAACTTCAAGGCATTAGCTCGAACTCTGTCAAATATCAAGCTAGACGGTGTTGCAGAAAAGTGGGAGCTTGAGGACCTCTTAAAGTCTCTAGGCTCCCGCTGGGCCGCCATCGACTCGTTGCACTGGGAAATAGACAGCGAAGCTGGTGCGATAGACGAGCATTACGAAGACATATTCACAAAGTACGAAAACGAGTACGCTTCTGTAAAGAAAGAGATCAACAGCAAGTTATGGTCAACGTCACATCGGGAGCAGTCTACCCCACGACTAGACATCCCTGTATTTCACGGACACTACCAACAATGGGTTTCATTTAAAGACCTATTTACAGAAGCTATCCATAGAAATCCATGCCTATCAAACGCACAAAAAATGCAGTTTTTAAAGAGCAAGATAAAAGGAGAACCAGAGCGACTCATACAACATCTCCCAATTAGTTCAGATAATTACGTCACCTGCTGGGAAATATTAAACCATCGATATAATAACAAGAAGCTAATATTCACCACCCACATCAACAACGTCATGACCCTTCCTGTGATGCAACAAGCATCATCAAACCATATCAAGCGGCTACATGATGTAACTATTGAAAGCCTAAACGGTATCAAGAACTTAAGTGTCAACATTGACACTTGGGACCCGATATTAGTTCATTTATTGACGCAAAAATTGGATTCCGAAACCCACAATGAATATATGGCGTCACTAAAACAGCCCAGAGAATTGCCATCATTAAAGGAGTTCCTGTCTTTTTTAGAAAGCAAATTTACGGCTATGGAGTCTTCACGGCGCAAGCAAGAAGCCGCCGTTAACCGAACCAATTTAAATACGCCGTCTACATCAAACAATCAATATAAACCAAGCCGTTTTAATAAACAATACTTTACAAGCAACAAGGCTACATCGAGTAAAGCATCAGTTCCGAACGAATACAGAAAGCAGTGCCCGGTATGCCAGAAAGATCATGGCATATACTTTTGTACAGAATTCAAAGAAATGGTACCGGGACTTAAACGGAAAACAATTGCGAAACTTAATCTATGTAGCAATTGTCTATATAATCATAACGGCAAGACTTGCCATTCAGCGAAAAGATGTCAAGAATGCAATGGGTATCATAATACATTATTGCACGACGTATTTTGCAATCAAAATGCAACGTCCGGAAATCAAACTCGTCAACAAGGAAATGGGTCACACGTGGCACAAGAACGTAATTTCCAAGAACAACCAAACATACTTCTCGCCACAGCCATGATCAAGATCTTAGGCAAGGATGGAGTACCCCACAGGATGAGAGCCCTTGTAGACCAAGGTTCAGAGATTTGTTTGATTTCGGAAAATGCCGCCCAACAATTAGGGTTGCCACGACACAAATGTAAGGGCGTGATCACAGGAGTCGGCACTAATGACAACATCTGCAAGGGGATGCTGAAGTTAAATTGTTTGTCATCTGACGAACAATATTCATTTAACACCGACGCGTTCATCATGAAGAGTTTAACAAGAAACTTGCCCATTACCACATTTTCCAAATCAAGTTGGGAACTTTTAGATAATATACCGCTGGCAGACCCGAAATATTACGTCAGTAACTCCGTGGACTTATTACTGGGCGCGGAAGTTTACGCAAATATTATAATGGAAGGAATACACAAGCACGATAACTTACCCCTAGTCGCACAACAATCGCGTCTAGGGTGGATTTTGAGCGGAAAAATACAGTCAAGTTTCCAATGCAACTTAGTATTGAATAATATTGAAGATATTCAGAAATTTTGGGAAGTCGAAGATATACCAGAAAATACAATCAATACTAGCGAAGAAAATGAATGCATCCAGTTTTATAAAGAAACAACAACAAGGTTGGCAGACGGGAGATATCAAGTACGCATCCCGCTAAAGAATAACGGTCTAAAGAGATTGGGCAACTCCAAATGCAAGGCTATCATGCAATTTCGGCAATTAGAAAATAAATTTAACAAAAATAATTATATTGCGCAACAATACAAGCTGTTTATACAAGAATACCTAGCGCTCGGTCATATGACTCTAGCGCCGATTACACAACGGAATAAGCCACGTGAGGCACGTGAGTGCCATTTACCCCATTTTTGTATATTAAGGGATGATTCAACCACTTCTTCTCTGAGGGTTGTCTTTAACGCAGCATCCAAGACTTCTACAGGCGTAAGTCTTAATGACATCATGCATAAAGGTCCAAATCTTCAAAAGGATCTTCTCTCGTTAATCCTGAAATGGAGACAGCATCGCGTTTGTTACGTCGCAGACATAGAGAAGATGTTTCGGCAAATATGGATGCATGAAGATGATCAGAGCTTACAGAAGATTATCTGGAGAAATTCGCCACAAGAACGGTTACAAGAATACCAACTGACAACAATTTCATACGGCCAGAAGGCCTCGCCCTTCCTCGCAATGATGACCCTGAAGCAGCTAGCCCACGACGAAAGATCTAAATACCCAGAAGCTGCCCGTGCTCTCGAAGAATGCTTCTACATGGACGACCTGCTTCATGGATCCCATTCCGTCGCTTCAGCCAAGGAATTACAGCAAGATTTACAAGAGCTGCTACAGTCTGGAGGCTTTTTCTTAAGAAAATGGATGTCAAACCATCAGGAATTAAGCAAGATTGATAAACAAATTGCGTCCTCTGAAAATACCTACAGCTTCAAAGAAACCGAATCAAGAAAAACATTAGGACTACACTGGGATCCTGCTCAAGATGTATTTCACTTCAAGTCAAAAATGGAAATCGATTGTGACGTCACCAAGGACACCACGAAACGCCAACTGTTATCAGAAATCTCCAAGCTATTTGACCCTTTGGGTTGGCTTACACCAATTTCCACCAAGCTAAAGCTACTTTTCCAGAGCATTTGGAAAAATACGGACCTTCAATGGGATGACAAGATCCCCCATGACGTCAACGCTGAATGGAAAACTTTCAAACAAGATTTAATAAACAACATAAACACGCTTACAATTCCACGATGGATCGGCACGAGCGCTATAAGCGATATCGAGTTACACGCATACAGCGACGCGACACCTCGTGCTTATGCTTGCGTTATTTATTGCAAAATAAACGTTGAAGGACAGTCAAGAATTATATTGGTAGCCGGTAAATCAAGACTGGTACCGAACTCCAAAACAATTTCACTGCCAAAATTGGAACTGTCGGGAGCTCACTTGGGAGCAAAATTGATGGTCAAGGTGAAGCAATGCTTATCCAACCATAATATCAAGGTCTATGGTTGGGTGGACTCTACGGCGGTGCTAGGGTGGCTACAAGGGAACCCTAGCCGCTGGAAGACCTTTGTCGCCAACAGGGTGCGACAGATCACCGAAGTAATTCCACCAGAATGCTGGCGTTACATTAAATCAGCCGAGAACCCTGCTGACCCTGCCAGTAGGGGCCTCACTGCTTCGCAATTAAAACAACATCAATTGTGGTGGCACGGGCCCACTTCGCTATCAACATTCAACGCTGAAGAGCAAAGCAAGCCCAAGACTTACGCTACAGACGAGGAAACAAGAAGCAAGCAAGTTAACCTCGTCGTTAGCAATGAAACTGAAAGCAATATCATTGACCAGCTAATGAACAAATATAGTTCATTTTCTAAACTTGTTCACGTCCTTGCATGGGTGAGGAGATTTATAACAAGAAGACAAGACAGAAAAACTGAAAAATATCTTACCCTGCCAGAACTGAGAGAAACTAAGGCTATGATCATCAAGCGGGTCCAAATGACGGAGTTCCAACATGAATATGAAGAACTAAAGAAAAGCGGAATAATCACCCCTAAAAGCAGCATATCAGATTTGTGCCCATTCATGGACAAAGAAGAGATTCTTCGCGTCAAGGGGAGATTAAGTCAAGCATATATTACGTATGACATGAAGCACCCGATTATTTTACCACACAAACATCGCTTGACTACACTTATCATAGATTACGCACATAAAATGGTTCTTCATGGCGGAGCCCGAACAACTCTCAACTTTATTAGATATAAATACTGGATCATAGGGGGAAATAGTGCGACGAAGCAATTCATTCGTCGATGCGTCACATGTAAGAAACAAAAAGCCAGCATGCAGCATCAAATCATGGGAGACTTACCTGTAGCGAGAACAAATCCATCTCGTCCCTTCGCCCACACCGGAATCGATTTCACCGGGCACGTGTTCCTCAAGGCCAGCAAGGGTCGTGGTATCAAGACCACCAAAGGATACGTTTGTGTGTTTGTCTGCATGGCGACGAAAGCAGTACATTTAGAACTGGTGTCAGACCTCACCACGTCTTCGTTCATAGCAGCACTACGGCGGATGGCTGCACGTAGAGGAGCTCCATTACACATTTACAGTGACAACGGCCGAAATCTAGTAGGAGCCAGCAACGTACTCCAGGAGCAATATCAAGAGATCCAGAACGTCATTAATCAAGAATTTATGCAGCAAGTAGCAGACATGGAAATTACCTGGCACTTCAATTGTCCGGCCTGGCCATCAGCAGGAGGTTTGTGGGAGAGTGCAGTCAAAGCATTCAAATTCCACCTTAAAAGAGTAATTGGCGAGCAAAAACTCACCTATGAAGAATTTAACACCCTCTTAACCCAAATTGAAGGTTGCCTCAACTCAAGGCCACTGTGCGCAATATCTGAAGACGCCGATGACATCAATTATTTATGTCCTTCGCACTTTTTAAACACCGGGCCGACCTTAACATTAATTGAGACTGAAAAGGATTTACGAACAAGATGGCAGCTCACTCAAAAAATACTTCAGGATTTGTGGAAAAGATGGCGCACAGAATACTTATCACAGTTAAATACTAGAAGCAAATGGAAAAGGCCTCAACCTAACATCAGCATCAATGACGTTGTGCTCATTCATGACGATAACTTGCCGCCCGGCAAATGGACCATGGGCAGAGTTATAGAGCTGCACCCGGGACAAGACGGATATGTGCGCGTCGTAACGCTGAAAACGAAGAACGGGACCTTGAAGCGTCCAGTTGTAAAGTTATCCATCCTGTCAGAATATACCGAAGATGAGCTACCCAAGACGGACCAAAGCAACCCTCCGCAACAGCAAGTCATAAATCAAGACAATTTATCAAGAAAACCGCAAAGATCAAGCGTAAACAAGGCGCAGTTCACACTAACATCAATGTTTGCCGCACTCTTATTATTTTTGTCATGCATATCAAGCGGTCAATGCAACGTCAATATAATTCCATTTCGTGAAACACAAGGTCTATATTTCGACAAATTAGCCGACATGATGCTGATTCGAGACGAATGGAAACTTATTGTCTACTACAATATGGAGCCGTACTGGGAAGCGACAAATGCATTTCACAAGTATACTCAATTTCTAAAAGATACATGCGAAGTTATAAAGAATCAAGTTCATTGCGACATAATATCACTACAGCTACGTCACGGATTCTCCGAACTCGAGTACTACAACCGGATGTTACTCAGTCAGCATTCGAGCACGCGACTCCCGTCACAGCGATCCCGACGCGGCCTTATCGACGGTGTCGGTTACATCGCTAATAGTCTCTTCGGCGTACTGGATGAAAGATTCGCCGAACAATATCAGAAGGATATTACGCTTCTACGAGACAATGCTAAGCACATGGCTTCGCTTTGGAAAAATCAAACATCTATAGTTGAAGCGGAGTATAATTTGTTAAAACGTACGGAACAAACTATGACTCAACAGCATAAAATGATACATCAACATATGAATAATTTGGAAAAAGCGTTCAAGAATCTACAAGAAAATGTTCAAACTAACAACATTATTAATGAGTTCAACACAGGGGCAATAATAGCAAGTAATATGCTCCACAACTTAAAAGGACTTCAAAACGTGTTATTGGACACCATCACAGACATTTATCATGGCCGTTTCAACTTCCATTTACTGACTCCGGAACAGCTTACTAATGAGTTGAGTACGATAGCAAGCACCCTGCCAAGAGACGTTTCCCTGCCCATTGACAACTTACACACTGATCTACGCAAGATATACGACCTGCTGAAAGTGAAGACAAGGATGATGGAAGATGTCCTGATTTTTGAGATACGGGTACCTCTCATCAGTAGAGATGTTTTTGAACTGTTGAAGATCATCCCGATACCTAAAAGGACTGGAAGCAAGATTATTACGGTAGTACCTGTATCGGACTACGTATCGATTAACATGAAAAAAGATACGTATATTCCAATATCGGAATATGATGTTCAAACATGTTCTATTTTATCGGACGCCTACTTTTGCTACATCAAGAAACCAATTTACCAATTTAAGGGCGACAACAGTTTTTGCGAGACCGACAAGATGGAATGCAAAACTGTCATTACAGCCTGTAAAAATGACTGGCTCGAAAGTAATGCATTAAATACTTACATATATTTCTGTTGCGAGCGGTGTCACGTTCGAACATTGTGTGCGGATCAAGTAACCGCTCACCAACTGACAAACGCCGGCCTTATTAACGTAGGTCATGGCTGCGTTATAAAGACCGATAATTTCTCTGTCTTTCCGCATAAACCCCACTGGTCAGAAATCAAGATGAAACCGAACCTATACAACCCGGTTCTGGCACCGATAAATCACGTTATCAACATCAGCATCCCAAACACACCGGAGAAAAACGAATCAGAAGACTTACAAAGAGATACGGAAAAGCTCGGAGAGAAGATCAAGGAATTGAAGGAAGTCCAAATAACATCCGACCGTATAACATTTCACGATATACATCACTACGCAATGATATATGTCATACTCGGAGGGATTGGAATCGTCGCATTATGCATCATCATACGGAGAGTTCAGTGGAGAGTGCCGCCGACGCCCTCCCCAGCCGCCGCCCCCGAGCCCGCGGCCGGCCCCGCGCCGCCCGCGCCCCGCGCACCGCCGCGCTCCGCAGCAGCCGCTGGAACGAGCCAGCTTAGCGAAGCCGCCAGTGTTACGCGAGAAGACAAATCAACGTCTCCTAAATTTAATTTAGCTACTTTTAATAAAATTTAATGTTAATGTAATTTTTATCATGATTGTATGTGTATAGACCTACGCAGCATCTTCATCTCTTCTCATCTGCGCCCCGGAAGATGTACAAGTACATGGCGCGTGCCCGCGTGCGTCATTGCACCATCAGCATTTGCTTTGTATAATATTTCGTAATTAGCAAATAAGTCATTTCACCTCACTTTACGTTCGCTATTCATAAGTGTGCACACCTATCAAGTTAAATAAATCAAGATTATATCAAGAAATCGTCTTTCGTGTTCCAACTATTATCAAGAATCCTATCAAGTAAATGTGAGAGTTAGCAAGTACTCGCACAGGCAATATTTGGTAGTGCATATTATAAATGGAGAATTAATGATAAGTTTGGTTTAAATGAATAATAATTTACCAATTATCAGATCCGTAGTGTTTGGGTGTTCAGTGCAAACATGGTGGGGTGTTCAGTGTTGGGCTGTAAAAGCAAACTCGACCGAAAAAAGGCGGATGTTACATTCCATGCGTAATTTGCGTAAGTACATTTTCTTTGCATTTTGGACCCGTGTTTATTTCTAAAATCTCACCGGTACCAAGTTACTGAGCTAAATCATAAGTTATATCATGAGACACTTGATGAAATAGGAAAAATATGTAAATTAATTCAAAAATAACCTCCAAACATTTCACATATAAACCGATCAAATCGCGTAGTATAAATCTACCATAAAAGCCAGCTTAGAATTGATGTCCCATCATTCAGTCGGTTTATAATTCGATTTCGGGATACCAACAAATAATAAAAAAATCCCCTGAAGATTACCCCACGTTTCGGGAAATTCAAGTAATTTGATTTTTTCAGTTTTTAGGGTTCCGTAGTAAACAAGGAACCCTTATAGTTTCGCCATGTCCGTCCGTCCGTCCGTCCGACCCCCGTTTTTCTCAGTAACCGTTAGTACTAGAAAGCTGTAATTTGGCATGAGTATACATATCGATGACGCGGAGAAAACGGTAGAATAAAATCTTTAAAAAAAATTTTTTTTAGGGTACCTCCCCGGGTGACAGTAACGGAAACGCACAGGGCCGGGCCGTCTTTAATCAATTTGAGGCCCTGGGCACATTAGGGTAATGGGGCCCCTATGACCTTGATAGAGCACGATTCTGTTAGAATAGACAAAGAAAGTAAACGAGTCACATTAAATGAATATATATTAATAATATAATATTTCCTAAAAAATAAAATTAATTTTCAAAATACACCAAATTTGGCTTCTTCCTTAGAGCAAACAGCTAAATTAAATTTTCTTAAATAAACGCCTAATTCTAACCAGTTATATATATTTTTTTAAATTGAAAATGAGGCCGACGCTTATGCGAGCTCACCCAGAAGATTCACTCGTACCTTAAAAAGATCCAGGTTATTTGAACTCGGAAGTACCTACATACGCCATTCGAATGCCAAACCAGTAAACATAAAAAAAGATGATTTTGACCAGGTAATGAAAGTAGCCAGTCGTACGTCGTCTGGATATCTGATGGAAGAAGGGGGAAGGCGGTATGAGCTCATGGAGTTCCTGAGCACACTCAACGAATCTAAAGAAATAAAAATGGGAAATAGGTAGTATTGCTTACAATTTTTGAAGTGAAAACTTCTTTAGCGGCTCTGAGCACTTTTGTACTGGGGAAAATTTGTTGAACTCGCGACAGATTCTAAGATTCTAAGACCAGCTAGTTGACCGCTCCTAGTAATCGTGATTGCGATGTTAGGAGGTGTCAACTCAGCTAAACTCAGCTGGCCCCTATACCACAAAACTTTACAAGTCTACAATTTGACAAAATTGCACATTTTCCATAGAAAAAGTTCACAAATTTGTCGAATTGTACGCTTGTAAAGTATTGTGGTACAGGTTCCTGGTCTTAGATGCGTAAGACACAATGATACTCGGGACATATTATGTAAATGGATTATGCGAATATGAACATGAGTATGAGTACAGTACAGATACGGATACCGATACCGATATGAACATCTTTGTTATTTGGGTCATTGTCAGTCGGAAAAACAAAACAAAAAAACAAAACAAAAGTTGTTTTTCCGACTGACAATTCGGTGGACAATAGTTAACGGCTTGTGTGCATGTAATTTACGTTTTTATTATATGGATTTATAGACACGGAATTACAGATTATGCGGGTTATCAGATCTCGAATCGAAAATTAAGCTTTGTAGCCCTTAACTTTTGGCATGTCCTGTCCACCGAAAAGACGCGCACCTAAATCTGACAATGACCCATTTACTAGCTTTATTGAGTTTTCACTTCTGCCGGCACTCCCGGAGTGCAACCCGTTGTTTTTTTTTATGCTAATCGATCCCATTTCTATTCAGGATCAAAAGTTTGTATCCCTATAAAACCCCAAATCGAGGAAACTTTTCCCATACAATTTGTATGAAAATTAAAACTTTCATTATTCGCATACTATTTTTTTATACCAATCGATTCCAATCCTATCCAGTATCAATAGTTTCCATGGAAGGACTCTTAAGACCATTTTCGCGGAGCTGCACAGGATTTGGGAGCTGCCCTCACTGACTCAAAAAGAAAATCCACTCTGTATAAACGTCTGCTCCTCGAAAACATTTTAGTGAAGACCCAATGTGGTGCCTCGCCGACATCGACAGCAGGATGTAGGACTGACCTCGAAGGACGTCAAGTGGTGGTCGCCGCACAGCCCGTTCTCCAGCTTGGGCTTCTTCTCGTCGGGCTCGTCGGCGCGGCCGCGCAGGCGGTCGGCGAGGCGGCGCAGCGGCACGCCGTCGTCCGAGTCGGAGGAGGCCGACGCCGACGCCGACGCCGACGCCGAGCCGTCGTCGGCGTCGGCGGGCGGAGGCAGCGCGGGCCGCGAGCACGTGTGCTGCTCGGCGGCCGCCAGCGGCGTGGCGTGCGCCAGCAGCGGGTCGCGCCGCGCGCGGTACCGCGGCACCCTGCCCACCACACAGTACAATACAATACAATACACAACCTATATCTAACACTACACTACACGACACGACCCATACACCCATACGCGAACAACTAACCGTGTGTGTATTTAGTGTGCATGACCGGACTATTGAAAGCAAAAATTGAATTTCTATTCTGCCAACTTGATCACGATTGTTTTGCCAATGTAAACTTGAACGCGGGTATAAATGAGCTATCAGGTATGAATAACGTTAAGCTGCGTACGGATTGCGCGTAAATTGGCACGCGTAGTCTGTTACGCGTGTCCTGGAACGCCATGTTCGTACTTGCAGCTACGCGTATATAGTACGCGAATATAATACGGACATGGCATTCCAGTTCCAGGACACGCGTAACCGACTACGCGTGCCAATGTACGCGCAATCCGTACGCAGCTTTAGTAGGCAAGGAGAACAATTAAAATGTAACGGCGGTGGGGGCGGGGACGAGCCTCACCTGAGCCGCAGACGGCGCGCCAGCTCCCGCATGACGGCGTCGCAGCGCGCGTTGATCTTGAGCTTGGCGGCGGCGTCCTTGGGCGTCCACTGCAGGTTCACGATGTAGAGCGCGGGCCGCGCGCGCGCCGGCCGCGCCATACACCACAGCCGCGGGTAGCGCCGCAGTACCTGCCATCACGCCCTACCTTTGTACATTTCCAATTCACACCCGCCGTGCGGACAATAATCAGATGGAAAAAAAAATGCGGACCAGGGTTCAAGTTTTACTCGGACCGCGATATGAACAGCCCGACCTTATGATATTTTCTTACATTGGCCCCGCGAGAGACCCCCAATATTTTTATTGTGTTTCCTAGTCGCAGCCGAGCGCTAAGCCGATCCGGGAGGGAGGTTAGCCATCAGCCGATCTGCTGTGGGACGTCGGAACGAACCTTGAGGCTGGAGCCGAGGCACAGGATGACGTCGGCGGCGGCGGCGTGGCGCAGCGCGCCGGCCCAGTTGAGCGGCCACGCCGCGCGCGCGCGCTCGCCGAAGTGCACGATGGTGTCGCGCAGCGGCCGTCCGCACCGCGGCAGCGGACACGTCCTCCTGCCGGCGACCGCACGTCACACACACACGACACGAATAACGCCTTGTCCTAGGTGGGCGAACGCGAAGCGATGCGAATGCGGTGCGAAGCGGTTCGCTCACGTAGGACACTTCCATGGGTATCGACCGTTTGTTTTTTTCGCTTCGCTTCGCGTTCTCGTCTAGTTCGCCCACCTAGGACAACGCGTAACAGTCTAGTCGCGAGACATCGTGATCGTGACAAAAGACGAACACACCAAATTGTTAAGTACATATCTTTTTTTTTATGTAATGGGTATTTTTGTAAATTATCTTTAAATCTATGATCGATTCAGATTATTTCAGATTCCCAGAACATTTCACACTATGCGTCGATATCACTGCCCCGCTCTAACTATTAGATACAATAAAAAATAGGTGCTATTCGTAACGCGTGTACCGAATATTCCGAATGTCCAAGATAATGTAGAGTTGCAGAGTGTGGTTGCGGAAGCAGAGTGTCTGAATGAAGAGTGGAGTGGAGGTTAGGTTAAGTTAGGTTACCTGGTGTTGTGGTGGTAGCGGCGCGTGCGCTGCGTGGTGTCGAAGGCGCGCAGCAGCACGTTCCGACAGCGCGGCGCGGCGCAGCGCTCGGCGAACATGTCCCCGTGCAGCTCGGCGAGCGCGCGGCGCGGCAGGCCGCTGCGCACGTGCAGCCCGTCGCAGTTCTGCGACACCACGAACTTCACCAGTCCGCGCGCCACCAGCGCCGCCAGCGCCATGTGCGTGAACGTGGGCCGCGCCCGAGACACCTCCACGCGTCTGTCACGGAACACGACACACCACGCGACGTTACATCACGACCTTCGACCCTCATTTATGGGGGTAGTATCAGTAGTCAATATCGAGCTCCTTCGTTAGCTTATTCAATTGTTTACGGCCCCGCAATAAAAAACTGTGCTTTTTTTATGTTATAAGGGGCTAAGCTAACGAGCAGACGGATCGCCCCGTCGCCCCGCAGCACCATCAGGGGAGTCCCGAGTGCGTTGCCGGCCTTTCGGAAAGGAATACCTCCGCTCTTTTCTTATTCCTTTATGGAAAGCCAAATGTCACACCAAAATTCTCCCGACCGTTCACATACTGGACGGCGCAACGCAGCGCAGGTAAAGTCCTGGATGCTGTCCCTATTAGGAGCTGCCACAATCTCTTGAGTCCTATGACGAGCATTAAGTATCCTTCTATCCGTTAACATGTCAGCGACAATACAAGTGAGGCTAAGTAGTCAGTTAGTGTGAGAATTACCCGATATCCTCGCCGCGCTGCAGCCTCGTCCACACGCCGTCGGGCCCGCGGTAGTCGGGGATGTCGGCCGCCGTGCTGATGCCCGCGCCCGTGTACACCTGCGCACATACACACACCTCTCACTGTGCTGCACACTACACAGTTGTCTGTGTGCCCGTGTACACCTGCGCACATACACACACCTCTCACTGTGCTGCACACTACACAGTTGTCTGTGTGCCCGTGTACACCTGCGCACATACACACACCTCTCACTGTGCTGCACACTACACAGTTGTCTGTGTGCCCGTGTACACCTGCGCACATACACACACCTCTCACTGTGCTGCACACTACACAGTTGTCTGTGTGCCCGTGTACACCTGCACACATACACACACTGCTCACTGCGCTGAACACTACACAGTTGTCTGTGTGCCCGTGTACACCTGCACACATACACACACTGCTCACTGCGCTGCACACTACACAGTTGTCTGTGTGCCCGTGTACACCTGCACACATACACACACTGCTCACTGCGCTGCACACTACACATTCGTCTGTGTGCCCGTAGTGCCCGTGTACACCTGTACACCATTAAAATGTGGGAAACTGTTTTTGATAGACTTTGTATGTCCTTTTTTTATGTTTGTTACCTCAGAACTCCATCATTTATCGACCAATTTGGAAAATTCTTTCTCTGTTTGAAAGCATATGCTTCAAAGTTGGTCCCATTGTTACCAGAATCCAGTTCTGATGATGGGATCCATGAGGAATTGATGGAACTCCTCAAAAATTCGAGGGAAACATATAGCGGTTTTAGTATTTCTGGTAAAAAATCGAGCATTAGCATTTTGACGAAGATGGTCATCCAAAACTAGTAATGTTTGGTGGGTGGCACTAAGATATTACAATCAAGATACTGAAGCGAATATGACAAAGGCAATTTAAATGGTCCTCATGTAATACCATCAACCTGATCTGGTAATAGAAGCCGGAAGGTAGGCAACGGAACTCCGTAATAAAACATTGTAGGTTAGCCGTGTTTGAGCTCGTTGGAAATTATTCACTAAAAAGTGTAAAATAAATAAAAATGTGAATAAAAAAATAAAACCAAACTAAAAAAAACACTAAATAGTTTAAAATTATTGCCTAACTTCTAATAGCTTAATATGAGAGTTTATGCTTCTTATTCCAAAATGTAGACATAAGGTAAAGTCCATAATTCGGCGAAGTAAACTGACAGATAAGATGCTGCCAGGAGTAGAAAAAAATAAATAGTGATGGTACATATCTATCCCACACATATCACATAAGAAATAAAACAAAATTAACAGATGCCCTCCAACATGCCTTAAAACTAAAGTGGAATTGGGCAGGCCATGTTTCAAGGTACCAGGATAAGAGATGGACTAAGTCAACCACAGAATGGACTGGCCCCCTAGGGAAGAGGAGTGTAGGACGACAGAGGAAGAGATGGGTGGACGATATTGTGGAGGTAGCTGGTCAAAACTGGATGGACAAAACTCACCGAAAACACACGTGTGATGGAGAAAAATGGAAGAAGATGGGGGAGGCTTTCACCCTTATAGGGACCACAAACAGTGTTGCCAGAACGTGCTTTTTAGCACGGTTTTACGTGCTTTTTTGGATACGAACGTGCTTTTTACGTGCGCTCCGCAAAAACGTGCTAAAACCGTGCTTTTTTTTAGGTGCTATGATGCTTTATGATTTTACTACTAAAATGGGGAGGTAATGTTGGTTTGGTACTCTCTAAAACTGTTTTTTTTTTTCTAACAATCATTGTGTTAAACAATCTTTCTCCCCTACCCTACGCTTTGATATCCTAAAGTTAAAAGTTATGTTTTACCTGTGGTTGCAGGAAAGAACTTGTCCTGCAACTGCAAGCTCTATCGTTCGCCTCGTGCAATGTGTACACGATGTAGTAGTAGGGGAAGTAGTGTCACCCAATGTATGGGAGGTCCACATTTTGGTATCGGATGAATTCACTTGGCACAGATGTAATATAGGTAAATCTAAGTTAATTTAGCCCGGTAGCCATCCGCCACCCCCTGGGGGTAGGAACGGCGGGGGGCCTTGAAAGTCCCATTTTTGGGTTTTTCATAAAAAACTCATAAACGGTGACCCATAGTGAAAAACGTTCTTAGGCATAAGTAATCTAAATAAAATTATCTACATAAAAGGTTCTATACACTTTGTCGCTAGGATTAATATTTAATGAGATTTTAAAGGGAGAATGTAAAATTATATGAAAAGTTAAGTGGCTATTAATTCCTTTGTTTTTCAATATATTTAAAAACAAAAAATACTGCAATTATGCACTCAATGAGCTCTATTCATTGATACCCCACTCGATGGGGTGGGTCAAATATTTTTTTCGCGCCCCCCTTTAGTTGTATGGGAGCCCCCCTTAAAAACACGCAAAAATATTTTTGAAAAAATTGTATAGCCTTGGGTCAACAAGATGCTTAAATGGTGAAAATTTGAAGAATATTGCTCTAAATTTTGCTCTTTGATGGGGGCTCTATGGGGTAGTTCTTTTTTTTCATACATGCTCTCCATTAGCTGCATGGAGGCCACCCTTAAAGCTCAAGCCACACAGAGAGCGGGCGGGCGGTGGCGGCGCGGGCGCGGGCGGCGGCGGCGCGGGCGCGGGCGGCGGCGGTGCGGGCGCGGGCGGCGGCGGCGCGGGCGCGGACGGCGGCGGCGCGGGCGCGGGCGGCAGCGGCGCGGGCGCGGGCGGCAGCGGCCTTTGTCGGTGGCCGCCCGCGCCCGCGCCGCCACCGCCCGCCCGCTCTCTGTGTGGCTTGAGCTTAAAAGGTAACGGATTGAGCTATAGTCTTCAAATTTTCACCATTTAAGCATCTTGTTGACCCAAAGCTATAAATCTTTTTCAAAAATATTTTTACAGCTTTTCAAGGGGGGCTCCCCATACAGCTAAAGGGGGGTGCAAAAAAAAATTGACCCACCCCATCGAGTGGGGTATCAATGAATAGAGCTCATTGAGTGCATAATTGTAGTATTTTTTGTTTTTAACTATATTGAAATAAAAAGTAATTAATAGACACTTAAATTTTCATATAATTTTACATCCCCCCTTTAAAATCTCATTAAATATTAATCCTAGCGACAAAGTGTATAGAACCTTTTATGTAGATAATTTTATTTAGATTACTTATGCCTAAGAACGTTTTTCGCTATGGGTCACCGTTTATGAGTTTTTCATGAAAAACCGAAAAATTGAACTTTCAAGGCCCCCCCCCCCCCCCTTCCTACCCCCCAGGGGGTAGTGGATGGCTACCGGGCTAAATTAACTTAGATTTACCTATATTACATCTGTGCCAAGTGAATTCATCCGATACCGATGGTCCAATGCCATTATGCAATGAAACCAAATTTCTTGGATTTATACTTGACGAGAACCTTAACTGGAAGTGTCATGTTGACCAATTATGTAAAAGGCTTAGTAGTGCTGTATTTGCCCTGAAAAAGTTGCAACCGTTGATATCACGAAGATCATTAAAATCTGTTTATTTTTCACACTTTCACTCGTTAATGTCATATGGTATATCAATTTGGGGCAATTCAACCGATTCCAAGCGAGTGTTCTTATTACAAAAACGTGCGATTCGATTGCTAGCCGGAGTGAAACCGAGACATCCATGTAAACAATTATTTAAAACCCACTGCATCATGACACACTACTCCCTGTACCTGTTTGAGGTGCTCATGTTTGTTAGAAACAATATGCAAACTTTTAAACGAGTTGAAGTCACGGGAAAGCAGATCCGATCCACTGGGAGACTCATGACAGTACCGCGTCGCATGGCACTCTCAGCAAAAAATCCACGGGTAATTGGACCAACCTATTACGAGCGTCTACCCGCCAAATTGCGAACTGAACCATCTGACGATACATTTAAACGTCAACTGAGAATCTTTTTATTAGAAAATCCTTTATATTCCATTGGTGACTACATGGAAATGAAATTTAGTTGACATTGTTTAATTTAATATTATTGATTAATTTAATTCTTGTTACAATTTTACTTTGACGATCATTATGAGATATTGACATTGAATTCCTTGTTTAGATTGGTATTGTTATAACATATTTTTTATAATGAACAATGATATACCTGACATAATTATTATAATATTCACTATTTGACGATCATAATGTAAATTCTTGTAAATTAGCTTTAAGTTAATCTATAATGTCATTTATATTATGAAATAAATAAATCTAAATCTAAATCTAAATCTACCAAAATGTGGACCTCATGACACTACTTCCCCTACTAGTAGTAAAGGCTCAATACTCTGTAAGTCTGTATGTGACGAAAACCGGCTAAGTGCGTATCGGACTTCGCACATTTAGGTTTCCGAACCATGCGCAAAAGTATGTTGGTTTTAACATGCACAATAAGGAAATTTCCAATAAAAAAAACCTGTTTTATCAAAATATTAGTATTTCTTGGTAAAATACCCGTAATAATGAACAGTATTACCAAATTTCAAGTTTATGGGTTAATGGGAAGGAAAAATAATCTTATGAACAAAATTTTGTGACAGACGACTGACGGACGGATGGACGGACGCGTGAGTGACAGCAATAGGAGTCATTTTCGATCCTTCGGGTACGGAACCCTAAAAACGTGCTTTTTATTCCAAAAACGTGCTTTTTTGGACACCCGACCGTGCTTTTTGACGGAAGTGCTCTGGCAACACTGACCACAAATAAAAACTGAAAAGCAATAACTTTGAAATATAAAAACAGATAATTAAGTGGAAAAAAGCTATAATAAACACATATCTATCAATAAAAACATGTTGATATGTAAAACATTGTACTTCCAAATTTAATCCAATGTTGTAATCTATTTAGCTTTCAAGTTTCTAGCCACAAAAGCCTCATCAAGTGGGACAAAAGTAGTATTTAAATATGAAGTTTAGTCCTTTAAATATGAATAAATCATAAAGTATAAAAATAATTTAAACTTTTCAAATTCAGAGCATTTTCGATTGGGAGTAACACTACTAATTTCAATTTTCAATGTTCTCGGCAAGCACCTGGGAGAACCCAATAAATTGGACTGTAAGATCGGTGTGACCAGTGAGGCCTTAAATAATATTGATATGAACAGCACTGGCCATACTGTGGGAACATTTGTGCATTTTGACTTGTCAAACAACTTCACCTAATTGTGGACCTGAGTGTAGTGTAATTTTTGTAGTCGGTGCTATTTCATCAACTTTAGGCAATTTCTTTGGATGGCATATTAATTTTAGGTAACTAGGAGAGTTGTTCCATACCAGTTGTAAAATGTCAGTTTTCTGTATCAATGCTCTAGTTTGAACCCTAAGTTAGGTTTAGCTCAGGCACGAAATATCAAACCACAACAACACACGCTGGCCCCCGGCGGATATCAACAAACACTGATCTGACAGGTTATCGTTACAGGAGCCGAGGGCTTTAAAAGTTGTGTCTCGGTACCCACCACGAGGTGCTTGGCGTGTCGCACGGCGCGCGCCAGCTCGCGGCACTTGTCGCGCAGCTCGCGCGGGCTGTCCTCCACCTCCTGCGCTCGCTCGCGGGCGCGCGCGCGCCGCTCGGCCGCCAGCGCCGCCGCCGCCGCGCGCCGCGCCGCCTCCGCGCGTCCGCCGTCGCCTGCCGAGGCGCGGCTGGGCCCGCCGCCGCCGCCGCCGCCGCCGCTAAGCCTGGCGCTCGAGCGCACACACAAGCGCTCCATGGTGCCGCCGCTCAGGGCGCGGGTCGTGGCTTCGGCCGCCGCGTGCTGCCTCTGCCCTGCCCCGCCAGCCTCGGGCTCATGACGCGCGCGGGGCCTCACACCGATCGCGATAACCGTTCATAAACATTAAACGATGCCAATGGCCGTCCGATCTGTCAAAGTGTCACCTCGACGCTTCTCTGCGGTGTTGCCACCGGCCCTACTAGCTAGTACCTAATGTTGTGCTTCGTTCAGGAATAGTATTTTATTAAAATAATAACTTAAAACTGGCAACAAAATGGCGATATCGGTCCGATAGTGGTCCGATATTAGTCTAGGCGCACACAGAGAGCGTTCTGCGTTCTCTGTATTGTACCGAGTCCCTTACGACAATGCACAGAGCAGGCGGGCAGAACGCTCCTTGAATTCATACAACTCTGCACGCAGAACGCAGAACGCGGAACGCAGAACGCTCTCTGTGTGCGCCTAGGCTTATCGGACGGTGTGAACCAGGCTCGCGCAACTAGGAAGAAAATTACACTTTGTATTGACCAGTGACCACGTATAGACAATGGCCAGAAAAAAAAAAAACCAACGACAGGTCACGATTACCAATCTCCTCTCGCATGAAAACTACATAGAGTGGTTAAGAAAGATGAATAAAAAATTACTGTGGACGTCTGCCACGATTCCGTTGGTGGGTTGAGGAGCAGCAGCCTCCCAAAGACGTAAAAAAAAAATTAAATTCAGTCATTTCCTCTCGACTGAAACTAGGTTTAAATGATAGTTAAGAAAATACCTTAACGAAAAAAAATCGTCTGCCACTTGTAGGGCGGTGGAATACCCGTCTGCCAAGCACGTGAACATGTAAAAAAAATAATTAAATTCAGTCATTTCCTCTCGTATGAAATTTTGTCAGATGATAGTTTATGGGAACGAATTTATTTCGTTAAGGTATTTTCTTAACTATCATTTAAACCTAGTTTCAGTCGAGAGGAAATGACTGAATTTAATTTTTTTTTTACGTCTTTGGGAGGCTGCTGCTCCTCAACCCACCAACGGAATGGTGGCAGACGTCCACAGTAATTTTTTATTCATCTTTCTTAATCACTGTACAAGTTTTCGTGCGAGAGGAAATGACTGACGATTTTAACATTGTGGCCCGCGGTCTAATATCTCGCCCTCTCAGTTAATGTTAATCCATCTCAGTCACATCACATGTCAATGTCAGTTATGGTCATGTCATTTCCGTTCCGATCGCCGACGCCATATTGAACTTGAACTCGTGCTATGTTTATTCGGTTAAATATTTAAAATTAAAATGGAAGAAACCTACATTTTATGTAGTAAGAACTGGTAAGAAGGCAGTGTTTTTTGTTAACGTGCCTGGGATAAAGGAAATGTTTGTTTTTTGTGGACTTCGTAATCGAATCACTTCACTTTTTTTTTAAATGGCTTTCCATCAAATTTATGATGATTTCGCCAAACGACGTGTTCATTAGACGTTGTTCGATAACGAAGCCATGCCAGTAGGCAAGACAGTCTACGGTAGTGGATTCCGCTCGTCGCCGCTCCGGGCGCGTGCGCTCACCAACGCGGCGACGACCCAAATCCGTAATCGAATCAATTTATCAAGTAAAGGACATTTTTGACAAGCTTTCCTTTACCACGACTGGTAAGCATTTAATCAGAGATTATTTATTCCTATGTACCACTGCAGATTTCGTGTTAAGCAAAATTAGAAGCTTGATTTGTATAGAATCGTTTTATTCGTGTTACATAGTAATGATGGACTTAGTACCGATAACTAGGTAATCATAATCACGAATTTAAGCGAGATCCAGACCGACCTTAGTCCGCAAGGACCGGTCTTCAAAGGAAATCTTGCTGGAGACAACTGAGGGGCTACCGCGAATCACAAACGAAGTTTTACCTCTGTGTCTCACTAGTTTACGTACAGACGTGTAAGTGCGACAGAGAGGGAAAACTTCGTTTGTGGTTCGCGGTAGCCCCTCTGTCTACTCGCATGATTACACGATTCGTGTGGACCAAATAGTCTAATAATAATATATCAGATAAAGCCGCCTACTCAAAGCCCTGCCCGCAACGTTTGTAGTGCCACTGTCAATAATGCCTGCAATGTGTGTAGGCATGCAGGGCCGATTTTATTATCTATAATATCGGCCAGAACAAAATCAGCCGCGGCAAAATGTTTACGAAAATATAAGTTACACGCCCCTGTCTAAACAAAACCTTTTGTATTTAAATGGCTTTGAAACATTAACCGACAGTGTCTCGGCCTAAGATACAAGTTTAATACTTGTTATTATTTATAACGGTATTTTAAACGTACATTATTTTTTTAACTTAAATGTGCATCAATTGAGATGTGACAAACTCTAGTGGCGCCATCTATGCAGAGCTTTGCGCCGCCTACCCCATTGGAATGTAAGCTAGGTACCATAAAGGCCGTGTCAGACGTACGTGTACATCTGTACGTGAGGTTCAACCAAATCAAAAACGAGTGCTGATACTGCTGATGGATTTAATACTTTGGCTAGCGTAAATAAATGTTAATAAAAAAATTTCATTATGTTAATCTTTTGGCTACTTATGGACTGGCAAAAAAGAGTAGAAATTAATAGGGGCGCCACTGTCGCTTATATGGCAACACGAATAGTTAGACACGAATATCATGATACTTTATTTTCAACTAAAACATTTTTGGTAAGTTCGTAATAAAGAAATATGTTAATCATATATACATCTACTGGTAAAAAGAGAGAAAAGACTATTCATTGGCCAGGTGAAATTCAAACTCGATGACAAAAAAAAATTGAAAACTTTATTTGTGCATGTATTTATTTAAGATATTTTTACAGAGTTTTGCCCAAATTAACGTGTACAATTGTAATTATTACTTTTTTGCTATGCACTAGATGTTTTACTATGAAACGAAATTCATCAAATATATCGCAACTCGCAAGTACCTTTTGTTTACATACGTAAACATACCCTTCAAAATCTTGCTATTATCCCGGATGCAATTTCATCCATAAATCGTGATTTTATACATATTTATAATATGTAACACCATCAATAATTCAACGCATAATAGTACATAGAAATGATTTCCAACTCGTAATTTCAGCACTTTTTAGATAAACAATGTCCCGTTTTGACAAAATAATTCACACCTCAAATTCAGCAAGACATCGCTTATAAATATTCTGTAAATAAGTTCACGGGTGCAACTACATATTATTTTATCCATTATGTGGTGATTTTATTGTGTTTTTACTGTGATAAATCAGAAAAAAATATTTAAAAAGGAAATGTAAACAGATCTGGTGTCAGTTACATGACAAACATATGTGACGTTATCAGGGTTAGGGTACCACTTTGTCGCTTATGGATTCCGAGATATCACTGATTTTGTCAATCAACTCGAAAATAGCGAAAATTTGTTGTGATTAAAAATAGCTTCTACACACTTAAAATAATACGGTGTATTGATAAAAAGTTAAACTTTTCAACTAAAAGTCGGAAAAAAACACGGCCAAAGTTTACCGACTAGGGTACCACATTGTCGCTCATAAGCTTGAAGTAAACTCATTAAACTTATTTGCTTTGAAAATGATAATATTGATTTAGAAAACATAATATGTAATAATTGCAGACGTAAAATCCATACTTCCATGCTAATATTATAAATGGGAAAGTGTATGTGTGTGTTTGTTTGTTTGTCCGTCTTTCACGGCAAAACGGGGCGACGAATTGACGTGATTTTTTAAGTGGAGATAGTTGAAGGGATAGAGTGACATAGGTTACTTTTTGTCTCTTTCTAACCTCCCCCTCCCTTCCCTAAAGGGGGGGGGGGGGTGGAAGTTTGTATGGAGCATTTAACGCGAGCGAAGCCGCGGGCAAAAGCTAGTGCGTTATAAATTATCATAAAATAACAACATTAACTAGGTAGGTATTATTTGTTCACGTCACGCTTATCGGGTGATACACTAAAGTATAATACACTAACACGATGTACTAGTTTGTTAGGCACATGTTCTAAACCCTAAACTAAATTTTAATTAAAATTATGTATTTTGATTCGATATAAACCACACTTCTTTCTACCTACCTAAGCAGCGAGTTGGCGCGGTAGGCACAAACCTTTGAAGTAAGCCGACGCAGGCGCATGCTATCTCTCTCTACTACGTCGGGTTGCCGTCAAATGCGTTGAGTCAAGTGTTGTCTAAAGAGAAGTTTACTCCCATCCATTTGCTTGACAGTTCGTAACTCAATGTGTTGTTACCCTTTTAAAAATAGTGGTGTAAATCATTTTCATAATGATGTTAAATGCATATGATTACTTGTTTAAGTAATAATTTTAATATAATAAGTCTTAATAATAATTTTGATCTCATAAGTCATAAGGCGACAATGTGGTACCCTAAGAAATGTTAAACTAACAAACTTGATCTAAATTAGTAAAGCTGACGAAAAGACTGTTATTTTTTATAAAATAAGTTATGTTATTGATTGATAATAATATTTGTATTAGATATATGCACTTCTAGTGCGGACACTATGTTAAATAATGGAAGTGGAATTCTTATTTCTCTAAACTTATGAATAGCGACAATGTGGTACCCTAGATCACTTTTCATACAAAAATCATGTTAAAATTACTAAACTTTGAAGTCACTTTTTTGATAGAAAACTACATTACTTTTGTGTTTAATTACACTTGATCAGTAGTTTTATTCCTAAATTAATGTAAATTATGAGAACTAAACAGTACAATGTTCATTTTATATATTTTTTATATAAGTGTTGATTTTTTTTGTTTTATTATTTTAAAAAATTATGCCTTGAGATATGGTTGTTTCATTATTTATATTATAAACCTTACCTACATCATATTCAGAAATCGACATAAGCCGGCTGAAAATCTGTCGATTTTGAGTTTTATAAAATATTTTATTTTTGATTTTGCCTCTACACCCTACGTGCATTATTCTTGTATTATTTCTATAAAATGTAAAATGTTAGAGACAACATATGATTTGTCGAGTAATATAATGTATGTGGAACATTTTAAAACCACTATCTCCATAACTTCAACCTATAACTAGGTTTTTTAGGCTTCCAAACTTTAAACTCGAATATCTTAAAACAGTATAATGATATGTTGGAACTTCAAAAAATTATTAAAAATAAAAGGGAACAAATAAAATGATCACCTAAATAACTTTTGATATCATCAAATTTTCGAACCCTAAAAAAAGGTTGAACACTCAAAAAAAATTATCGATCAGCAATTCCGAGTCACCAAAAAAATTCTACCTATTTTTGCAGCACTTGCACCTATTTTACTTATTGCGTTCCTATAAATTTATAATCGCATCAAAAAAATTGTCAAGTACCACCAAAAACACTAAACTACCACCTAATCTCATGCACCTTTTTTCATTAGAATTACATCCAAATATTACCTATATACATCGCATGCTACATTTTAGTAAACAGTTACAAATTAATTGTTTTTAGCACTATAAATATTTCAGTTATTTCCAAAATGTTATAAATTAGAAAGTAAAATTTAAAATTAATTTAAAAAGCAACGCGCAATGTGGCTGTGTGAAATAATAACACGTATACTGCTATCTCACTCAATCAAATACAAAGAATTGTCTGAAGCATAAAACCTATTGATATGTCGTTAGAGTGAAAGGTACTTATTGCTGTTTCATTCTAACTACCTATTGCTGATGGCACGCTGATGGTTTACAAACTGCAAGAAGTTTTTTTTTTTTAATGCGTTGACATGAGCGCGTTTGATAGAAAACCTTTTATTTGAAAATGAGATTTGTTGATTTATTAAATTGTTAGTTTGTTATGAAAATGGATAAAGGTCCTCAAATGAGTTTACTTTATTAATATAGATAGACTTTCATGGAAAAATTAAAGGAAGTTAATAGGTAGAAATAGGTATAGGTAGGTTTAGGTTATGTTAGTTTTGCATCGGCCCGAAGGGCCAAAACAACTCAAAATAGGAGCTCCGCGCCAGCGGAGATCCGTCAATACTGTTCCAATCTCCACTAGTTTGAAATTAAAATAGCTATTTTTATTTCAAACTTCAACTTCTTAAAATCATTTAGCGCTGTCTTGCTCGCACGCGGTGCGACGTGCGAGCGAGACGGACCGTATGGAAAACCGCATCAGTGTGCTAGCAATGAGGTTAGACTAGATTGGAACTGCTTTGCGCGTCGGACATTAAAAAACAATTGCCGCGTGAAATTTGGTGATCATGTAGTATTTCTGGGTATCGAATGAATTATTTGGGTGTAAATAATTTTAATAGGATTACGAGCCCTGTAATATTTGGATGTAAATTATATGAAATTTGGTGTTTGAAATTAGGTGATCATTAAGTATTTTTGGGTAGTGACTAATTTATTTGGTAACAATTTAATTTAATAGGTTATCGACATGTTACTTCTTTGAGTTGCACTTTATATTTAAAAGGAGTTGAAAATTTGGTGCGAATCTAGTATTTTTGGTAATCAATGTAATTTTTTAGAGCATCATTCGGCAACTAATTTGGTGGTTCGTTAAATGCTACCCAAAATAAAATACTCAACATAGCGATCTCGTTCTTTTTGTATACATATGAAGGAGAATGTTCTCAGCTATAAGGAGGTACCAATAACTCAATACCGACAATATATTACCTTTGCCATGAAAATGTCACATATGTCAAAGTGGACAATTTAATCGAAGTTGCCATGGTTGAATAAAATTAGTTTCGTTTCTAGACTATTTTGCCAAGCTATACTACATAAAATAGATTCGTCCATCATTTATGTGGAGCCTACGAAGTTAAAATTTTATCGATATCGTTACATCCCTATTGCGTTGTTATGTTGGCATGACCTACTTCCGCGGTTTCTTTTTTAATGTGGTTCAAAATGTTTGCCAGATTGTACATCAATTTCATGTGATGACAACATTGACAATGTTACTGTCATCAAAAACCTTCTTCGTAGTCCCGTCTCTTAGAACGTAGTGGTTATATTCTCTTTGATTGTCACTCCGGAACGACTATTAAAAATATAAATAAAAATACTCTTTTGATTTATTTCATTAATTCTGAATGATGCTTTAAGCCATAGACTAAAGACATTGCTTCGAAACGTCATGCCCGTCATGGCATCGCTGTCAATGTCAACTTCTTTCAGAAAGTTTGACAGGTGAGTGAAGTGCGATTTGTGTATATAGTTTCGTAAATCTTAATGAATCTTCGAATATAGGGCTGAATTTGTATATTTATAAATAGAAATCAACGTGGACCAGCCCTGTTAATATAAGTGAAACATTATTTTGCTGATTAGTTTGTGTTTTCTTGCAGTTACTTGTCATCCTTTGGAACAACTTCAACATGGTAAATATCACTGGGTTTTACTTAATACACTTAATATATTGAGGCAATACCTTATCAAATAGTTGAGCATGCTTTAATCCGAACATTTTATCATACTTGTTATTTTTTAATCGCCCTATTGCAACATAACCTCTTTGTTGTTGTTTTACCTCGGCTCGGGCCCCGGCTGAGGTGAGGACCCTCGCCTCGGCTCGCAGGAAACCTAACGGTTGTCTCTTTTTCAGCCGCGCGAAATCAAGGACATTAAGGATTTCCTCCTGAAGGCGAGAAGGAAAGATGCCAAATGTATGTAATTTGAAGACATCGTAATCAATACATTCAAGTCTCAATGTGAATCCAAAGTTGAATTTGAACAAACAGAGAAAAAGTACCCCCCCCTTCATAGAAGTTTTGTATGCACGGGGGGTCCCTTTCTCTGTTGCTGACTGTACAACGAAAGTTTTAAAGTAAAGGTGACATAGCAAGCTCTGAGGCTCCTGATTTTGTTAAAAACGTAATTTTAAAGATCAAACAGCTCAAAAAAAATTGCTTCCAATGAAATTGGAGAGACACATTTGTTTGTAATAGAAATTTGTATCATGGAGTAAGGTTCCCCCTCCCAAGGTTTCCACCTCACTGGTCCTTGGGGACTTAAGTTTCACGGGTCATGTGTGTCAGTAGCAAAGTAACATAGAAGAGATAGGACATTAATACACAATATTGAAGTTGTTCAGTGTTAAGATCAGATGGTAACTAGTAACTTGTGCCTCTACTTATTCTAACTGGCAGGATAGATTCTGATTAAGAAACAGGGTGTATGAGAATGGTATGAAGTGAGCAGTGTTAACATATTTACACTGAGTGTGTGGTTGCAGCGGTGAAGATAAAGAAGAACCCTGAGAATGTCAAGTTCAAGGTGCGCTGCTCGCGCTTCCTCTACACGCTGGTCATCACCGACAAGGAGAAGGCGGAGAAGCTAAAACAGAGCCTGCCCCCTGGTATGTATTGTAGTTACTCTAAAGTGTATTTGACTTGTCAAGTTTTGCGTGTATCACTGTATGTGGAGTGTAACAGAGCCATGGCCTTAAGATGCTATGTGTAAGTTTGAATATCGACTCCATAGTTTTCTTTCATCTTACCGTGCGATCAAAAATCCGAGCCCTGCATATAACATTGCATTGCTGCATAGTACATTACTTAACAAGGGCGGTAAAACAAAGAATGTCTCAGATCGCAGTTATTTGACGCCCGAGCCGAAGGCAAGGGCGATAAATATGCGATCTGAGGCTTTCTTTATTACCGCCCGTGTTAAGTACAAAATTTTATGTCACCCCCTGGCCAGGAAGTGGGATTTCCCGCGCGCGGAGCGTGCGGTAATTGCCGCTTTATGGCCAGGTGTGACATAAAATACAATAAAAGTCAATTTACAAACAAATAATCCTCCCCTGCCATTCCTGGTGCGAAGGTGCTCATTACGCTCGCCGCGTTCCCACAGACCCAGCCCCCGCACCAGAGATTATTATAAAATTAAAAATACGATTTCAAGTTGTTATTTTTGCGATTTAACTACTATGTACTCGTATGTTGGTTGCCGGTTGTGTTGTGTTCTGTTGTGTTGTGAGGAGCTTGACATTAACGTTACGTGTGTTGTTGCAGGTCTGCAGGTGAAGGAAGTGAAGTGAGGACTAGCGTAGACAATAAAATATAAAATCCAGTGCAGTGTTTCTGTCGCCCACTCCGCCCTTACCCAGCAGGTGCACAATGGCCGAGGTTATGTCTCATCAGTCTCATCACTGTTGCTAAAGCATATGTCACTCTCGCACTTACATACTTATCAGAATGCGACAGATATACATAGCTGCGGCCATTGTGCACGTTGATCATTGTTCTCTCCGCATCAGAGCGTAGAAGCACAAACTACTAAGAACTAACGTATCGTAGAAGACTATTGATTTAAACTTACACGATTTTCACACATTATTATTGGGGAACGGGACTTAATCGCGTACAATTATAACTAATTTACCTTTTTTAAGATTTTTGTCCGACGTTTCGAATGTATCACAACATCCGTGGTCGCGAACTGACTGGCGTGAGCGGGTATCAACATCTTCTAGCCGCACGGGTTTTCCGAACTACCCGCACTTGGTCTTCATTAATTACATTCTCACTAGGGTTGTCACTCGCACGACACACAACACTAACAATGTCCGTTGATGTAATGGACGATGTATTTCCACGCTTGCACTTACTAATAACTGGATTCCACGAAGATGAATAAAAAAAAAAAAAAAAAAAGAAGGAAGAAGGAAAAAAAGGTGAAAAAGAAAAAAAGGAAAAAAGAAAGGTGAAAAGGTGAAGGTGAAGGTGAATTTCAACCGGGACGACGGTTTCAAAATCTCATCTTCGTGGAATCCAGTTATTAGTAAGTGCAAGCGTGGAAATACATCGTCCATTACATCAACGGACATTGTTAGTGTTGTGTGTCGTGCGAGTGACAACCCTAGTGAGAATGTAATTAATGAAGACCAAGTGCGGGTAGTTCGGAAAACCCGTGCGGCTAGAAGATGTTGATACCCGCTCACGCCAGTCAGTTCGCGACCACGGATGTTGTGATACATTCGAAACGTCGGACAAAACCTTAAAAAAGGTAAATTAGTTATAATTGTACGCGATTAAGTCCCGTTCCCCAATAATAATCGTAGAAGACTGCCAATGAGCGAGAAAGAAATTGTGCCTTCCATATGGCAACTCAAACCAAAACATTTCTTCAGAAAATAGTTCGCAAATAGGTGTTATATAGTTACAGATGGGATTTCCGCACGACGGTGCGGTGAGTGAGCGAGACAGCGCTATGCGTGTCCCGCCTGCACACTACACCTCATCGCCGTTCGGAAACCACATCAGTGTGACAACCGCCTTATACAATCGCTGCAAGTGAAATAATATATTGGTATAGATGAAATTATTTAAGATGTTCGATTTTTTTAGAAAACTGCCATTAGATTATGAACCTCTTTGCTTTTACAGTAAAGTCGCTTTTTGAATGGACTAATTGGATACAACTCTGACAGTTTAAATAATTGTCCGAGTAAAACGAGGTCTCTGTTTTAGCTTCGACAAAAATGCTTTCGTATGTCCGGCCGGATTTTTGTATGTCCTCCTCTACTGACTGCATAGGTAAAATTTTTCCAATCTTGCAAATCTTGCGAGATCTCGTCCGATTTTGGGTGCAAGATTAATGTTGCGGAATTGGTGCGAGATCTCGGTATTTCGAGATCTCGGAATACCGAGATTGCACTCCCTACTATGGTCTACTTATGAATGAAACCATACAGTTTTACCGTGCCGCTGCCGTGGGCCGCGGCCGTCGCGTCGACGATAAAGTATAAAAGCGTCCATTTAATTACCATTAGGTACTATGTGATCAATTTTATAAAACCCGATTAAAAAATTCATCAAGAGATATAGCTATAGCTACATGAAAAGTGTCTCAATGTCTGGGAATTACAATGGTGGCGAGGTGGATACAGGAGCGGAGATCCTGATGATGCAGGTCCCTGTCAGCGCCGCCCGCGCTGCCCGCGCCCGCGCCCGCGCCCGCGCCCGCGCTGGGCGACGGAGCCGACGACGACGTCCACGTCAACATCCAGTTAGAGTTGATCTCAGAAGAATAGATCTTTGATGAATAATTTGTCTTTACTTCGACACCTGTATTTCATCATTTTGTTCATAAACGTAAAATAATTCAATGGATTTTGAAATGTCTGCCTAGCGTTACCGGCATTAGCATCTGCCATCAATAAATGGCCGTGGCGTGTATAGTTAGGTAGGTACCTACATTTCCGTAATTCTTCTACGTCATGTCTATCTTAGATTGACCCCGGCCAGACTCGCAACAACTAGGCACAGATGTACGCTGGTTGTTGAAGAGCGCAGCGCAGCCGTGGCGTGGAGTCCCTCGTGAACAGGCGGACGCGGAGGCGCGGAGGCGGCAGTCAGCGCGCGTCCGTCGACCCGAGCGCCGCGACGCCCGGGAACCTTCCATCGCGCGCACTTTGTTACAACTTCGCAAGTTCACGATAAACTTTCCAAAGTTATTGTTTTGAAGGTGCCGTGTTACTGATGGGCAAACATGCAACGAATTGCAGTTATAAACGAAGGATTTAGAAGCTTGGAAAGTTTTGGATTGTAATAAGTCACTAATTATTACGTAAGTTTATTTGAATGTGATTAATAGGTATTGTGTTTTTGTGTTTTACTCGCTTGAGCGAGAAGAATTTACTAGGTATGAGAGTACTCGCCTGTCGGCGGAAGCGTTTTCTAAAATTTCCATAATACTTATGAATCAACCCCAAAAATCTATTAATGCATATCAATTATGGCGACAGGAGTGCGCGGCTAAGAGTGTGGTCCTGGGGAAAGTCCAGGGGAAACCTCCGACACGACCACGTGGGCCGTTAGACACTGGAATACTATAAGAGTTTGCGCTCTAGTAAGATTGATTGGGCGGCTTCAACCGAATCTGAGGTGTCAGTGGAATCGAGCTACCTGGGAGTTTTGTCCGGGTTCACTAAACCTAAGTAGCCTAGCAGAGAAGAGTGCAGCAAGAAACAGCTAGATCCGACACGCATGAGTTTCATGACGCTGACTAATGTAAAACCAAAACTATCGTGTTCATTTCATGGAATCATTTCATAAATTATTATTATCGTAGGGTCAAGGAACCAAAAGATGAACACTTAAGCGACTAACCCAACTTTAGGAATTTTATTTCGGGGTGTTGTAACCTACTATATACAGGTATGTATGTATGTATAATTCTTTATTGTACATGAGTAAACATAGAATAAAAATACAAGAACAGTTGACATGCATGTACAAAGGCGAGCTTATCCCTATAAGGGATTTCTTCCAGCTAACCTTTGAGCAATTGAGTGGAGTTTGAGCAGTTGACAGGTTTAATTTTTTTATATGAATCGGTATATAATCGAGATTGAATTCCAATTTTTTAAATCATCCTATTAAAATAGAGTATTTTTTTTAAAATAATCTAAGCAAAAGTATGCCAATTTGCCCAGAAGTTGAACAGTGTGCCCTAATTCTGAACACTTTGACACCATTAGATGAACGAACACTTTCGCACCAATTTACTCCATTGATAACGGTGTATGTTAATAAAGATGAATGAAATATTAGTGTAAAATTAGCAAACATATTTATTTATGCATTGTCCGAGCATTTATAAGCAAAAAAAATAATGTGCGAACTTACATAATACTATAAATAATATTTACCAAAATAATACAGTAAACTAGAGAACATGAAAGCTAAGGATGGGTAAAGTTGCGGGGTTTTATGCTAATTAGTAACTTTGGAGTAAAGACGTTCATTTACTAACCACTGCCTAAATCATGAACGACTAAATTATGCTAGTTCAAGTTTTGGACACGATAGCTGTGAAATGAACGAACCAAAATCAACAAAGTGTTCACATATTGGAATAGTAGCCAGAAGTTGAACTAGTTAATTTTATTCGTTCAAGTTCTGGCCTCAGGTTCTATGTTGAACAATGGTATTTTTCATAGTAAAATAAACTCCAAAATAAACGTTTTGTCAATAGAAAGTTGCGTTCAACTTTTGGTTGAAAAATCAACGACAAAGAAACGATTAATTTAAGCTATAGAAGTTCTTATTATCTTTTCAGTAGGAATTTAAATCAATGTTTGAAAAAAACGACACCCTGCCCGAAAGTTGAACGCCGTTCAACTATTAGCTCAGGTACACAAAATTGGAACCATAACTTGAACAGCAAATATCTCCCAAATTATTAAAACAAAATATTTATCTAATATACAAAAATGTAAAGGCATTAATCAAGAATCTATTTCACTCAAAACCTTGTAAGTATACGTTATATTCAATTTTATACGTAATTTAATGCTTAAATTTGAGAGCACTATCCTTAGTAAGATCTCCATACAAACGGAGTTTTTGGCGCGAGGCCTGGATTCAATAGCGGCTTATAGCCACGTGTGTACGGTTACAGCCTGGGAGTTTAATTACCAGCCTCGACAAAGGATTGCCGCGTTAGAAAAAAAATATTCCGAAAAGGTAAAATATGTCACGATTTTTTTATTTCAATTTTTCGGTCGAATGTTCAACTATTGGGGTGTGTTCATCTTTTGGTTCCTTGACCCTAGGTACGGCCTTGAAAAATAGTCCTGCGTGTGTTACAAATCTATATCTAAATTTTTTTGCCAGTCTATGACCGCCTCAGACCACTAAGCTCCTTGATGCCACCAGCAAAACAGCATAAATAAATACGTACCTCTCGCTCATACTTATAGATTTGGACCCTTCATCAAAAAGAGACACGGTGTCAAGATATTTTTGGCCAATATGGTAACAGAATGAAACAAATCTGGTGCTGATGAATCAACAATGATCTGGTTTGCGGTTATATGCCTAGGTTCTATTAGCCGCTGAATGTGCTGGAAGGTAGGTATCTCACTAACTGATGCTACATGAAATACTTAAGTCGCATTTCCGGGTTTTGGCGAGTTACCAAAATAGTCGGGTGGATTATTTGCCGTGGCGAGGCGTTCAGCCCGATTCATCGACTTGCACTCTACGATAAGATAATTTTCATTTCTCATACTCTGAGAGTGGGTCATTGTTCATCTAAGTAGCTTGCTGAAAGTGGTCCATTTCTCCTCTAGAGCAGAAAAGTATTAAAAAAAAAACAACGGGTTGCACTCCGGGAGTGCCGGCAGAAGTGAAAACTCAATAAAGATAGTAAATGGGTCATTGTCAGATTTAGGTGCGCGTCTTTTCGGTGGACAGGCAGGACATGCCAAAAGTTAAGGGCTACAAAGCTTAATTTTCGATTGATCTGATAACCCGCATAATCTGTAATTCCGTGTCTATAAATCCATATAATAAAAACGTAAATTACATGCACACAAGCCGTTAACTATTGTCCAACGAATTGTCAGTCGGAAAAACAACTTTTGTTTTTCCGACTGACAATGACCCAAATAACAAAGATATTCATATCGGTATCGGTATCCGTATCTGTACTGTACTCATACTCATGTTCATATTCGCATAATCCATTTACATAATATGTCCCGAGTGTCATTGTTTCTACGCATCTAAGACCAGGAACCTGTACCACAATACTTTACAAGCGTACAATTCGACAAATTTGTGAACTTTTTCTATGGAAAATTGTGCAATTTTGTCAAATTGTAGACTTGTAAAGTTTTGTGGTATAGGGGCCAGCTGAGTTTAGCTGAGTTGACACCTCCTAACATCGCAATTACGATTACTAGGAGCGGTCAACTAGCTGGTCTTAGAATCTTAGAATCTGTCGCGAGTTCAACAAATTTTCCCCAGTACAAAAGTGCTCAGAGCCGCTAAAGAAGTTTTCACTTCAAAAATTGTAAGCAATACTACCTATTTCCCATTTTTATTTCTTTAGATTCGTTGAGTGTGCTCAGGAACTCCATGAGCTCATACCGCCTTCCCCCTTCTTCGATCAGATATCCAGACGACGTACGACTGACTGGCTACTTTCATTACCTGGTCAAAATCATCTTTTTTTATAATGTTTATTTAAAAAAAAATTTAAACATTTTAAATTTAAAAATATATATATGACTGGTTAGAATTAGGCGTTTATTTAAGAAAATTTAATTTAGCTGTTTGCTCTAAGGAAGAACCCAAATTTGGTGTATTTTGAAAATTAATTTTATTTTTTAGGAAATATTATATTATTAATATCTATTCATTTAATGTTGTAACAGCTTTTGCTCCGGGCATGAGACTAAGGGCGTGGGATGAGGGGTACCCGAGGCCAGGCCTGGATCATATGTGGAACAAAAAGGGGTAGAGAAAATGTTGGGCGCCTTGAAATTTTTATGTCCTTTACGGCATATCAAAAACCTATAACAATCGGACCATAGTTAGGGTACCGAAACCACGATTTACCAAATGTACAACGAAAAAATTTGTATGGGCTGCACATTATCCGGTATAACATACTTCCGGCTCAAATTTGGGGATGGAGACAGGCAGAACCGTATTCTGCAGGGTCTAAGCCCTCTGATAACGTTGTCACCCCAACTGTTACATGACTTGCTTCTTGTATGCTACTTCTTCAAAAATGGGCCTCCTCTAAAAGACGGCCCGGCCCTGTGCGTTTCCGTTACTGTCACCCGGGGAGGTACCCTAAAAAAATTTTTTTTTTAATATTTTATTCTACCGTTTTCTCCGCGTCATCGATATGTATACTCATGCCAAATTACAGCTTTCTAGTACTAACGGTTACTGAGAAAAACGGGGGTCGGACGGACGGACGGACGGACATGGCGAAACTATAAGGGTTCCTTGTTTACTACGGAACCCTAAAAACTGAAAAAATCAAATTACTTGAATTTCCCGAAACGTGGGGTAATCTTCAGGGGATTTTTTTATTATTTGTTGGTATCCCGAAATCGAATTATAAACCGACTGAATGATATATGGGACATCAATTCTAAGCCGGCTTCTATGGTAGATTTATACTACGCGATTTTATCGGTTTATATGTGAAATGTTTGGAGGTTATTTTTGAATTAATTTACATATTTTTCCTATTTCATCAAGTGTCTCATGATATAACTTATGATTTAGCTCAGTAACTTGGTACCGGTGAGATTTTAGAAATAAACACGGGTCCAAAATGCAAAGAAAATGTACTTACGCAAATTACGCATGGAATGTAACATCCGCCTTTTTTCGGTCGAGTTTGCTTTTACAGCCCAACACTGAACACCCCACCATGTTTGCACTGAACACCCAAACACTACGGATCTGATAATTGGTAAATTATTATTCATTTTAACCAAACTTATCATTAATTCTCCATTTATAAAATGCACTACCAAATATTGCCAATTTGTTTTGCAATCTTCTTGACACAAAACTTTGACACAAATACAAAATTTTGCGATCGGTGATAAGGACAAAACATCGCACTATTTTCTACTTCCTCTCATAGGAATCGCAATAAGGCTATCTTTCTCTTACAAAGCGTGTCAGGCCCTTGGTATTTTATCCATCACTCTTGGCCACTAGGTATTTTGAAGGGAACTGTCACCGTATTTAGGGACAATAAGAACTACTTTCCATGAGAATTTATTTGAAATATGATCTTTACGGAAATCGGTCAGTCTGGCTATCCGATATTGGACTTTGGAAACGCTTTTTTAGGGACAATAAGAGCTACTTTCCATGAGAATTTATTTGAAATATGATCTTTATGGAAAATCTTAGGATTGTCTTAAAACAGTTAGAACCTTGGCTTTCTAAGAAGACCAGCTGGGGACCCCTCGTAACATAGCAATCACGATACTAGGAGGGGTCAACTAACCTGGTCTTGGAATTTATCGCGAGTTTATACATTTTTCCCCAGTACAAAAGTGCTCAGCGCCGCTAAAGAAGTTTTCACTTCAAAAATTGTATGGTGAATCGGAGTTAAATTGGGCACCGGCACTAACCTATACAGCCACATAGTACAGATTCTACAGAGATCCTATACTTTTTCAAATGCCTGACTGTTTACCATAACACAACAACAACCTCCTTAATTTGTTTGTTTATTTTTTGCCACAGTCGAAAGTTATATCAATAGTTTGTGGCAGCATTAACGTCAGTCAACAGTTCCCGCCAAAATGTTTTTTTCACTGATTCAGAAATGTGTGTACATGTTTCTATTGTTATTGAATTTAACAAGTACCTATTTCGCGTTGCAAATAACACAGTTCCTAATTTTTAAATCATGTCAATATTGTTTTACATCTTGTCTTTTGTGAAAAATGAAACGAAAATGTGCATATTTGTTATTTTTTGTATACGAAGTTGGAGGTCCCGGGTTCGATTCCCGGTCAGGGCATTTATTTGTGTGATGAACACGTATAATAGTTGTGGGTGCATTGCATGCATTTATCCACTATATCGTCGCGTTAGTACAAGCTTTGCTTGGTTTGGGACTAGGTCGATTTTAGTGTAAGTTTGTCCACAAATATCTTTTTATTTTTAAATATTTTACTTTCCTCGTATTCGAAATGAAAAGCAGAGTGTTTAACTCGGGTGAAACCACCCATTTCAGCCTCGAACTATTGGCGCTCTCACTTCGTTTGTGCGCCAAAATATCTCGGCAGTTATAACTTATAACCGACTGAGATACATCGTCTGTTTTTCATTTTCAAACATTGCTATTGCACCGTTTTCTTAATATGGCGTAAACTCTATGTAGGTCTTGACGCCGACTGTATACAGGGTGTTCGGCACATGGAGAGTTCAGTGGGGTGCTGGCTGAGTCATTTGCTACCTTTCCCTTGGATCCTGGCTCCTAAGAGTCACGGTCATGGAGCTACGATTTTTTTATGGTTTTTCCTAAATTAATCAAAATCTGACATTCGAAGACCCATAACTTTTTTGTGTATTAAAAAAAGGGTAGCATTTATCGAACCACGAAATTGATTGCCGAATGCGAATGATATCTACCCTAACATATTACAGTCGCGGTCAAAAATTTCGGGTTACCCTACTTTAAGTTTAAATAGCCTCAATAAATGGGTTTTGTTAAATATTCTATACTCGTTTTATTTACATAATATACTATTCTTCGTAATGCCCAACTGTGTTAGCAATTTCCGGGATCCTTTCATAAAAATATCAATGTCCAAAAATGACGATTTTCGCGATATCTCGCTCCGTTAAGTTAACGTTGTTTTTTTAATGGGTTTTTACGAGTCCGATTTAAACGTGGAAATACTTTTTTGGCTGTTACTTTTGCAGTAAAGATGTACCTAAACTTAAATAAAGATAATGACATGATTAAAAAAATTTACAACCTCGCAGTATTTTAGGAAATACGACGGTTTTTTACCGACCCGGTGTTCTTTGTTTTTTTTTACCAAAAATACTAACCCCGTTATTCATAAAACTTAACAAACCTCTGCTAACTAAAATATTGTTTGTCCCTTTCTCACAAACGTAAATGTCAGAGTGACAGATAAGGACAAACGAACTTTAGCGGCTTATTAACTAATAGAGGTTTGATGGACGTTTATGAATAAAGGCTGACGTCCACTAGAGTCGCCGAGGCGAGTCGAATCGAATCGAAAATAATTCGCCTCCATACATTAACTATGAAAGTGCGTCGATTGACGCAGAGCCGAATCGAATCGACCGAATGGACGCACTTTCATAGTTAATGTATGAAGGCGAATTATTTCGATTCGATTCGACTCTGCTCGGCGAGCCTAGTGGACGCCAGCCTTTAGGGGGTAAATCTGCACCAAATTTTCAAATCGATTTTGCGCAACACAAATAAATAACATCTCGATCAATAATTAAATTAAACAATTTTTAATAAGAAATAAAGTAATAGATAAAATATAACAAGGACTTAATATTAAGGATAAAATGTAAGACCGATATAAAATAATACACAGAAAATTTAAATTAAATGAAATACCTATTCCCCGCCCTGTGTCCTACCCGGTCCAAAGGTCCCCAAAATGCTCGCGGCATTTCCTCGCTGTACAGCAATGGCGACCTGTTGGACCAGCCATGACCCAGAGCGGGGGTCGTTACCCCTCTCCCTCAGCCTTTTCCCGAGGGTTCTAAAAAGCTCGAGAGCCTCGCTGCCCCAGGGTCCTGCCGTTTCGACTGCGACCGGGACGAAGTCGTATGCAACTTCCAAGGCAGAGTATTTGGCGTGTTTCAATTTGGCGGCATTTTCTGCCGCCGAACCTGCTGCCTTTGTTGTTTGCCTTAGATGGGATGCCGCAAATGTGCTAACACATGTGGCATCCCATAAAAGACAACGCCCTCTCTGCCAAGGAATTAGCGTCAACCCGTCCGGCCTTTTTCCGTCGGTACGGGACAGGCCCGGGGGTTCCAGGAGGCAGGGTACGTTTGCCGACACCATAGCCCGTCGCACGATTTCGTTGATGGAGTGGTGCCTAGGAAACCGACCCGCACTCCGTTGGCAGCTAAGCCCATGATGGCCATCTTCTTCAACCATTGTGCCACAGATGCACCGGTGTGCTTCACAAACCTTGCTCCCCAGTCTTAACGCCACTGCTACTCTTAGTGAGTCGTTGTCGAGCAGAGTGCCGAGTTGAGGGGAAGGCAAGGCATGCAGCCACGCACCGGACTCAGGCTTTGTGACCGCTTTAAGACGCGCTAAGTCGGTTCCAGAAGCACCACTCAACAGACGAGCAAATGTGCGCTTGCAGAGTATATCGTCCCATCCTCTCTGAACCGCTAAGTTGTCTGGGCGGTCGCCGGCCGGGCATATAGTATCCCATCTGGCAAACGCCTCCGTCACGAATGGTACTTGGATGTTGTTGCCATCAGTTGGTAGTATGCGAGCAACAAGATCCGCCGAACCATGCGCCGAGGCTAAAAAGGCTATGAGACCTATGTCTTGAACCCGACGTACTCCAAGGCCGCCGTACCGAACGGGCAATGAAGCCTGACACCACTGAACATTGTTAAAGTTCACATTGAGTATTGACTCTAATGTGTCCTTAACCGTGTCGTCAAAAGATAGTAGATCCTGTTCGAAAAGCCAAGTGGGTGAAGTTCGTAGGGTATAGACCATGCGAGGCAGTGTAAAACAGTTTCGGAGCAGGGTAAGAGATACGTGACCCGATAAATTTGCTAGATGCTCCTTTGCCAACGAGAGCGCTTGCCTTTTGACTTGAAGAGCGGAGCTAACGCCTTCGCTGAAAATTGGAGCACCTAGTAAATTGAATGAGGATTTGTTAATTTGTCTAACGCCAGGAAGAAGGGTTTTGAGTTCCAAAATGAATTTTGAGTCTAAACTATTACAAGCAAAAAATTCGCACTTGCTGGGATTAATTTCTAGACCAATTTTTCCTAAGGTGGGTATCAGTGTTTTTAAATCAGTTAAGACTACTTCTGGTGAACCTCCAATAGTGCCATCGTCTAAGTACCACACGTTTAGAGGTGCCTTTAGTCCAGAAATAATCTTTTGAATCGTAAGGCAAAAAATTAAGGGCCCTAAAGGGTCGCCCTGCTGGGCACCAACTTGTGACTGTATTACACTGCCCGAGTAAAACAGGTTACTTGAGGAGGCGTAACATTGATAGATGAACGGGTAGAGAGACGGTGCTTGTTCAAGAACTTCATTCAGAATAGTGTCCCTTTCTACACTGTTAAAAGCGTTTTTAATATCTATTTTAATGATTACGTTATTGGATGAATTTTGGTGTGTAGCAAAAGACCGGGTAGCATGTATCGCTGCCTCACAACCAAGTCTAGTACCGAAACCCATTTGTCTTGGTTGTAAATAAACCGAGATGCTTTCTCTGACAGATTGGCAACAGAGTTTAGCAGTAAGACGACGGAAAATACTTCCCACTGCAATAGGTCTAACACCCCCGTCTTTTTTTGACAGAGCGCACAGCGATGCGCCATACAGAAACGGTCTCACTTCTAAATTCAGCATGCCTTTCAACAAAAAGTTGCATAAATTAGTTAAGGATTCTAATAAACGGGGGCCATTATTGCCTGCAGAGGGTGAAGTCAACTCTTTAAGATGCTGCGGCCGCAGGCCGTCTACACCGGAAGCAGAACCGTTGTAGAAGGACGCAATTGCGGCGGCCACATCCGAAAGAGTTACAGATAGGAAAGGGCTGGTTGAACTGGGCTCGGGTGGTAAAATAACTGACCTCGATGGGCAAGGATGTTTCTCTCTCAAGGCACGTAGGGTATTCTCATTAGATGGGCAAAGTGTTGAATCCGAGAGAAGCAATCGAACAGCTCCTCTTAAATCACCATCGTGTACTTTTGCTTCAATTGAACGGTATATTGAAGCCGGTTTTGTTGAGTTCCGTTGAACTGGGAAATATAAATTTGCGTCATTTATATTATGTTTAACTTTCGACGTCAGTGATTTCTTTTCTGAGGCATCTGGCACCCTCAAAGCCGAATAAGAGAACGACAACAGGGTAAACCAACTCTCGGCACTGTTCGAATGCAGACAATCCTCTATAACCGAGCACAGCTTACCGGCAGCTAGACATCTTGCTCCCTTAGGAATATGTTTTAGTACCGGAACGCTAGATTTTAAAACTGGTAAGTCTTTAAGACAAACCTTCGCTTGTGGCGTCTGAGAGGTAGCATCTGAATTTACAGGCAAAACCGAACGTGTATTTATATCAACCGGAATAGCATGTTGATTTTGTATTTGGGTTGGTTGTGAGGAGTTAAGTATGTTAGATGACGGCGATTGGTTACCGCCGAGCACGCCGCGATGAACACGACTTCTATGAATGTTTAGCCCTTTCAGGTTTTTAAAAGTACGACTCTGGGAGCATTGAGGACATTGAACAGAGTCATCGAGGGGCGTAGGCTGGGGAGGAGGTGCATTAGTTGGGGTCGTAATGGGTCCCATTAAGTTAATGAGTACATTTAAAAGGAAACAACAAAAACTTATACCTACGGAGATGATAAAATAATATAAAAATACCGCTAAATTGGGCATGTAGTGTTCATTAGGTACAGCATTGCGAGTAGAACGATGGTTTTTCGTAAACGTAAAATTAGAATATAGCACACATCACCATCCCCCATGACGAGAACCTCGTGAAGGCCGAGAAGGACAAACTCAGCAAGTACCTAGACTTGGCCCACGAGGTATCCGCCATGTGGGATGTTGATTCAACGACCATTGTCCCGATAGTCGTTTCTGCGAACGGTCTAATAGCGAAGAGTCTCGACCAACACCTCAAGAGACTCTCGCTAGATGGCTGGGTCAAGGGTCAGATACAGAAGGCGGTACTCCTGGACACGGCGCGGATAGTCAGGAGGTTCCTCTCTCTGTCGCCCTAACCACCGGTAGATTAGGTCCTGCCATTAAATTAAAGGATTATTCACAGTAGACCGTTCCGTGTCTGGACCGGCCCGTTTTCTAATACAGTACCCTTACCATGAGTTTGCAATGTTTTTATTTATTTAAACTCATTTATTTATTCATTTATTCAACATTAGCACTAACAGCTAGACCTTACGTGCTAATGGGTATTACAAATTCATACAGCAGATACAATAAATTAGTTAACATTAAATATTTAAATAAAAATAAATAAAAATACGTTTGTGTTTGCATTACCGTACTCGCTAGCGACTGCGTAAAATGATTTAGTATGACGATTCTTAGTTCTATTGCGTAACCGCCAGAGGCGCTGTACTTTTGTCCATATACTAAATCGTTTACGCAGTCTCTAGCGTGTACGGTAATGCAAACATTGCAAACTCATGGTAAGGGTACGGTACAGAACAGAACGCGCGACGGCCGTCGATTGTTTGTAGGTACTAGAAAACGGGCCGGCCCGGACACTGAACGGTCTAGCGTGAATCATCCTTAAATTGTTATTAAATAAATTATTTTCTACCCAAAAATACTTTTTTTTCCTTTTTATTTAAGGAGCTTGTCACACAGGTGATCATGTCGCTCCGTTATAATCAACATATTTTTTAATTTCCTAATTCTAACTTATTCTATTAACAATTGCCTTCCGAACTAGCTGCAACAGTGCTGCGGCCGCGTCCGACAATGGAGTAGCCAGAGCACTGTTGCAGTTGCAGGCCCCGCCCGACATCAAAACCGGACTTTTTTTTTTTATACCACGTCGGTGGCGGTTGTCTCCTGGCGGCTTCGTTCCGGACACATTCCATTATAACATGATACGTCTTAGCTGGTACATCACATTCATCACAGTTTGGAGATGCAACTTTTCTCATCAAATAACCGAACTTATTTAATGGAATATGTCCGGAACGCAGTCTCATCATCAAAACTAACCCAAAAATACTTAATGATCACCTAATTTAAAACACCAAAATTCTAATAATTTACATCCAAATATTATTACGTATATTTTACGGAACAAATACCAATATATTGATAATCAGATTTTTTTCTAAGAAATTTCCATTTTTTTTCCGTTACAAACACCTTGGTTTTGCGGGAGGTTGTCTGTGTTTTGCGGTCCTTTTACGGATTCCTTGCATTGCTGTAAAAGTTGAAATAAGGTCCAAAAATGTATACATTTTTATGCCCTCGACTGTACATAACGTTACGTGATTACCCCGCCGGTCTAAACGATCACTTTTGAATTCTTTTGTTTTGAAAGTGTTTTGGAATGACACCAAAAATTTACAATAAATTGCCAAAAAATATGGCTTCGAAACATTATCCGATAGTGTCTCGGCTTAAGATACAAAGTTTAAAATCATTACAGAGAATTAATCATCAAGTTTTATTTTATAACGGTATTTTAAACATACCTAAATATTTTTTTAAGTTAAACGTTGGTTCGCCCACCTAGGACAACGCGTAACAATGTTAGATTTACGATATATATTATGTACGAGTAGGTAGCTCCGGTTTTCTGTAAGATGAAGGTTGTACTTATTTCTCCAGTTGGGTTGTTGTAAATATGGGCGAGTCGAGTCGAGAAGACCTGGCTGTGGTGTGGCCCTCCTATACCTCTGGTGCATGTTGTCAGGGAGCGGTGGCGGGCGGCGCGCGCGCATGGCGGCGCCGGCGCGGCTGCTGCTCGCGCTGGCGCTGGTGGCGCCGCGCCGCGCCGCGCACGCGCCCTGCGCCGCCGCGCCGCTCTGCCTGTGCGCCGACGACCGCTTCACGTGCGACGCGGTGCAGTTCCACCGGTTTCCTGCCACAGGTAGCTAACCCACGCCACGCGTCCAACACAGCGCTCTAGTTGTCTATTAATTAATTTTATGTCACACCTGGCCATAAAGTGGCCATTATCGCACGCTCCGCGCGCGAAAAAACCCCCTTCCTGGCCAGGGGGTGACATAAAATTTTGTACTTACCACGGGCGATAATAAAGAAAGCCTCAGATCACATATTTATCGCCCTTGCCTTCGGCTCGGGCGTAAAATACCTGCGATCTGAGACATTCTTTGTTTTATCGCCCTTGGTAAGTAATGTACTATAAAGTAAGTGTTAGTATTTGTTGACAGAGTGGGGCGTGCGGCACGTGTCGGTGTGGGGCGCGCGGTTCGGCGCGCTGGACGAGGCGGCGCTGGACGCGCGCGCGCTGAGCACGCTCGTGCTGGTGGCGTGCCGGCTGCACGCACTGCACCCAGCTGCGCTCGCGTCGGTACCGCACGACACGAACACACATGTCCACAGAGTCACTTGGACGTTTTTTAGGGTTCCGTACCAAAAAGGTAAAAAAGGAACCCTTATGGTTTCACTCCGTCTGTCTGTCCGTCCGTCTGTCACTTCGTTAAATATCTCAAGAACTACTTATGCTATCGATTTGAAATAGTTACAAAAACCGGCCAAGTGCGTGTCGGGCCACGCGCAAGGTAGGGTTCCGTAGTCGTCTACCCGTTACATTATATGGACTAAAAAGTTCGCAAACTTATATTTACTATGTTTTTGTCAGAATTAACAACATTATCTAAGGTATCAATGGAAATTGTACGAAAGTTTGCTTTTGCAAAGTACATTTCTGAAGTTCGACTATTACTCGTTAACTAGTAATGTCTACTTAGCTGTGATAGTTTTCCTTTTAAATTCATCGTATATACTACTACCATGATTTTTTTCACATGCCTAGTAGCCACCGTTTAGCTGGCAGGGGGGGGGGGGGGGGGACACTTGACCATAGCTAAAATTATCACTTCAAAGCTTAATATCACGCTAACCAATTCTTTAATCAAAAAAGTTTCTAGAAACCTAATAATATTTTTAAAAGAGCTATCTAACGATACCCCACACGATGGGGTTTGGTAGAAAAAAAAAATTGCACTACCACTTTACATGTAGGGGAGGTACCCTAAAAAAATTGTTTTTTAAACATTTTATTCTACCGTTTTGTCGGCGTCATTGATATGTATACTCATGCCAAATTACAGCTTTCTAGTACTAACGGTTACTGAGAAAAACGGGGGTCGGACGGACGGACGGACGGACGGACATGGCAACTATAAGGGTTCCTTGTTTACTACGGAACCCTAAAAAGGGTAACCATCTAATTTTACATATTTTATTTTCGGGGAAATTGCAGAATAAAAGGGGTTCAAAATTTCAAAGCCTTTCATATGAAAGGGCTTGACTTGCACATTCTGAAACAGTTTTCCATGTATTTTTTCGTTGGGTAATTTTGATTTATTTATTTATTTTAAAATACCATTACCCCGCACATCTCCGAAGATTACCAATCTTCTTCTTCTTCTTCTGCCGTCCCTTTTCCCAACTTTGTTTGGGGTCGGGCCTTCCCGTGCGTTTGCGCCAGGTTGATCTGTCCTGGTTGTCAGCTGTGGGATATTTTGGATATTTGGCCACCACGACACGAGGCTGGCGGTCTGCCTCTTGTTTTTCGCTTGATGTTGATTTCGAAGTATACCAATAAAGAAAAAAAATGGAAATTATTATATATAATGTTATAATATCAATGTATATTTTACAGGAAAACTCTATCTAGCTTTTCTTTATTTTTAATCATCAAAATTCATTTTAAATTAAGTTTGTAATTTAATCACCTTCGCATGCAATTTGTATTTTGCAAATTTCTATGAAAAAAGAAGGCACGCCCTTCAAATATGAAATAAATTATTGACATCGGTTTACATGATAAAAAATTAAGTAGGTATCTTTGAAAAACCAACATATTACCTACGTACAAAGTTATTCAGTCGCGCAAATTAGTAACAAAATCCTCCATTAGATGGCGCTTCCGTAGTAAACAAGGAACCCTTATAATTTCGCCATGTCCGTCCGTCCGTCCGTCTGTCCGTTCGTCCGTCCGCCTGTCCCCGGCTTAGCTCAGTAACCGTTAGTACTAGAAAGCTGTAATTTGGCATGGGTATACATATCATTAAATTTAATAAATTTAATAGAATTTTAATCTTGACATTGTTGATTTTTACCCGTTTTGTTTTTAATGTGTTTTAGTGCATGATGGAGCTAGCTAAATATAAGTTTTATGACAATTGTGACAAACTGTACCTACCTATATCTACTATAAGTAGTGCTGCTATATGTATGTATTATGTATGACTAATATTTTTACAACGATTTGGTGATTTGATGTATTACTGTCATGTTGTAAGTTATATGAATAAATGAATTGCATCAATGACGCCGAAAAAACGGTATTAGAATGAAATTTTGAAAAAATAAAATTTTTAGGGTAGCTCTCCTACACGCAAAGTGGTGGTGCAAATTGGTGAAATGTAGGTAAGTACTTACTGCAAAAGTAAACTTTCGTAAATTTTCCATTAGAATCAATTAAAAGTATCAATCAATCAATCAAATCGTTTATTTGCAGGAAACCAGTACCAGTCAGTACCTTAGATAATGGCGCTGATGGCGTTAATGGTGATGATGATGAATGGCGTTGATTATGTCAAAAACATAGTAAATATAAGTTTGCGAACTTTTTAGTCCACATAATGTAACGGGTGGACGACTACGGAACCCTACATTGCGCGTGGCTCGACACGCACTTGGCCGTTTTTTTTCCTGAATTAATGGGGTCGGGAGGGGTATATTATACACGAAATGGGTGCGGAACCCTCGGTGCGTGAGTCGGACTCGCACTACACCGGTTTTTTCTTTATCTGAACGTATTGAATTTAGATTGTTTTCAAGTTTGTATTGTTAAGGTTTTGGACAGTAAAAAACTATTATTATTCTTATTGATACTCTTATGTGAGATGTACATTTTGTCGGCTAGGTCGATGCGCGGCACGCTGGCCTCTCTGGACCTGGGCCACAACGAGCTCACGGAGGTGCCTCACGAGGCACTGCGGGACTTGACCGTGCTCAACTGGCTTAATTTGCAAAAGTAAGTCGTACTTCTCATGTCGACGCATCCATTCACCATTGCGTAGGCCATGGAATATTTGACATCTAACTTAAAAGGAAAGTTTGGAATGCCCACTGCATTAATAGTTACCAGTGCATTTTTGTTTCAGTAACTTCATAAGTGAGCTAGAGCCGGCGCAGTGGGGCGGCCTGGCGGAGTCTCTGACCAGCCTGTCGCTGAGCAACAACCGCCTGACGGCGCTGTGCGAGCGCGCGCTGCGGCCACTGCGCGCGCTCGCGCACCTGGAGCTGGACGGGAACCGGCTCCGGGCCGTGGACGCGGCCGCCCTGCCGCGCGCGCTCACCTCGCTGTCCCTCGCGGACAACCTGCTCCGGGCAGCACCGGCGCTGACGGCGTTGCCGCGCCTCCAGCATTTGGCGCTTAGGGACAACCTGATACAAGAAATGCACGAACTCCAGTCAGACTTGCAACCGCATGTACATTTGCATACGCTCGATCTCGCCCACAACGCCCTGAACGATGAATTCAGAATAGTGCTGAGAGATCGATTGCAGGTGAAACATTTGGTCCTCGATCTGAACGACTTCACAATGATGCCAGCGTTTGTGGCGGAGTGCGGACGCCTGGAGAAGTTGTCGTTATCGCACAACCGGCTCGCAACGATGCCGGAAACGACACTCCAAGTACTAGCGGGAGATTTACGCCAGCTGGAGTTGGATCACAACAAGTTAACTGCGCTCCCTGGGGCGATGCGGGAGCTGACGCGATTGAAGCGGCTGTCAGTCGCTTACAACCGCCTGCGAGCGGTGCCGGCGCTGCCGCCGCGCCTGTACGCGCTGTCGCTCGCCGGAAACGACTTGCTAGACTTTCCCGAGGGGCTGGTCGGGCTGGAGGCAGGCACGCTAGCCCACCTGGACCTCGGCTACAATCGCATCGCGCACATATCAACAGGCACGTTCGGCGCGTGGGCGATAGGGATTGATACGCTAAGCTTGCGCGGGAATCGGCTCGCCGCGCTAGGTCCGGGCACGTTCCCGGTGCTGCCCCTTCGGGAGCTGGCGCTCAGTTTCAACGAGTTCTTCTCGATATCATCAGAAGCGTTTTCTCCCCTGCGGGCGTTATCCGTGCTGGAGTTGTCGGGCGCGGTGGCCGGCGGGTCGTTCCCGCACGCGCCGGCTGCCGCTTGGCTGGCACTCGACAACAACGACATCCGTCGAGTCTCCGCCGCCGACCTCCGCGCGCACCCGCTCCTCGAGCATCTCAACCTCGACTTTAACAAGATCGAAGAGTTCCCCAGCGACCCCGAAGGCTGGAGCAACGTTTCAATGAAGCTGAAGGAACTGAGACTTGCCTATAACCACGTTAGCTCAGTCAACGAGGAGTTTCTTTCTACATTGTCGGAGCTGCAAAGTGTGGATCTATCCTACAACCGTATGTTGAACGTGAGCGAACGAACATTTGTCCATCTCAATAATCTACTGTTCGTGGGACTCGCGGGGAATATGATCGAGTGCGTGGCGGCGGGGGCGTTTCTAGAGTTGCCTCGGTTACAGGCTTTAGAGTTACAGTATAATCACCTTGAGCGTTTCTCCATTGACGCTTTCAAGGACGTTGCAGATGAAGAATCCAATCTTTCAGTCAATGCTAGCCACAACCGGATATCAGTGTTAGCAGGCGGCGGCAACGCCTCTATCAGTGTGCTTGATCTGTCTTACAACGTACTTGAGACTCTCCCCAGTGCATTTTTCGTCGGTGTGTCGGCGAGTCTTCGGCGCCTGCTGCTAGCGTACAACCGCCTAGTAGTCCTGGAGGCGCTGGCATTGCCGCGCCTGGCTGTCCTCAGCCTGCGAGGGAACCTGCTCGAGGTGGTGCGCGGGCGCGCCTTGGCGACTGCACCTGCACTTGAAGAACTTGACTTGGCGCAGAACAAGCTTTTGGCAATCCAGCCCGACCAGTTCCGCGCGTTGCGCCGCTTGCGCGCTCTTCGCCTCGCCGGCAACCAGCTTCGGGCATTACCTCCTGGAGCACTCGCGGGCACGCTGCTGGAAGCACTCGATTTACGTGATAATCGCTTGAGCAGCCCGCCGGCGGCCGTAGCAGCTGTGGGATTCACGTTGCGCCGGCTCGAGCTCGGTGGGAATGCGCTGAGTCGACTGGATGCGGCCGCGCTCGCCGGGGCTGGATTTCTACGGGAGCTGGGATTAGCGCGGACTGCCTTACGCGTGCTTCCTGACGCTGCCCTAGCCGGCCTGGGATGGCTATGTCGCTTAGATTTGTCCCACAACGCTTTAGTCGCTAATTATCGGGAGCTGTTCCACCCAGTGCCTCGCCTGCGACGCTTGGCGCTGGCAGGGGCGGGGCTGCGCTCGGTGCCCCCGCTGCCGCTGTCCTCGCTGCGCGAACTCGACCTCAGCGAGAATTTTATCACCGCGTGTCGGGAGGAAGACGTCCGCGCGCTCCCCGAGCTTCGGGCATTGAATCTATCCAATAATCGACTAACCGTGCTACAGAGCGACGCGTGGGCAGCGCTGCCCCGGCTAGCGGTCCTGGACGTAGCGCATAACCCCCTGATGTTGACAGGCGAGGGTTTAGAAGGCCTGGGGCGGCTGCTGCGTCTTCGGATCCCCGGGGTCCGCGTGCCCCCGGGGCGTGCGTTGCGGCCGCTGCTGTCATTACGGGAGTTGGAGGTCGACGTGGGGCGTTCAGCGCTCGGGGGTACATTAGAAAGCGCGCCATTGCAATCTCTCACGTTGCGCGTCCGCGCGGAGGTCCTGGATTCGCAGTTGGCCGGGCTCGACGCCCGCAAGCTGCGCGCGGTGGAGGTGCGTGGCGGCGTGCGCGTGCTGACGGCGCGCGCGCTGGAGCCGCTGGCGCGCGCGCGGACGCTGGCGGTGCGGCTGCGCGGCACGCGCGTGGCGGCGCTGCCGGCGCTGGCGCCGCTGGCGCGAGTGCCGGCGCTGGCGCTCGAGCTGAGTGGGAACGCGCTGGCCGCGCTGCAGCCCGCCTCCTTCTACCCCAACCTCACTGGATGGAACACACGCGCCACTAAGCTCCTGTCGGGTGTGTAGCGCTCTTGACGCATACTTGTATGTTTTATGATCATAGCGCATAACCCGGTCGCTTGGGCCGGTCTACATTTTTTTTTTATTAGTTTAAGGAGTACTGCTACCAAAATTAACATAGAGACTTAGGCAGAAATACATAGCCAATTATAGGAACTCACAGATAAAAACTCAACAAGGAATATAACAAATACTGCGCACTTAATTCGCACTATACTATTCAGAATATAATCTAAATTATAACTACAGAATAATAAATACTGAATTCAGTATTTTCAGGCAAAAATTAGCTTTTTCAGGCAAAAGTTAGGTTTGCAATCGGGATCCAAAAGATATGGAAGATTCGGATAATTCGGATACGGATAATTTCATAAACGTTGGCTCCGAATTAAAAGCTCTAGCGCTGGAAGACGCGCGCGCTATTAAACACAAAAGTACCTTACCTATGTTAGTATTGTTAGTTTGCTTAAGATACAGTAATATAATCGTACTTAAGCGCATATAACCTTTCAATTCATATTTATGTATAGCATCACAAGCGCAATTCCTGCAAATAATGTTTACAAAGATTTGTATGTCAAATTGTGTACTTAATTTAACTTGATGAAATTTATTCGCGTCGCGATAAAATTGTCTCTAACTTAGCTGACAAGGGAATTGTAAAGTTGCTTGTCCTAAATGTTTCAGTATAACACGAAACACGGCGCGAAACAAAACCGAGCCAGGACAAAGTGGGATTACAGGGGACGTTAATGTATTTCCATTAATTGAGGTTCATTTATCCGGCACCCCACTTACGGCCACTTAGGCAGGTCAAATGACAAAGGTGGCGTTTTCGCAACGGTTCGCGAACAAATAATCCGCACATTTGGGTAGCAATAGTAACTATAACCAGCAATAGTAACTATAGGTGTAGTAGCTTATAAGGTAGCACGAAACCGAAAGACGTAAATACCGGCCCTGATCAATAACTAACTAGTAATGAACGCGCCAATTTGTAATCGCAAAGAAAAATAATTTTCTGTTGGCATGGAATCGATACATTTATGCATTTATCTACACCCTGCATATAGTAAATCCTCTTTAATAAGTTCAAAAACCGTAGATAAGACCCCGCTTTATAATATACCGTGCAGGAAGCTTCCGGGGCTGCGCGCGCGCGGAGGAACGACACCAAATATAATACCATTACGAGATCACGTACAAACCTTAACGCCACAGCTGCGGCGGGCGGGCCGGCCTGTCGAGGCAAACATGGCGTACGCCGGCTCAACGTGCCCACCCACATGAAACACATGAAAGAGGATTTAATATATGGATATAGGTAAAGTACATAGTGTATGCAACTGTACATAATTAGGCATTAAAACACCCGTGTTTTAATACTTTTAATGCCCCTCATTATTGTACCAGTTGCAGATTGTACAACAAGTGCATAAAATGCACCATTTTACACGAGACAGGGTGGATATAAAATTGAGTGTAAAATGGGTTTTATGGAAGAGTTATACACTCTACTTTTAACGTCGGTTGCGAGGAAATGAAACAAATAATTTAATTTAAGGTTATGTCATCACATTTACACTCGCTCGAGTCGCTCGGTCGTTTTTCACGTCGCTTTTCACTCTACTCTTCACGTCGGTTGCGAGGAAATGAAACAAATAATTTAATTTAAGGTTATGTCATCACATTTACAGTAATTACAGTCGCTCGATCGTCTTTGACGTCGGTTTTCACTCTACTTTTCAAGTCGGTTGCGAGGAAATGAAACAAATAACACTCGCTCGCTTGGTCGTTGACCACGTTCGATGGAGCGCTGGCGCGCGCGCGCTGGTAGGCTGCGCACGGGGTTGATCGTGTGGCTGTTGGACCGATTGCCTTGGTCTTCGAGTTCTTTGACGAAGATTTTACTTTATGCTCTAGAGCATAAAACTGTATTTTAGGCACTGTCTACGAAGCATAAAATTAAACTATACGAGCAAGAGACATGAAAACTACTATTACTTAATTTTCATCACTTTAATCACGAACGTAGATTGGATTTGCTGACGGGTGGTTGGTGTTATGCAGGCGGGCTGGTGGTTCAGGAGGCGGGGCTGCGGTGCGGCTGCGGCGCGGCGTGGCTGGGCGCGTGGCTGCGGCGCTGGACGCGCGAGGTGGGCGGCGGCGCGCGCGCCGCGCTGCGGGCCGCGCGCCGCTCGACGTGCGCCGCGCGCAGTGGTGATGGCGGCGGCGGCGGCGCGCGCGCGCTGCTCGCGCTCGAGGCGGACGCGGCAACGTGCCGCGCGCGCGCGCTGGCCGCGCGGGCCCCGAGCACGCGCGCGCGAGCACTCGCCGCGCTCGCTGCGGTGAGCCTCGGCCGGTTAATGCGATAGCAATCGTTTTGTGCACGAACAAATGATAAAAAGTGTGAGGTGGCGTTCCGTGAAGTGAATAATAAATAGGCAGTGAGTGGCATCATGCGGCTAACAAATGGTTTTGTACCACCGCCCCGCCCTTTGGGTTCAGTGGTTTAATAAGATAATTTTAGCTCTAAAGTTTTGTTACTTTTATTAGTATGGAATTTTTCTACTTTCACTACGTAAGAGCTACTACTATAATACTATTGCGAGTTAAGTTAAGACGTCTCTGTCAAACCCCGGGAAAGCCTTCATCAGAGGACCTAAATATTGTAAAGGATCTATTCCATTACAATATTTAGGTGCCATGTGTCAGTTACTCTGCTTGGGGGCTTTCGGAAATGTTTTATAGTAAGTAGTGTAAACTCCGTTGGTTAAATACGTAACGGAGGACCCGCGCGCGTCTGCGTCGCGACTGGTTGCCGGGACCGAGCTGCCCTTGGTTGGACCTTGACCATTGTGTTACCAATTCACATACATAAATATTTATGTTCCTCTATATACTAAACTACTTTTGTTTATTACCTACCTAACTGGCACTTGTAAACTATGTTGGGACAAACGGCGAGTCGCGGCGCGGGGCGTCGACGCAAAGAATCGAATAAATCTTGTGATTTGTGGTGATGAAATTATGACTAATATATTTTTATTAAAAACGTGTTTTATTCTCCATAAGGCCTTATTGCATAATGATTTGTTACTAATATTACAAGCGGCTCGGTCTCTTTTATTTATTTATCACCACCTTTCATTCGAAAGAGACCTCCGTTTGTAATATTATACTCGTAGTTACGAGTCATTTTGTAATTGTTCTAGATCCCAATAGTTCCATATAATGCGGCTACGGTATCCTCTGCCTAAAGGGGTCGTAGACGGTCGTAGTTGGGGGCTGCGATCGTCCATAAAAACACGGCAGGGCAGGACCCATATAGGTGGACTCCAGGGCGGCACTGGAGCGTTCCATGGGAGATCCCGGAGCCGTCCGAAATGGGTTGAGTTGAGGAGGACAATCGGGGGGTTTTAGTCGATGCAAGTCCGACAAACCTGCGCGCTGCCCCGGCAGTGCGGAGGTATCCATAAGGCCTTGCTCGTTCTGTCTGACGCCTTCGCCGGCTGCCTCACGGCTGCGTCACACGCGACGTCTGAAAATTGCTGAGATGGCAAGAACGACCGCGCCCGAACATTGTCGAACATATGGTACCTATTTGTGCGACGCGCCGCTGCCTGCCGCGCCGCGGCCGACGGCGTCAGGTCAGAACGACCAAGGCCTAACGGACTATCCCCCCCTAGGCTCTAGCCACACTGAAGGCAACGTGTCAATATAATTATGATGGCTGAGTGAGAAGATTACAGCTTAAGCTGATCAATAAGTATCATTCATATTAGATATTTTATAAATCTGGTCCATGCTTACCCTTTATAATTAATCCAAGCAAGTATTAGCATCAGTGCTCACATTCTGCAATATCTAATAATTTAAATAGTTAAATGTTCATTAGGCCAGTGGATATTGGCGTCAGAATTGCTAAGCATGATGTATGAATCAGGGGTAGCGTGAAACCTGATTTGCAACATCGAAAACCGGAGCTTGCTGAAAAGTGCTAAACTATGGCTAAACTGCATACTTACTTCGACGACAACATTGGCGTTTTATTATGTGCGTTGCGTGCTGTATCATTTACCAACACTTGATGTACTTAAATTTCGATTGTGTAATTATTTGAATAAAACATGACAAATTTAACCGATCCTGTTCCCGATCCGAACGTCCCGTAGCAGTCCGGCCGCGCGCGGTATAGTAGCGGGCGGACGTTTTACAAATCCCAGCTCGCTGAATAATAGATGGCGGACGTCGGGCTCGAGGTTCTCTCCGGCACGAGACACACGCTCAAGTAGCTTATTTAGCCAATATTTAAGGCTAGGGTCACCCCCACGAGACGCTTCTCCGCTGGTCGCGTTGCCCCTGATGTAAAACACGCGGTAACTCGCGGGCCGACTTCGCTTAGTTGAATATAGCGCGAGCTCCCTCGCCGAACGCTGAAGCTCATCGCTCGTATAACACACTCCATGACACTAATATCTTTTAAGCGTCTGACGCTATATTTAATTGAAACTACACTAAAGAGCAAATAGAGCGCGAAGAATTTTTATCAGATTTACCATAAAGTGAATAGGTATTATTTGCTATTGAGTGTAAAAACTTATGTTTGTAGCGCGAGAATCTAAGTTTAGTTTTTGTGTAGTGCAACTGTTGAAGAAAACATCCTTTGACTAATGGGTTGTTTGCTGTTACGTGTTTAATCACCTTTCAGTGCGGATGTCGACGGAATGAAGGGACCTCTAAAACGAAAGTTTGTTCACTGGAATACATGTATAGTACCAGTTGATGTTATTAAAATATTACATTGTTAACCCTTACTATGCTCGTATACCTTTTACACCTTATTTAATGATACATATTTATTAGAAGGATGCTTTTGAATTAAAAACATAACTATGCTCTAAAATAAGAATCATTACCACACGAAAAACTATTATATAATCTGTGCCACAGCATCCATACTATCCATACTAATATTATAAATCCGAAATTGTGTCTGTCAGTCTGTCCGTCTGTTACCTCTTCACGCTTAAACCACTGAACCGCTTTAGGTGAAAATTGGTATTGAGATAGTTTCCCGGGTAAGGCGCGGTCATTGTTTTATTTTGTTTAGTTTTATATTCGGCTTTTAAAGCACTTTTAGTTTTATTCGCTCGTAACTGAAAGTGCCCGCGCTGTCTCTAATCACAAGGTACCTTGTGTATAATAGTTAAAAGCAGAAATAAGGTAACAGGTTTTTTATCTTATGGCATTAGAATAAGGTGCAAAATAGTATACTTACCTACACTACTCTGCTCTTGACTGTACCTACTGTGAGCTCGTAGCTAGCATAACTGAAGCTCAGCAGACGTAGAAACTAGGTGTATTCGAAGTTTGGTGTTATACTGGTGCGCTGGGACGTCGTGGCCGGACGGGGCCGGTTTGTGGTAGACATGGGGAAAAGCGTTACTTTTCGATCACCGTTATTGTTATTCCCGTTCCAAAAAAATCACATTGAAAAATCACCGTGACTTTGTCACTTCGGTTATTTCGTGTCACGACATTTGCGTGTCGATCGTTCCCGGCAGTTACTGATATTTTTGTAACAACTGATGTTACTCTGTGACAGCGCACCGCAGTCACAGTCACAGTTAGTAACAGCGGTCACGAGGCACGATGCCATGCGTCGCTTACACACTGTTCCAGTGATATCGTCGCTAAGTAACAACGTTATTTTGTAACGTTGTTACTTCGTGACAAGTCACACTGTTACTTTTTAACGGCGGATCACCGTGATTTTTTCATCGTGAAGTTATTTATCACCCACCTCTAGTTTGTGGCACAGTTAGCGGTGAGTTGAAGCCGAATATCCGCACTTTAGTCAGAGCCGACACTTGCAGAAAATGCTTAAAAATAAACGTTTTTCTAAAAGGCAAACTTTAGAATCAAATAATGTTTGTTGTGCGCGTTAGTCCCAGGTAGGGCTGCCATCCGTCCGGACGTCCGTATTTTCGGACTCGTCCGGGGAAAAAATGCGATTTACGCCAAATGTCCGGGTATTTTTGAATCTTTGTCCGGGTTTGGCGAAATTCTACATGGCAGCCCAGGTCCCAGGTCCCAGGTCAGCTCGGCGTATGCGATGGAAGCGAATATTTGCTATATTAAATGTAATTCTGATATGATGCCATTGATGCCTGCCTATACATGGTATGATATCAGATAGCCCGTCTAATCAACTAGTGGCGGGCCGGTCCCGGAAGCGGAAGCGGCCGCGAGCTAATGCGTCGTGGCCGGAAATGGCCCCCGCCCCGCCCCAACTACAAACTTACGTATGGCTCGACGCACTGGCGCCCGACGCAACAGTTGATTACTTACTGTTACAGTGTTATGAATTCATAATAACCTAAGTCATCTTAATTTCCTATTGTGAATGTTGTTATACTTTTGTGCTTTACAATCTACTTATATTGTACAGTGCACCATACCCGTTATTTGACGTCGTAAGTTTGAGAAAAGGGTCAATGCATGGAGCCTTCTTTACAACAACTGACAACTTGTTGTTCACTTCACTGCATTCGATAGATTCTAAACGTGACGGAGACCAACGGAGACAAAGTCCTTAAGGCGTTAGCTGGAAGAGATCCTTCATAGGGATAAGTTCGCCTTTGTACTTTAATCTTATGTAGAAGTCTTAGACCGTACCTAATATAGTCAACTACAAAACTAGGTACACTACGAAGTTCTAAACACCTAAGTGTCAGTGTGATAAGGACAAGATGAAACCAAGAAACATAAGGCATCCTTTGTAGTCGACTTACAGTAATTTCGTTGCATCCTAATGTCGATGTCGTGTCGGTACAATAGTGTGGTAATATTAATCCCGCTACGTAAACGCTTAGCTCCGGCGGTACTGTGTTCTCCTGGCGTTACACTTACGTTACACTCATCCCAATTAGTCCATCGAGCTCCACCGCTGCAACCGACTCAGCCGAGCGAACAGCGCCCTTGCCGCCTACGAGATTGGATCAACGGCAATTAACATGTTGTAAACACTACGCGCCAGGCGCCAGATGTACCTAAGAGGACGAGGAGGTTAGAAGTGGGAGGGAAAGGAGAGGGGAGGCGACACTCGAGCCTCTGCGACACACAACTCCGTTCATATTCAATTCAATATATTTTGATCTAAATATACAGGATGGATTTTTCTTTTTGGGTCAGTGAGGGCAGCTACCAGATCCCGTGCTGCTACGTGAAAATTGTCTTAGAAGGCCTTCCTTTGATTTTGAATTAATGAAAAATGGCGTTTTCAGATTTTGGAAAAAACATACAGGGTGCGAGAAAAAGGCCATTTTTGACAAACTTTTTTTTTGATGCCAATCGATCGTGTTCCTATTCAGGATCAAAAGCTTGTATGGGAACAAAAAAAAATTCCGGCTGGAAAAGCCACAAATCGAGGAAAACTTTTTCCGAAGTTGGGGATAAATAAGTATGGGTTTTGCGGTTTTAGTCCTAAAATAATGCGCTTAGGTACATATTTTGCCATAAAATTGATTCTTTATTTTTACATAAGAATTCTATTGATACCTTTAATCTGACTTTTGGTCGATAAAAAAACCATATTTTTCCCGGTGACGAGGGACAGGAGAGGCACACAGCTGAATAATGAAGTCGTCGCGGGAAATAAAGCATTCCTTTGAACTGATATTAAATATAATGTGAAAGGAAGAGGCGCGCGTCGGACCTCCATCCCCGCGAGCCCCGCGCCGCGCCGCGCCGCGGGTCGACGCGAGCACCGACGGCTGGTTAGCTGCTAATACCTACATTGTGCTACTGACACGAAAATAATGGACAATGATATACTTTGAGTACTGTAAACACAATACTTAAAGTATACAAAGTTGTATATTCGTAAGTCGTGAAAAGTGTAGCCTAAAACTTAGCCGTACAACTCTATTGTTGTTTAAGGTGGATGTACCTGCAGCTCTAGTATAAGTTTTTTCGAAACATTAACTAATTCGAACGCGTTTGCGTTTTGTCTCAAAATGTATGAAAGTGGTATGAAAACGTGAACAGCGCCTCTGGTGGTCACTAGTGGAAACTAAAACAGCGAGTATAACATTTGTTGCGAACCGATGAACGCGCGTATTTCAAACTCGGTGAGAGCGTTTTCATACATTTTGAGACAAAACGCAAACGCGTTCGAATTAGTTAATGTTTCGAAAAAACTTATACTAGAGCTACTGATAGTGTAATACTACTCGCTTATTAGAGACGATGCACCTCACATACACATTTATAAAGACGCTTCAATACTTAAACCTGCAGACAAATACATTTTTCGAGTCATGAATGATTTTAAATCATTCTAGGCTCAGAAACGAAATAACTACTCGTGTTCATCAATTCAATAATTTTCGTTTCGATGAATCGAATTCGACGCCCGCATTCCGCATACGAGCGCAGTTTTCTTGAAGTCGTTTCATTAGCGGTTCGTGGGCGTTCATCCACATTCATGTATTCATGAGTGGGATTAGCTTCTCGTACGACGCGACGCGATGCGACAAATGTGTCGAGAGGCGAGAGTGGAGCCGCGTGGAGCGCGGGTTCTGTGCTCGCCACTCAATGTGTCGTGGGAACGGAGAAGGGTTTTGTATCTATCGCGTCGTCGCCACCAGACATATACGAGTATATTGGAGCGCACAACGCGCTAACAATTACTTGAACACAACTCTAATGTCAACCAACTCTGACCCTGAGGGTAGAAAACCCACAACCTTAAGCGTGACATTCATAGATGCATTCATAAGGTGATATGCCTAAATAGAAGAATAAGACCAAGACCAACTACATGATGCTGACTGTATACTAATATGCAACTTTAGTACCTACTGTACCTATATGGTCTAAGAATTTTTACGTCGACAATCGACTAAAGTCCAGGCCTGGTCACATCATATATTTTACATATTTAAAGACCAATCACCCGGTATTTAATATTAGGCTATCGCGGTCCAGCGTCCCCCGGGCCCCTGGCATTAGCGCGGCCTGCGGTAATCGGCGCGGCGCCATAACGGCATCTATATGTATGAGCGGGCGCCGGCGCCGGCGCCGGGCGGGCCGTCGGGACACCCCCCCGACCTTCCTACTGCAAACTGCAACGAGGAAAAAATGGGTCTATTTGACTTAGCATTATAATTAAGGCGATATATCGATTGAAAGAGACGCCCTTATGTTTTTCGTTCACGACAAAACGGGATGCAACACTCTCCGAGAATGGCTTTTTTAGACAAATCTCGTTAAATATCTGACTGTGTGCAGGTTTATTAAATTTCCTCTTGACAGAGTTTAGATGAGGTAAAATACCATCATATTAACTTAATCGTGTCTTTTAATAATGCGTTGTTTTAGTAGGCAGAGTAAACAAGATACGAACAAAATAGATAAGAACAGTCGGGCAAAAAAGGAAAATATAGACTCAACTTGGGATTTTTTTCTATCGAGAAAATTTTAAGCAATCATGTTTCGGCTATTCATTTCTCGTTGTAGCGCCTTAAGTTAGTTTTAGATTTGTTCGCGTTTGATTCAACAGGCGCACAACAACAAATATCATCACTATAAAGCTTAATATCACGCAAACGGATTACTGAATCAAAAAAAGGGTTTTCGAATCCCTATACTTATTAAATGGGCTATCCTACAATACTTTATGTGCAGGGAAGGTACCTTAAAACCATTCTTGCTCCAAGATTTCCTTTTTATAAAATAGACTATGAAACGTTTTGGAAAGTGTCAAATGCAATTACTTAAGTGTGAATGGAATATTTTTTTTTCTTTTGTGGAGATTTTATATTTTGTAGCCGACTCTACGTCTGTGCGCATGAATTCCGCGCACAACAATGACAAGTGTCACAACAATACGACCCCGTAACGTTGACGAATAACACAGAATTTTTCCCATCAAAAACATATTCTAAGTAGCAAAGTTGAATTGCTTTCCAACTCCCGCCGTACGGCGACAACGTTCCAATGCGATTGCAAACAACAAACAAATTTAAACTTTTCCCCAATAAACGTTAAGTCGAAACTGGCTCGAAGGTCAGACAGATGTATAACCGAGTGTCAGTAAACGATCTGGGACCGAATTTCTATGAATAAGAAACACTTCAGAGGGCTTTTCTGGCGATCGCGGCTCCACTCGTAACCGGCTGCAATATACTACAAGCTTACACAGACTCCTGTATTAACAAACATTACAATAATAGTAAAATTGAGAGATGTATAAGGTCTCAGTCTGAATAACAAAATTTAATAATATGTCAAAGATGTAAATGGTCTCTGAGCGTCAAAATATTCTTAATAATGACTATTCTAACGTGCTTTGAGATTTACATGGTCTCAAAGCGTCAAAATAAAAATAATAAGTTTTAAATATAAAAGGAAAAAAGGAGTCCTGTCAACAGAATGGATTAGTTTTGTTGACATTGACTCTGAGAGACACCTCTATATTATTGTTTTTTTTCCTTTTATATTTAAAACTTATTATTTTTATTTTGACGCTTTGAGACCATGTAAATCTCAAAGCACGTTAGAATAGTCATTATTAAGAATATTTTGACGCTCAGAGACCATTTACATCTTTGACATATTATTAAATTTTGTTATTCAGACTGAGACCTTATACATCTCTCAATTTTACTATTATTGTAATGTTTGTTAATAGATAATTAATATTTTGACATGAAAAATTTATTAAATTCTTATTGATATAATTATGTATTTCTTAAATTGTAAATTAATATTTTCTCATGAAAAATCTATCATATGCTTATATTGTAAGACTTTTTTAAATTGTACATTTATATTATGACATGTGAAAGTGCCCTTGTGGCCTATTTGCAGAATAAATGTTTGAATTTTGAATTGATAGAACGCCAGCGCATAGACAGGCGTCTTAGACGCAGCCTCTTGTGGCAGCCTCTCGGGCTATTCAAACCAAAACCAAACGTTTATTCTGTAGGTGGGCCTCAAGGCAAGGACTCTTTTAGTCATAATATCTGAGCGACCGAGCTTTGTTCGGCGTTTTCTCGGCCATGAGACCTATCTAGATCGATTGCTCGCCCCCGAAAACCCCCACATACCAAATTTCATCAAAATCGTTAGAGCCGTTTCCGAGATCCCCGAAATAAATATATATACAAGAATTGCTCGTTTTAATAAAAACAATCAACAGATTCAGATTCAGATTTGGGCGGACGTTACCAAATTCGGAATAGGTTTAATTCTTACTTTTACATTTTCTTATTTACTCATATCATAAACTGCAAGAAAAATTCTTCAAACTAAATTTTCTACGTTTGTTGGCTCAGGCTTGAATTCTATTTCCTAGCAACAATGTATTAAATTCTTCACCACATTATTGCAAAATGTTGTTATAAAATGTGGCTCTAAAGTTGAGTGTTTTATTCGAGTGCGGCCGACCTGCGCGTAATGAGGCTGGCGAGGTGCCAGCGCTCTTCTGTTTCTACTGCTGCGACGAATCACTCACGTGCCTCAGCCGCACAGCTATGCCTGTACGTAGCTGGCATTGTCGTATCATCAGCCAAGATCCCACGCTGCTCAACACAACGGAAACCATGTGGTTTATGTTACATTATACTCGACTCTGCGATACACGAAGCCGCGGTATCCGAAGGTCAGAGCACGCGGCTGTTGAGCGGCGGCCGTGGGATCCAATCCGGCTAGCAAGCAACGAGCTTTTAGAACTTACGCACGGAATATCATTTGATATCTACCCATAGCTTTTCGATGAAGGAACCTTTCGTGAGGAAACCTGCATACATCTGCGAAGAAATGCAGGATAATTGTAAAATCCGCTCGTATCTAGTGGGCAGCGCGGGGACCGCCGCCCACTCCGTCGCATAGGAGAGGAGGCCTGTGCCCAGCAGTGGGACGCATATAGATGAGACTAATGATGATGATGACACCATTCTGCGAGTGTATCATGGTTGCCATTTTACCACTTATCTCTATAGATAAGACTTAGTATTAGAGTACCTATACCTTTCAGTTCACATATTTGAGACTTGGAAGACTTGCAATGCAGTTGCGTTTTGTTCCAACCCCTGCCCTGTTTGTTTTGTACAACATTACATTTGTGTAAGGCAACATGCGGCCTTCGCCCATCCTCCGCCCCGTCGCGATGAAACCGCGCAATCAAAACAGGAATCCCGTATTTCGTTCAAATTAAACCGGGATTGAATAAATGTTATTTAAATTAAAACCCGAGTCCTGCGAAAGCGCATTCTGCGCCCGCCGGGCGGCGGCGGGGGCGACGGCGGGGTGGGAGGGGGAGGGGGAGGGCATAAGACGACTGCAGAGACTCCATTTAGCAAGGCCACATTTAATTTTAATTTTGGTTTGTTTTTAATACATTGCTTATTATGCACCAATACGGCACGCTTAAATAAAACAGTCGTTATTTTCACAAGAACACCGCAAAGGGGCTTTATACAGGACATCAGCGCTTTAAAACCGTCAACTACTGTCAAAAAAAAACACTGAAGCGAAGAACATTTTAATTTAAGCTAACATCAGCACAATAAGGAACCAAATACAAAATAAAAAAGTTTTTTTCTTTTTTTTAATGATATACTTATCCTTCACCGAATACGATGAGAATATCAGCAAATTATTGTATACTCATACATAAACTCTGCTTAAAATATTGGACGTTTGCACTCAACACAGTTCACATATCAATTTAATGCGTCAAAAACGAATTCCAAATGTGGCCATAAACTGCGTTGGTCCTACACCCAGCATCAGCTAGGCTCAGGCAGGGTTTATAATAAAGACGGATAGCACAATTGCAAACAAACGCCGCGCGAACTACACGTTGTATTGTTTGTAATTAATGAAATGCACCGCAGCGCAGCCTGAACATTCGTCAGCGAACTTTGCTCCTAGAAAACCGCTCTCGGCACTTTAGTTTTTCTTAAGTGGAAACCGTTTGGCGCGAGCGCTCCTCAAGCCATTGTAACAAGTTGGCCGAAAGGAGTTAAAAAGCGCCTTTTATGGGAGCGTTAACAGGCAATCGAAGTTGGGCACTTCAGCGGGGAGTTAACAAGTCCTTTAGAACAATAGTGCCCGCCGGGGCGAACCTTTTACTCAGATTTTGCCAGCAATAAACCAATTTGAAAAAGTTAATTTGAAATCTTTGAAACAAAGTCTCGGAAATCTAATATCTCCTTTCAGCGATGGAGAGAAATTTCAATTGTTAAAATCCGAGTTCGTAAAGTTAAACCGAATGATTTAACGGAATCTGTTACCGTTTGGTGCGGCCCGGCCCGGCTCCGGGCGACCGGCCGGCCGCGCGCGCGTTCTCGGAATTTGCGGCCAAGAGTTATTGTCTTTCTGTCGTTTCGAGGCAAAAGCGACGCTATTTGTAAATTAATAAGAATCGTCTAGCGAGTTATGACAAATCTCCTTGAAGGATTGTAAACCGACTTGAGTTAGAGCCGGTACCACCGACAGCGCAGCGTCTCGAGCCCTCGAGCAGCAGCGTCAGCTGTGCGCGGCTCGAGCGTGCTCGACCGGCTCGAATAACTCGAGCCACACTCGTCTCGTTTGCAAACAACACTCAACAACCCCGCCCTGCGTTTGAATATAACAAAAGAATTCATTGACACCTAAAAACGTAACTTTCGGACAATCATTTGCGGCCCGACCACCGTTACGTACACGATTTACGTTCAAGTAATCCTTTGGAACCTTAATGTAATTGGTTTCGAATTTGACGCAACGTAACATATGTATTGTTGGGTTTCACAAAGGTCTGTGAGAATTATGCTAAATGCAAGTACAACACGGAGTAGTCTGCTCGCGAGCTGTACAAAGAGGCTCGCGCGGTGTGCGGGGCGGGGCGGGGCGGGGCGGGCGGCTTAATAGCTGCTTTGCATGGCTGCACGTCGTTGTAGTTAATTTTCATTCTAGTCTTAATTTTTAGGGTTCCGTACCGACAGGCTGAAACGGGACCCTATTACTAAGGCTCCGCTGTCCGTCTGTCACCAGGCTGTATCTCAAAAACCGTGATAGTTAGACAGTTGAAATTTTCACAGATGATGTATTCCTGTTGCCGCTATAACAACAAATACTAAAAAAGAGAATAAAATAAATATTTAAGGGGGCATACAACAAACATGATTTTTTACCATTTTTATAGATAACTAGCTTTTGCCCGCGACTTCGTCTGCGTAGAACTCGGTCATCGTATTAGAATGATTTTGCTATTCTTTTATTTTAGGCGCTAAGCTAGTTATCTCACTTCCACCCCCTTGCGGTGTCCCATGTCCTACCCTATGTTTCGAACATTATGATGCAGGTGCGGAATATACTACAAACGCATGAAGTAATGTAGCTGAAAACGCGAGCGCAGCGGGCGCGAAATATTTCAAACATTATGATGCAGGCGCGGAAAAGACTTCACACGTACCAAGCAATGTAGTTAAAAAGGCGAGCGAAGCGAGCGCGAAATATTTGGAACATTATGATACAGTTGAGGAAAATACTTCATACGCATCAAGTTATGTACATGAAAACGCGAGCGTAGCGAGCGCGAAAATTTTCGGACATAATGATGCAGGTGCGGAAGAGACTTTATACGCATCAAGTAATGTAGTTAAAAAGGCGAGCGAAGCGAGCGCGTAGATAATAGTACGGAACCCTTCGTGCGCGAGCCTGACTCGCACTTGGCCGGTTTTGTTTGACTTAATATCATCTTATTCGTATTAGGAATGGTGGGTTACAACAAGTTGGAGGTCAGGAGGGAATCGGCCCTCACATCATATATATTTAAACTGCTGCGCGGTGTTGCCAGTAACCCTTGGCTTCTGGCAACGGTAGGCCTGTGCGTGCCGGATCGGTACGTGTGGCGCCGGCGCCGGCGCCGGCCGCCGCTGCTGGCCGTCTCGCGCGCGCGCACCGGCCTGCTGCGGGACCGGGACGCGCCATGGACAAGGGCTCTTGCGCACGCTCAACCGAGTTCATGATAAAATTGATGTCTTCTGTTGTTCTTACAATGAATTCACAGGATTTACTATGTTCGAACTATGTTACTTTAAATGATGGAAAATGTGTAAAGATATAACAACCTAATATGTAACATTGTGCTACACTATCGCATTGGTTACTTAACTGTAAAGATAGGTGTAATGTGGCTTTAAATAAATAATAAAAAATATATATTATCGTTGGCACTGCACGTGTTCCTGCTACACGAATGACGTAACACTTTGGTGACGATTTAAACAATAGGTACCTATTTAAGTGAAGGCAAACTATATTTAGATGTCCGCCGCGGCGCATGCGCGCAGTAGAGAGAGAAAAACAACACAAAGCTTACATTCAAAGCAATTTGGTGCTGTACAATTTATAACAATCATTGTAAACTGGCTCAATTTGAAACAAAATTTGAAATAAACAATTAGGTCTCCGTAGCGGTGCTACGGCGTAGGCGGCTACGGCATCGAGATATGGAAATAGAAATGGAAATTGAGAATTGAATTACATTTTCTAGGAATTTGTGTTACAATATGTTACAATGCGTCGATATAGGTAATGTAGAATCGATCTGATTGAATACGTTAACACATTCCAGCGCCGAGGACCCGGTTAGGTAGTCGGGATCTTCGTTCGTAGACTACCAGTTTTCGCTTTAACCACCTTTAACGCAGAAAAACCCCTTTAGGCCGCCTACGAAACCAACACTACAAGAATTATTTTTCTTGCAACGAAACCAGTTACGTACAAATATTTTTTCTCTTTCTACAAAAAAAAGGCTTCTAATCCATGGAATTCGTACATTTTGCCTTGCATCAAATCGGATAGTTGTGATTTTTTTATATGTTGCATGTAGTGAAGTGGTAATGACGAGTCCAATTTTTCGACCTCGAAAGCCTTCCGGGACCCTCCCCCACCCCCTCTTTTGTGTCCCGAATTACAGTTTTTTTTAATTTTATTGAAAACGTCTAAACCTAGGAGAAAACCATCAAAGGATAAAATGTTTCCTAAAATTATCTACAAAACATTTTTTTTGGGGCTATGTTGATAGAACCTATACGGTGGTGTCGTAGGCGGCCGAAGGGGAAATCCATGTGATCGGTTACGAGCGTAGCGCGTAGCACTGGCCGGCGCTGTAGTCTACGCCGTAGCCAGCCCCGTCCGTAGCAGGTTCATGTCCCGTACTGTGTACGTGCTGCGACGAGCGCCCCTCCCCTCCCCTAGCTAGCCACCCACGCACGTGAGTCGCGAAGTAAATAAATGTAAGGAAAGTGATCATTCTGATGTGTGTACCACAACACGAGTACCTGTGTTTTGCAGATCACCTCACTCAGCGTGCGCGGAGGTATGCGCAAGCAACCATTAATCCAATTGGAATATATATATATATATATATATATATATATATACGGATACTAGTTTTTGCCCGCGACTTCGTTTAATTGCTATGTTTTATATCAGGCGCTTACCTAGTCATCGCTCTTCCATACAAACATCCACTCCCGCTAAGGGATGATATTTGAGGTTAAAAAGTATCGTATTCCCCGGGATTCAAACTATCTCCATGCCAAATTTCATCTCAATCGGTTCAGGGGTTTGAGCGTGAAGAGGTAACAGACAGACAGACAGACAGACACACTTTCCCATTTATAATATTAGTACCTATAGATTACTAATTGTTTTCCAGTTATGTTCTATGACCACTATTTACTACGTCGGTCAGCGACTAGCTTATTTAGTGTGCCGGTTAGCGACCACTTGGATGGGTTTATATAAGTACATTTTAGCGTAATATAAAGCATACGCATATAAAGAGCACCAAAGTGTTTATTAGAACACGGGAAAAGTTGTTGACCCCTCTGTATTATTGACGCTGGTAGGTCAGGATTGAAACATCACATCTATTTGAATAATCATGTTAATTATATTTCTTATTTTTACACCAATTCACAGTTTAACAGCAAATTCAGGCTTATACAAGAGCTTCACACTTCAACCGCTCTTAATCGAATGCGCTAGTCCCCGCTTGTGAGTCTGGCCAGCCTTTTTATCCCTTCCAATCCATCCCCTCCAATAGGTTCGTTAAACAAGTCACGCCACTGATGGCGTGACTTTTCAAACAGATCAATTGACAATCTTTTAATAAGTGAAATGTTTTAATAGCAGTAAGAATTATGTCTTTAAGGAAGGCAATTATATTTCAAAAATATAATTACCCTTACAGCTTGCACAGCTACTTCTGATGCCGAGTACGCTTTGGCATAGTTTGGTAGGATAACTAATAAGGTTATGTTATGTTAAAACTTGACTATTGACATTAGATATTACCTAGAATTTCCTAGTCGACGCGTATACAAATGTAACATTTTTTATTTATTTATTTTTGACATATGCGACATTATTTGATTTCTTTATTTTATTTATTGTTTTATAGTTTTTCTTATTTTATACCAGTTGACGATCCTTTTGTGAATTAATTTTGTTTTAAAAATGTAAAACACTGTGTAATTTTATAAAGGAAATAAATAAATCTGATCTAATCTAATCTTACGGGCAACAATGCCTGCGCCTGCGCCAGCACGGGTGCCGGGTGCTCCTGAGGCGCCGCGGCCAAGGTGCGGCGGCGGCGGAGCTGGTGCTGTGCCGGGGGAGCGCGACAGAAGGCAGCCAAGATGGCGCATCTCTCAGAGATGTACAGTCAAGTGCACAAATATGTACCACCGAAACGTTAATTCAATATTACACCCATAATGACATATCTTCGCGAAACGATCTATCCGCTACAAAACCGACACTGTTAGGTTAGGTTCAAGGCCAAGGCGGGAGCGAAGCGAAGCGGAGCTCCCGCCTTAGTCTTTTGGTGTTAGGTTTTTTTTTATGCGCCTTAAAAAGATACGCACTGCAAGAAAAACTTTACATATGTCATTTTGCGTTTCTGTCATTTTGCGTATGTGTCATTTCGCGTATGTGTCATTTTACGAAGACGGAATGTGTCATTATGCGTGTAACTGTAATCCAATTCAACGACATAAGAGCTATGGGACATATTTTCGAGCAAGTTGTATGCAATGCACCCATATTTTTGCACTTGATTGTACTAAAGCAGGGTTTTCATAGTCTAGGTGGGACAATTTGTACGCAAACATAACTCACCACTAGCGAATAATACTCTGCCTAAGTAATAGTCCTAGGTTCTAGTCTCTAGCGATCCGTTGTAACTGAATCCTGCCTTCAATCACATGTCGCCCGCACGCTCCCGCCTCGGAGCGCCCTCCGCTCCGCCCGGTCAATCCGGGCTAGTAGTCAGTTTGCTTTGCGTGAATATTGTCTTAAAGATTGAATAAAATGAATAAAATAAAATAAAATGAACTTTATTCTGTAAGTAGACCGCAATGGCACTTTTACAAGTCAAACCCTAGAGCGTTTCAGAGAGGCCACTGCCGAGAAGAAACGCCGAAAGAAACTCGACAGTCAGCTATTTTCTCACAAAAATATGCTTATCACAATGATAATACTTAACCTACTTAAGATAAATAAATAAATGAGATAAATAAATGATATTGATTGATTGATTGATAAAGAAATTCGAGTCTCTATAAAAAAACAACACAAAAACAAAGAATAAAACGATGAAAAAAAGGAATTATGTACAAGAATGTTAGAAAATGAAAGTGATGATGGAAACAGTTCTTTCTCTAATGTGTCAACAAGCTCTTCTAGATGGATCCGTGAAGATTGCGATATTCACAGAGTTAGAGTATAGGTACTGTCCGGGCACTTGTTTCCAAAAGTGCAATTTCGCTCTTCGAGTGGCGAAGGCCGCGGTTCGTCTGCCGCCGCCGCCGCCGAGCCGCGCGCGGGACGAGCCTCGGGGGTGCTCGGGGTTATAAGGAGAGGTACACGCTATTCGGCAGCCTTCATCTCTGTCTCACGGAGTGCCAAAGGATGTTAACGCAGGTCGCACTCCAGATTGCACTGCAGAGTGATTTTTAGCTCACTGTTGGGTTGGAGATCACAGGCCTAGAGGTAGTAATTGGAATAAATCGGTGTCACAAACTATGTATGTATCTAACCTGTCTCACCTGACCTCGTTACCTCTAACTAAACTGTGGCAAATTACGTGTGAGGGTGAGCAACCGGCGAGCGCGCGCGGCGGCGGCGGCGGCGCCTCCCCACAGCGCGCTGACCACTCGCCTCGCCCACCAGCATAATCCGACCTCTGATTCCGCGTGGTTGGGACGAACCTCGGGACCTAGTTGTACTGGCGGTCGTCGAGTGACTTACGCCGAGGCGGGGACTCGGGAAGGGAACAATGCGCTCGTTAGTGCGGCCGCATACATACATGAAGCCTACATGCGGGTGCCAGTAACCAGACTTCTGAAGTAAAACTGAACAACAAATACAAATCATGTCCTTATTTGTTTGTTTTTTTTTGTGTTTTTTTGTGTACAATAAAGTTATTACATACATACATACATACATCATTTATTGTCAAATCATCAATCATTTGTTGTATTTGTATTTGTTGAACACGCTTCTATATAGGTAATCAACGGTATCAAACATTTAATTTTGGACACACGATGAAACTCAAAAAGCTGAAACTGCTGTCCTGATTTCTATACTCACCTTTATTTACTAATACATTTATTAGCATATGCCATTTTTTTTTATGGACGCGCAACCCTAATTTGTTTAATTCGTTATATTTTAACTACAACTAACAATACTGTATATAATACAAAAAGAAAATTGCGGTTATGAATTATGTCCAGCGGGGTAATCACGTAACGTTATGTACTACAGTTAGAGCATATTTAATGTCAATTTTGACCTATAAATCTATGAGCTAATGTCGAAAAATGACATTAAATATGCTCTAACGGAACGGTAACGGTAGTACATAAAGTTAAAGCTGGTTTTGCTTATTTTATTGGCCTACTCAGCCTTTTCTTTATCGCACACATTGCTGGACTGATTGTGCACACCCGTGTGTGTTAACCGTACTGGTTAGACTATTCAGGTTGTGATGTTGGATATGAAAACACACAGGTTGACGAACACTATTTATTGTAGAACCAACTTTATGGCACACATGTACAAATGGATATTCGATATTGTAACTGTCGATTACAGAAATACTTTTAGCACAACTGTTAAGTTCAACTGCCGAGGATCGAATGCCCCAGTTCAACCGTCAGACCTACTCCGCCAGAACATTACTGGTCTGTGATTGGTCGATGGCGACAACCGTCGTCATCGAACAATCACCGACAATCAATACAATGTCTTTTAAAATCAAACTAATAGTTATCTTTTTACTTGTTTCTCTTTAAAACCTTAGGGGTTGTCTCAATATTTATTACAACTCGGCCATCCGCTCCCCAACGAGTCCCTCGTTGTTAACAGTAAATATTTATTAATATATTACAAATGTATTCAAAGAATTAAAAGAAAGTATAGATACTAACAATCAACATTCGTACTCTCACATTATCATAACCCTTTCATTGATCTGAAACTTGCTCTCATCATCTTTAGATTGCTATTATTTTATATAATAATAGAATGTATACTCGTATCTTAACAAATTCACTTATATCAATAGGTATGTCTATTGGGACATTACCTTTAGCTAATAGACATATTGCAATCACTTTGATAGCCCAATCGCCAAACCTCATAGCATCGCATACTTTACTAAAATGAATTAGGATTTGCAGGTCCATTACTTTGACAAGCAAATAGTTTGGCTATTGGGTAAACAATTTTAATAATATACAAATTCGAATTTACATGACAACCTATACGTACTTTGCTTCATAATCATAACTTTTGCTTTTGTCAGTATATCTATCGGAACATTACTTTAACCAATATATATACTGCCATCGTTATTTACACTAATCACCAAAACGCAGGGCATCCGTTACCTGACGCGCTCCACGCTAATCTGCCAAGACATTACTTTACCAGGCAGATCAGTACATACAGGTCCATTACCTTGACGAGTATGTATATTGGCTATTAGAACAATATAACATCACAACATACTTTGCTTCATAACTTTCGCTTTTGTCAGTATATTTATTGGAACATTACCTTAACCAATATATATACTGCCATTGTTTTTTTTTTCACTAATCACCAAAACGCAGGGCATCCGTTACCTGACGCTCCACACTTATCTGCCAAGACATTACTTTACTAGGCAGATTAGTACATACTGGTCCATTACCTTGACGAGCATGCATATTGGCCATTAGGAAAAATATATCAACACATTAATTTCCTTATACGCGACATGTGCAGATCTCGTACTAATTACTCTATCCATATTTAGGTAATTCATCGTGATACATTATTTAATCAGAAATTCGATATAGGTACCGTTACATTATAAACTTATTCAGACTCAGATGCTTTATCACTTTCAGATTCGGTTGATACGGGTTCTTTAAAACAGGCCCATGGAAATAACTTGTCAATGGCTACGATAGCTTCATACTTCTTACTACCCCTTGTGAGAGGTGTATCTTCAACTACGAATCTATCGTTGGGAAGCACTTTCTTTATTCTGTAAGGGCCCCTACATTTAGGTTCGAGTTTTTTCGACTGACCCTCTATCCCTGTAGGGGCTCTTATAACTCTGACCAAGTCACCCTTTTTAAATGACGTCCCTACTTTCCTATGCTTGTCATACCGAACTTTATCTCGATCCTGTTGTGCTTTGATTAAATTATCAGCACACGTCCTTATGTCATCAAGAGACTCCCCGGTTTCGGGCGTAACATCATCTATTATATCATTCATTAACCCTTGTGATGGATTTGTCACATTACGACCAAAAAGGAGCTCAGTTGGGGTCTTTTTAGTAGTGGAATGCACAGTGGTGTTAATCCCCAACTGGATATCTGGTAAGTGTTCATCCCATAACCCATTTGCTTTTTCGTGGTTCATTGCCCCGAGCGCCGACAAAATGGTGCGGTTATACCGCTCCACCTGGCCGTTCGCTCGAGGGGTGGCCACCGCGTTTAGTACATGCTTTATACCCGTTGACTGTATAAAGGATTTGAAGGTCTTGCTAGTAAAGCTCGTACCTTGATCTGTTATTAAACGCGTCGGTGTGCCAAAGTAACTAAAATGATGTTTAAACACCCTGATGCTCGTTGCTGATTTCGTATTGCGCACAGCCGTGAGATCAACAAACTTAGTAAATGCATCGACGATGACGAGAATGTACGTGTTGCCGCGCTTGGTACGTATAAACGGACCGAGATGGTCCGCGTGTATAGTGTGAAACGGCACACTAACTTTGGGTATTGGGTGAAGTTCACCAGGCTTTGCTCCACTAGGAAGCTTATGGTGCGCACATTCCAGACAGGCCGAAACATATTTTTTTACAAATCGTTTCATCTTCGGAAACCAATAGGTGGCTTTTAATCGTGCGAGGGTTTTGTCAAACCCAAAGTGGCCGACATCGTCGTGGTTTGCCTTTAACAGCTGCCACCTGGTACCTTTTGGTACGACCCAACGGATAGTGTTCTCGTCTATAATACGATATACACGGCCATTCACTAGTTTGTAATTTTTGAAAATGTCTATAGCTTCCTTACATTTAGGGTCACTTAAAGTATCTGCTATATTTTTAATATCCTCATCAGATTGTTGTACGGTTGACAGCCAGTCATCAGTACCAATCGTGAGGATATCCAACACATGATCAACTTCGTGATTGTCATTTATAGGACCCCTGCTCAAAGCGTCCACATGTGCCATCTTATCACCTGGCCGGTATTCGATTGAGCAATCGTATTCTAAAAACTGCAGCCACCAACGAGCAATGCGAGGTATTAGGTCACGTTTGCTCATCGTAGTGCGCAAGGCATTGCAGTCGGTGACTATAGTAAATTGGACACCGAGTAGATAGTGTCTGAACCGGCTTAACGAGGCAATAATAGCAAGGGTTTCCAGTTCAAACGAGTGCAATTTTTGTTCGTCAGCGCTCGTTTGTCTACTGTAGTATGCAATGGGTTTAAGCAAGCCAGATTTATCTTGTTGTAATAGAATCCCAGCTACCCCGTGCTTACTCGCATCAGTGTGAAGTTGTGTCGGGGCATCAGGGTCATACAATGCTAAAACCGGTCTTTCTGTTAGTATTTGTTTTAACTTTTCGAATGACGCCGTTTCTTCACTACCCCATTTCCACGCGGAATCCTTCTTTAGGAGGCTGGTCATTGGGCGAGCAATCAGAGCAAACCCAGCAACAAACCTCCTAAAGAAGCTAGCTAGTCCTAAGAATCTTCGAACTTCGTGCACATTCGCCGGTGTGGGAAACTTGGATATAGCTTCAGTTTTTAAAGTACCGGGTCTGACGCCTTCTGCGCTAACTTCGTACCCCAAGTAGTCTATTTTTTCGTAAAAGAAATTGCACTTACTCATTTTAAGCGTGAGGCCAGATTGAGCTAGCAAACGCAACACCTCCTCCAGCCGCGCCATGCCCTCGTCAAAGGATTTAGCAGGAATTAATATGTCGTCCATATACACTAAGGCATACGAGGACGCAGGCGACTTTTGGATAATTTTATGCATTGTGCGCTGGAAAACAGATGGCGCGTTTACCAGCCCAAACGGCATCCTATTATACTCGTATTGTCCTTGAGGGGTAACGAATGCGGTTTTGTCTCGAGACCCTTCAGCAATAGGGATCTGGTAGTAGCCAGATGCCAGGTCGAGTGTGACAAACAAAGAACTCCCGGCTAGTACGTCCAACTGATCCTCAATCCGAGGGAGCGGGTAATGTTCTTTCTTTGTTTTGCTATTTAAGGCGCGGTAGTCCACGCACAATCTTTTTTCACCGGACTTTTTGTTCACTAGTACTATCGGGCTAGCGTAAGGACTACTAGACTCCCTTATAATACCACTCTCTAGCATTTCTTTGACCATATCCTGTACTAAATGACGTTCAGAATATGATAAACGATATGGGCGATAGACAACGGGCTCAGGGTCGTCGAGTTGAATCACCACTTCAGCTTCAGTCGTAAATCCCAGATCTTTCAAACTAGTAGAAAAACAGTGTTTGTATTTATCCAGCAATATTTTTAAGGAATCTTTTTGTTGCGTAGTTAAATTTTCCCCGCAGCTGATTGGTGACTCAACAGCCGACAACTCATCACATATATCTACTTTTTGAATTGGCAAACTCTCAACCAGCGTTTTACTCCGAGTTACTAGACTATCCCTTTTTATAATCACGTCATTATTACCGATATTCTGAATTAAGAGTTTGCCTACCCCTTGTGTCAATTTGTACTCTCCGGGTAATAAGTAATGTTCGTGGTTAACAACATTGCGTACAGTTCCGTTGACATACACATCACCCGTAAACTTATTAGGTGAACTTACTGGGATTGCTTTTAATTCCCCACAGCTTATCATCGTATCTTCAATGCACCGGAGGGGACAAATCATAACAGACTCCTCTTTTACCCTTTGGAAGATAACGTCTGATTCTGTTTTGACAATTTTTACTGAAGGTCTCTCTGTAAATGTGTGCCCTAGTAGTACGGAACAGTTTATCAGATAATCGTCTACCACCAGTACCTCAACATGATTTTCTACCACACCTTGTACCTCAATCGTGACACTGGCTTTGCCAAGTGGGTTGTATGGTATGTTACCTATACCTCTCAGCATCGGCACTTCACCTACCGTCCAATTTAAGGCCAACCGCTGGGCGTCACTGAGACGAATCAAAGTACCTTCACTTCCTAAGTCGACTAAGCATTCCGTTAATGCGTCATTAATTTTAATAGGCATTCGGTACTTCGCGCTTGAATCACCAGAACTTTCCAGTTTCAAAACTGTTTTAGGCTTTGTGGTGGCACTTTGTTTAGTCCCAGGACACTCTGTGTCCTTATGTCCTAAGAGGTTACATTTAGTACATTGAACTCGAGGTTTTGGGCATCTGAAAAATGGGTGCCCAGTCTCTTTACAGTTATAACAGGTTATAGGCCCTGTTTGCCTCTGAGAGCTAACACCGCCTTTACTATTTGTGAACGTATTACTTGGCAAACGTTTCTCCTTGTCTTTACTCCTCTGCTGCTCATTCGCGTTCCTATCTTGCCCTACTTTAACTGTTTTCAAGAATTTGAGTACCAATTCTGGTTCTGTAAACTCCGCTCCTTGTGCACCTAACCTAACACCACGGTCCTCAATACCGGCAATAATACAATCGACCGCGCGTTTCCCGGATATTTCGCACCGATTAAGAAGATTCATTTTTGCGTAATAATAAATTTCCAGAGACTCGCCAAATCGTACTTTCTTATTAAGCATTTCCAATAACAGATCTGCATAGTTATCTCTAGTTGGAAAAGATTCCCTCAACTTAGCTTTCCATTCTTGCCACGTAAATAACAGTGAAGGCAATCCCTGGTACCAGGTTTTAGCCACCCCTGTTAATTTGGGCAAGGCGTAATGAACTACCTGTTTATCACTCCAGCCATAGATTTGTGAACATTCATCTACCTTGTGAAGCCACGTATCAACCGTCTGCTCCTTACTTAATGGATCAAAATCGGGTATTACATTATTTAGCACTGGAAATTTATCACGATCGCCATTACTTTTCATATCCTTAAGCGCATCAATAAACTTTTCCATAAGTAAATTATTAACTGACTCACGGTTCGTCGCATCTGGTGCCGGGGTCGGTAGACGCGAGGCTCTGCGCTCGCGGGCCGGGGTAAGAAGACGCGAAGTGCTGCGCCTCGGCGATTCTCCATACCCGGTGCGGTGACGCGTTGAGGCACGCGTCCGTGACCTGGACCGCCTTGCATCTGCACGCCGCGAACTCGAACCTGCCCCTCTTGTATGGCGCGATCGGGATCTCGACCGCGTCAGCCGCGATCGCCTTCCTCTTGAGCGCCTCGACCTCGATCGTCGGCGACGACTGTCACGTGTTCCTTCACGTGAACGCCTCCGCCCACGATGAATACTACGGCTCCGACTCCGAGAATCACCACGAAATTGTAATGGTGGCGTCATTGTCTCACGATTTTCCATAATTTGGTGTCCTCAAAAGAAGAAAAAACATAGGTGTTAATAAAAAAAAATGTACCGGTGTTTAGATACCTAAATGTGAATTATTTCATTAAATTATAACATTAGAATTACGATTCATTTTTTTTATATTGTCACAATAATATACATAATTACAGCATGTTCAGATTGAAGAAGAAATTCAGTGAAAATGTATTTATAACGTTTGACGCGTGCATTGCATAATTTGCATACCAGTAAGTGCACCAATGATACACCAGTGGACGCACCAGTAACGTTCGGTAATGCGCCAATATGACATGACGCGACACAAACACGATACTATACTACAGCACTGTATATATTTTGAATATCGATGCACGCGTTACACCACGTTATAACAAAGTGATATGTTATGTAATAACGTAAATAACCAAAAAGTAACACTAAATTCAATTACTCGCTAGTAAGTAAGTAGGCTATCAAAATTTAGAAGGTGGAAAAAATATATAATACTAACGTAGTGCCCCGCAGTGTCAGTGCAAGATAATTATCGTTAGAATAGCAATCTTACAAGGGTACCCACTTCGAGATTTCATTACAAACGTAAAAAAAAACATTTTATGCTGGAAAAGTATTAGCAAGCCAGCAATAAACGGTATAGTTATTTGCTTATATAATTCTACCAAGCACAAGCTAAATAAGCATTCTTTTAAATTATTAGGGTAACTAAAATGAACAGGGAAAACACTTACGTTTCTCTTCCACGTATATTTCAAACTACTCTTTCACAACGGTTTTGTGGGCTGTATTCTATCCAACTTCTGATATGTTAACCGTACTGGTTAGACTATTCAGGTTGTGATGTTGGATATGAAAACACACAGGTTGACGAACACTATTTATTGTAGAACCAACTTTATGGCACACATGTACAAATGGATATTCGATATTGTAACTGTCGATTACAGAAATACTTTTAGCACAACTGTTAAGTTCAACTGCCGAGGATCGAATGCCCCAGTTCAACCGTCAGACCTACTCCGCCAGAACATTACTGGTCTGTGATTGGTCGATGGCGACAACCGTCGTCATCGAACAATCACCGACAATCAATACAATGTCTTTTAAAATCAAACTAATAGTTATCTTTTTACTTGTTTCTCTTTAAAACCTTAGGGGTTGTCTCAATATTTATTACATGTGTGTCTTCACATATAAAAAGTTTCATCTTATATCTGCTTATTGTGACCGGCGCGGTAATCACGTAACGTTTTCGACCGTTAGCACGATAGATTTAAATGTCAAATCCCATACTAAAACTGACATTAAATACGTACCAACGGTAGTACATCGTTACGTGATTACCCCGCGGTTGTGAGTGCTTTTGTGAGTTTACAATAATAATAACCATGGATTACCTTTCGATTACCTATACGTAGATGAAGACACTAGCTCTACGTGAAGGATCAATTTTATTTAAAGCTAGGATGGCCAGCAACTGGCATAAGGCATAATGTTTGTAACTAGACGAGTGGCCTATCAAGGTCTCATAGATACAAATGCTTAATAGGTAATAGCAATCAAACTAAGCAAATTGCAAAATAAATAAAATGTTCTTGTTGAGTTACTGCTTTTAACTACGCATGTGTACCTACTTGTGTAGTGCGCTGGCGGCCGACTGGGCTTGCCAGGTATTACGCGACGACGCGGAATGACTGAAATACATACAGGGTGGGTTATGTTACAAAACGAAACATTCAAAAAAGTTAAACAGTTTTTTTTTAATGTTAATAATCCTGAAAAGTCATTGAAAAGTACCCAAATTAGTAATTCAAAAAAAAAATCCTGTTATTCATAACAACAGTAGCAACACATGCGAATCTGACGATAGCATCGAGCAACTGTCACTGACTGTCACAAACATTTAAAAAAGTTCAACAATTTTTGTTTTAATTGGTAAATTCCTTCATGTCAGAATTTATTAGCAAACAAAATTTTAAAAATTCATAACTCGAAAACACGAAAAATCGGCTAACATACATGGGGTATATTCTGATAGCCCGCGACGTGAGGAATCTAAAAAAAAATATGTACGTCAATGTTTGGGCCACCCTGTATATGCGGGTCCGCGGGCTGGCCACATTGCATTTGGAAGAAGGTGTGCGCTATTACGTCAGCGATTTGGTCCCTCGCCTGACGTCTGTGGTACAGTCAGCATGAAAAGTAGCGCCACATATGAAGGCGTCAAAAGTCTTCATTACAAAGGAATAAGAACTTTTGACCTCTTCATATGTCAAACTACTTTTGATGCTGACTGTACTCTGGGGCCATCCATATAAACAAGACACACGCAATATATTTGATGATTAAACGAACTTACCTGTACGTGAAGTTCAATCAAAATTATACGAAGGCTTCGTCCGAAGAGGCTTTTATATATGTACTTGTAGTAACGCATAGCGAACACCATTCTCGCACTATATTTTAGCTAGGTTTTTTTTTTTTTTTTTTTTGTGGGTATATTCACCACTCGGCGCTGCCGCCCTCGGCCGACTCCATAATCATTTAGTTCAGAGCTTTCTTTCACGCCCTAGGGTTTAAAATACAGATGTATTTGGGAGGGAGGGTTACTAGCCTCTTCGGACGAAGCCTTCGTATAATTTTGATTGAACTTCACGTACAGGTAAGTTCGTTTAATCATCAATTATACTTGGCTTCGTCCGAAGAGGCTTTTATATATGTACTTGTAGACCTTTAGAGCTAATTATGTAAAGGGCGTGAAAATAGAATTTAATAATGGCTATAATTAAAGTCAGGTGTTTGAGGAATCAATATATTACTTTTCACCATTATTTTTTGGATGAACATTCAATTATAGCTTCAGCAAAGGTATGAGTCCTTTCATTAGGAACAACATTTACATTTCTATTATAAAATCGAAAAAATGTATTAGAGCTGCCACTCCACCCAGCTGTTCTTTTAATAACATCAAGACTAACTCCTTGCCTCAGAGCAGCCGAGGTGGATGCATGTCTTGTGCTGTGGGACTTGAAGATCCCTACATCAATCCCGCTACTCTGTAACGTGTTACGTACCCATCGACTGAGCGTCTGGGTGGAGACAGCTCTATATGGTTTACGAAAACTTATAAATAATTGTTTAGTATCACCACGTAACAGGGATGTTTTGTTTAGATATGCAATCAATGTTTGTGCCGGACAAATCTCCGGTTTTTCTTTAAAAAAGGGCAAAACCAGTAATGGTTGTGAACATCCTACACGTGATGATTTTACAAGTTCAGTTATTTTTATTACAATTTGTAAATCTGAGATTGAGATATTATCTACGCTTATTTTTGCAAATGTTTGCATTCTATGTGCAGTAATTAAAGCAATTAAAGTTATTAATTTTTTAGATATGATTTCTAGTGATAAATCATCGTTGGGATACCATTTTTCCAAAAATTCTAAAGCAACTCCCGGGTCCCAGGTGGAATCATATCTGGGCATGGGAGGGTGAATTCGAAAAATTCCCTTAAAAAATCTTTTGATTCGTTCGTCTTGACCGATTTTTTCGCCCAAAATCAAAGCTAATGCCGAGCGACACGCATTCAGTGTATTATATTTTGCCCCTTCTTGATAGCATATAGCCAAAAAGTTTATAACTTCATTTATGGAAGCCTCATATAAATGTATGTTATTGTTTATACAGTGAGAGTGCCAACGTTTTAAATACACGTCATACTGTTTAAACGAATTTTGCGATAGGGAGGCCAACATAACATCAATTGCCGATGCTGGAACATTCCGTTTCAAAAAGGCTGACCGGACAAGACTGCGACCTCCAGGGTAAGCCTGTTGTGGATGTTGCGTGTGCTGGAATAATGAGAAATAATTGGATTTTCATTTGGTCTAAGCAATATAATTTTAGATGTCACAAGACTTCTGAAAAGTGGGTACCAGGGTTGGCTTGGCCAGTGAGGAACAACTACTATACCCTGGGCTTTGTCAGAAATGATCTTTCTTAAGGTCTTGAGTATCACCGAAAAAGGCGGAAACGCATAAAACAAACATCCGTCCCATTTCACTGTAAATGCATTAATAGCATGGGCTTCTGGATCTCGGTGCCATGAGATGTATTTCTGACACTTTTTATTTATCCTACTCGCAAAGAGGTCGATTTGTGGGGAACCGAACTGATTAGTAATTTGATGAAAAGCCTCCTTAGACAGTTCCCATTCTATATCTGGGTGGATACGTCGAGACTCAGCATCAGCTACAGCATTTTCCACAGACTGTATGTATGACGCATACACGAAAATGTGACGACATTCACACCATTGCCATAACTGCTTTGTTAATTCAGTAAGATGAGGGTATTGTATACCCCCCATCCGGTTAATATATGATATAGCAGTAGTGTTATCTACTCGTAAAAGTATTTGACAATCGGAATGGTTTTTTGCAAATATTTTTAAACCAAAAAATGCTGCTAGTAATTCCAAATAGTTTATATGCTTAAGGCGTTCAGCATCAGTCCACAAACCACTAGCCTTATCATTCCCGCAAGCAATACCCCATCCCGTTTTTGAGGCATCCGAGAAGATTTCCAAGTCATAAATATCTCGTTTAATGTTGTTAACCGATGTTTTAATTGCCCTGTTCCACCAGGTTAAGTCTGGAATGACCGCATCAGGTATTGTCATGTAAGAGTCATAGTTTTCATGGCCTTTTAAATTTAAGTATTTTAGACGTTCGAATAATTTTGTGTAAAGCCATCCATATTCTACAGCTGGGCAAGCTGAAACAAGGAGGCCTACAAAACGAGCAAAGACTCTGATTGTACAACGGTTGATTGTAAAAAGCTTCTCTATTTCTTTTTTAATACGGTTACGCTTTTCTAAAGGCAAGCTGACTTGGAAACTTCTTGAATTAATTTTATAGCCCAGAAAAATACAAGTATTGTCAGGTTTTAAGCAACTCTTTTCCTTATTGATGATGAAGCCAAGAGACGTCAATAAGGTCTTTGTGTGCCTAACATTGTCTAGGCATTTTTGTTTAGACTTTGCTAAAAGTAACCAGTCATCTAGGTAAACAGTAGATAAATATCCCGCCGAACGCAGGAGTCGTGCAACTGGCTTCATCACTTTAGTGAAGACGTAAGGTGCTGTACTGAGGCCAAATGCTAAAACATTAAACTGAAATAATTGTGAATCCCATTGAAATCGTAAATACTTCCTGTAATCTTTATGTATTTTGATCAAAAAATAGGCATCTTTCAAATCTAATTTTGCCATGAAACAATTCTCAGTAACCAACTTTAAAGCGGTTCGTAAATCTTCAATTTTGAAGTGCTGCGTATCAATAAATTTATTCAAATTTTTTAAATTGAGTATAAATCGCATTTTACCATTTGGCTTCGGTATTAAAAATACACTAGAAATGAACTGCCCTTTACAGGGCTGACACTTAGAAATTGCACCTATCGACAGTAAATTGTCGATAGAATCACGGAAGTGAGCCTTGTCGGTATCAGAATATTCACGCACAGGCGGTAATTTAGTCTGACTAACTGGTCGTGAAAAGGGAATTTTATAACCATTGATATAAGACAAAACGACAGGGTCACTCGTGATAAGGGACCACTGGTCGAAAAATAATGATAACCTGCCAGCATATTTTACCGAATCTAGCGACGGCTGTACTCGTTCCGACGACTCCGCGACTGCTTCGATGAGTTGGAGCGCGTCGACTTCGTCGGTCCCGAAGTCTTCTCCCTCGTCTTCGGTGCTGTCTGTTTGCGAGCTAGATTCGAATTCTTCCAGTTTTTTGAAGTACTGGGTGTGTTTTTCCAGTTTTTTGACGTACTGGCTGCCGGCTTGATCGGAGCAGCCGCTTTCAGTTCTGCTCCAGATTTTGTTATTGCCTTTACAGCTTTAAGCGTCTCGGAAAAGTTCTGACCAAACAAGAAGCTATCTATTTTTGTATCTTGTAATTGGTCTTTCATATCTTTCTTCAAAGAAGAAAGTATAAAGTTTCGCCTAGTAAGCGAATCATTGTGTTGGCTGTCGCAAAGTAGGCGACCGGCGTCCATCAGAATTCTCATTAATGTGGGATTCTTTTCTTTAGATGTAAGTAGCAAATTAATTGCTTCTCCTAGAGCTGAGATCGCTGTAGATATCAGTTTTTGCTTCGATTCGATCGCTTTATCTCTCCTGAGAATTACATCAGAGAGAGCCGCCTTGATTTCTAAATTTAAAGAAGGCGCGTCAATTCCTTTGCAATTCGCCGGGATAAGGTATTTATCCGTAAGCTCCTTGCGACTTTCCTTTGAAAGTCCAGATGTCGCGCAGTACTCGAAACGAACTGCCATATCTTTTTGAATATCCTTTCCGAAATTGGTAGTTATCGTAGGATCGATTCCCAGTATTTCCAGATATTCAGCATCCAAAACTGGTTCTGTGCTTTCTGGGACAGCCTCCGATGGCAAAGCTGAAGATGCCGTCGCAACAGGGGCTTCTTGTGCCGCGGCGTCAATAGGGCGCTCCGGCGGTACGTCGGGTTGCCGTGCGGCGTCCGGTTCGGGCACCTCGGCAGGCTCCCGCTGCTCAGTTAATGCATCGGGTAACTCGTCAGGATCCCCCAACTGGTCATCATCTGATGACGTTGATACACTCAAAATCCGGCGACGACGATTTGTTGACACATCTTTGTCCAATTGACGGCGGTCTGAAATCGATAAGACGACTTTTTTAGAGATGTGTCTCGTATATCATGGATTAGTTAAGAAACAGTCCATATATACTGTCCGCAAAACTACTACGTGGGCAGTGACGACTCCACAGAGAAGCACGCAAACCCCGGAATAAAATATTCATTTTATGTATTTAGGTGTAGGTAATTATATCCTATACCTAAATAAAAAACAGTCCTGCATACTGTTCGTAAACTAGTTAGTGGGTAGTGCGACTCCACAGAGAAGCACGCAAACCCCCGAATTATATATTCATTTTATAAAAAGGTGTAGTTATATATCCTGTGGCTAAGTAAAAAACAGTCCTGCATACTGTTCGTAAACTTAGTTAGTGGGTAGTGACAACTCCACGGAGAAGCACGCAAACCCCTGGCATGAAATATTTACTATATACCATAACTAAGTAAAAAACAGTCCTGTATACTGTTCGTGCACTTAGTTAACGGGTAGTGACAACTCCACAGAGAAGCACGCATACCCGGGTAAAATGCAGCGTTTGCATTTCTTACTGTCACTACAAATCTCCTAACACATAACATCGGTAAGAGACAGCCCCTAGTACTGCCCGCATAACCGAGTTATTGTTTTATAGGACAGCAAACACTAAATTGTTTACTAAACGGAAATGTAGGTAGATATGTTGCGCGAGTAAGGACTCGTAAAATAGATTTACTGACCTCTTTGTTCTGACCGGCGTACAGGAGACGAATCTGACGAACTAGACACCATTACTCTTCGTCTGCTGCGTCTTTGTGATCTTGAATCTGCCCGGCGTGTTGGTGATACATCCGATGTGTTTCTTTCACTTAATCTTCGTTTGCCGCGAAGTATTTCACGTTCCAATTTTTTAATTTTAGACTTTAAATATTCGTATGCATCTTCATTAGATTTTCTTTTTGGCATTTTTAAACTGTATTAACGACACTAATTGCAAATTGTTACTAGAACAGAACGCAATACGGTTAAATGTGCGGAATGGCGAAGCACTAAAACGCGAATGATTATGGAGTCGGCCGAGGGCGGCAGCGCCGAGTGGTGAATATACCCACAAAAAAAAAAAAAAAAAAAACCTAGCTAAAATATAGTGCGAGAATGGTGTTCGCTATGCGTTACTACAAGTACATATATAAAAGCCTCTTCGGACGAAGCCAAGTATAATTAGGATAGAGTAGGTTAAGTTTTGTTTTTATTTATTTGATTGTGTTTAATTATTTCTTTAAATGTATACATTTGTCAATAAATATCAATGAAGTAATCGAAAGATTTAATATAATTATCGTTAGGTACCTAACTAAGTCTCTTTAAAAAGTAAATTTTAGGTGAAATTCAAACAACAAAGCCAAAGTACGCGATTTTGCGTCAAAATGTAAGGAAATTGAAACCAGAAGTAAACAACACCCAGAAATGAAATGTAAACACGTGGCTCGCATCACAGCGGGGTCTTACTATAGGAATGGTATCAAGATCTGGGTTGTATCCGTTATGCGCTCTCGTTCGCACACATTAGACTTTAGAGTGAGCTGGCGGGGAACGAGCGTTCGTAACAAATGCAATTCTGTTTACAATCCAGTACGCTTAGAGTGAGATAGACTCTAGCTTGCAGAGAGGGAGGTGGGTGGACGAAACAAAATGAACATTACATACACGAGACTGCGATGTTCTGTACGAGTTTATGAAAATACACTGCAAGCGTCTGCAAATTCTGACTTTAAATAAAGACAGAATTACATATTTTATCCCACGAAAGGGATGGAACTTTGTGTTGGACTGTGCATTGTTTAGGTTAGGTATATACATATGTATGTCAATTCGGGAGCGCTAGATATATTCACAGATGTTCAGAGTTTCGGCTTCTTACACAAGTTCAACCATAGCTACCCTCATATATTTCGTTCGATTTCCAAACGACTCATAAAAAAGCAGAGGTGAAGATATTGAGTACTTACTGGCCCAATATTGGCACTTGTCCCAAACTAAGCAAAGCTTGTACTATGTGTACTAACTTAAGCGACGATATAAATACTTATATAGATAAATAGATACTTATATACATAGAAAACATCCAATACCCAAGAACAAATATTCGTGCTCGTCATACAAATAAATGCCCCGGCCGGGATTCGAACCCGGGACCTCCAGCTTCGTAGGCAGGGTCACTACCACTAGCAACTAAGCTAAGCGGTCGTCGAATATGTCTTCACTGCAACCTAATCGTATAGGTAGTGACTATTGGTCTTGTAGAAGATAAAGCATGTTTTGGTTTGTGAGTTGAGATTATATCGAGTAATCTAAAGTCATCATCACCATCACCATTCATCACCATCATCATTGTGCAAGATTCATTCGCCGGTTATGTTATGGCACTCCCGAATATTATTTAAATAAAGTATTTTTTATATATACTTGGATTGTGTATTTCAATTGATATATCTTTGATTGGTTAATTTTATACACATACTTTTCTATTACTTATGTTCGGCGTTTCGTTCAGATTGTACAATAACTAGCTGTTGCCCGCAACTTCGTCTGCGTAGAATTCGGTTTTTAGTTAAAACATCTTAATATCCAGGAAACGGTATAATAATTGTGGTACTTTTACCCGGTGAGACCAAATTATTAATATGCTGTACAGATATAAATCGGTCAACCCAAATTCTCAACCCCTCTAAAAATCAGGTACCTCTTATCGGTTAAAAACTCTCATTTACTTAGGCTATTTTTTGTGTGAGTTGACACGTATCTTGTCGTTTTCTCTTCGTTACTGTACGTATTTAATTATGGACCTGTAGAAATTTCGTTTCAAACATCTATCCAAATTCACAAATCCTGAAATTATTTAAACAGTCTTTTTGTGAAATGAAAGTCTCTCAATTAAAATAATGTTGCTCCCCATACAAACTTTGAACCCCTTTTTAACCCCTTGAGGGGATGAATTTAAAAAAACGCTGAAATTAGTTTTGTAGTATTTAATTTAAACAGTTTCTGTAAGAAATTTTAAGAGTTTCAGTCAACAAATTTTTGCTTGCAATATAAACTTTGAATCCTTTTTTAACCCCTTTAGGGATTGAATTTCAAAAAAAGGAGAAATTAGTTTTGTTTTATTTAAACAGAGAGTCTCTGTAAGAAATATGAAGTACCTCACTTAAAAAAAAATTTGCTCCCCATACAACCTTTGAACCCCTTTTCAACCCCTTTAGGGGATGAATTTCAAAAAAACGCTGAAATAACTTTTTTTGTATTATTATAAGGAACTTTAATACAAACTTTGAAGATTCTCACTTTAAAAAAAAATTGCTCCCCATACAATACTTTACCCCTATTTTCAACCCCTTAGGAGACGAAAATTTTAAAAACGCAGATATCACTTTCATTGTCTTATTTTAAGGAGTCTTTGTATAAAGTTTCAAGTCTATACCTTTAAAAAATTATTGCCCCCCATACAAACTTTGCACCCCTGTTTTACCCCCTTAGGGGTGGAATTTCCAAAAATCCCGTCTTATCCCTTGCCTCCGTTATATAACCTAACTATAGTGTAAATTTCAAATTTCAGGACCGGCAGTTTCGGCGGGGCGGTGATTAATCAGTCACCCATCAACTTTATATATAATAGATTATCAGACTTTAATACGGTTTAACAAAATAAGCTTCATTGATCTCTGATTGTTATTATAAAAAGAACCATTAGTGTACATCCTTACGTTCGAAATAAAACAGACCGATCAAATTAGACCATCAGATGTGTGTTTTTATTTCTGTGACATTTTTCTTTCCAAACATTTGGGACAAATATCCTTGTTTCTTCTCTCTGCTTCAAAAGTGGTCCCAGTGACTTGAATTGAATTGTCAACAGACAAGCAATTTATTTGACCATATTCTAGTGACGCTTCTCGGCATTGCCACCCGATTTCGTTATCCGAAACAATGGCAATAAGAGCAACAATAAGTGGGATATAATGGGGAAGTTTATCCCTAACGGGGATCTCTTCCATTAGCCGGCGGCGGCGGGTCACTCGGCTCGCCGTTAAACGTGCATTACTGCACACTGTTGCTGTTTATGAGCAGTGCTGCTTTAATATCAGCGCGATATTGCGCGTCTTCGTAAACTGGAGCGACATTGTGAGGGTTCAAAATGTTGTACAATGTTATGAAACTGTGTATCAACTAATAATAAATATATATATATTGTTTTTATTGTAATGGGAAACAAACAGCATTGTATAACACAAACGTATCGAATTAACAATGTAGTTCACACATAAGCCAAAACAGTTTCCACCAAAGGTTAATAATAATAATACATTTTTGCTCCGAGTACCTACAGAGAACATGCAGCAAAATCAAATCTATTAAGTTAAGTATTTATAGAAATAGAAAAACATTTATTGATAAACAAACACACACAGCACCAAAAGAAAATGAAATAATACAAACAAAAAGAAACTTAAAGTAAAAGAATAAAATATTATTTATTTGACTTTACAAAGAGTAGAAGATAGAAAATAGTATCGCTCTCCGGAAATGTTATATCGCAGGGCATCTGTTCACTAAATATCTTGACTGAGAACGTACTCCTGATATCATTTGACCCCTAGATTCGCTAGAACTATATGTAATGGAAGACCAGGCACACTGCACTGGTTCGCTAGACGCTGCGAGTTATATGTGTGACGACCGAGAACACAAGACCAATACCGTTAACAAACGTCTGTAAGGTTATCACGTAGTCTGACAGTCGCAATAGGTAATCGTTATCTCTACTGTTTAGGGTGATACATTCTGAATTCCATCTATTATTATTTTTTGCGAAAATATGGTGTAAGAAACTATACTACGAAGTACAAGCAAACTGCGGAGCGTTGCGCAGTGAGACCTACTGTGTGTCCGTTTTTTTATTCTAGAATACCTATATATGTATACGATACCACAAAAGTGTTCTTATGAGGGTTAAAGTGTATATATAGATATTAATCATCATTATTCGCTTGCCCTTTTCCCATTTATTTGGGGTCGGCGCAGCATGTCTTTTTCTTCCATACATCTGTGTCAGCCGTCATCTCTACTTTCACATCCTTCTTACTAATATCGTCTCTCACACAATCCATCCACCTTTTTTATGTATACACATAAATATACCTACAATCCCTAATAATAATGTTATGTTTGTATTTTGCTAAAAGTCACTCAGGGAGAAATAAATTTGACCAGGCAATTGATATTATTAGATTCCGCATTTATTAAATTATATTCGGCTCATCCTTATAGCTTCAGCTATGAAACCCAGCGGACCCAATATACGTTTGCAAGTCAGAGTCAATCAGAAGGTTCATTTGAAAGCGGGAAAGCGGTTCAAACTGGTCACCGCCACCCGTTCGGGCAATTGTCAACGTCCTAGCACAGCGCTGCTGGTGAACCAGGCATAAGATATGATTGCTAACACGATTGTACCGGCCCATTATACTGGACATGTGTTCACAGTTGAGTTCGAACTGCGTTGTGAACACAGAGGCAGTTCGTGGAACTGAAATAATTTCTCAACGGGACAGCACAATACAGCCGCAGCTGCTACTATACTTTATCTTCTATAAGTTCAGTACTAAGGTCCAATTTTGCTCAGAGGCGGTAAAACGTTTATTGACATGCAATAAAAATGTCCCGAACGGCCAATCACCTGCGGCAATTATCGCGTTGAATATTGAAACTATATTTTGTTCGGAGTTTTTTCAACAATGACATTGTTTTCGTGGCGCTGGCGTGCCGATATAAGTAGCAGAGATGGATTTTCGAAGTAGAGCCTTCGACATTTTTTATGTATAAATTTTTGAGAGGCGGGGGCGGGGTGAGTCCATGTTCATCTGGATATCTGCGCGGGTCAAGATGGGTGTCAATTTCGAGTAAATCAAGGATGCTAAATTCATTTTTGGAATTATTTTTGGACCATGTAATACAAAATTTTCGAAAAATAAGAGAGAATAGGCAAATTTGCATGCATACTGAAAATAGAAATGAAAAATCCGGGGGGCTACTTCGTAAATCCATCTGTCCAAACTGCATAGTACATTACCTCATTACAGCAGCAATGTAAACCTATTGTGTCAAATTCATATTCGGTACATTATGTCAGAACCATGTCAGAGAGAGAAAATTCATCGAAGCAAATTATATTCCTTAAGTATTTTATTATGAGTTTCAATTCAAATAACCACTAAATAAACATGGTCCTATCGGAATCGGATATTTAAACAGTTAGTACACGACATGACGTAAGTTGTTCGTTGGCGAAACATCACAGGAGCGGCGGTGGATACAGAATGAAAGAACAGCCCATGCTCCTGGTAAAAGGAAGGGAGTAATGTCGAACCTGCGAACAGCTATTAACGGATAAGTGCAGTCTTCATATTCATAATATATTTACATGAAGAAAAAACTGTGAGTACATTCAAGTTATTAGTAGGGTTGTGAAAACAATTTAAATCAAGTTAGTCCGCAATAAAGTCACAATAATAAAACAAAACATTTAGACAATTTTACAAAAGGGGAGACTCGGCGACTTTGGACCCCCCAGAAATTTGTAATTTATTGAAGATTTTTTTTGACATTTTATTTTTTGGACAAAATGGAAGCTGAAATTAATGTGCTCATAGACATTTCCGTACGAATCACCAAGGCACACACAAATTTCAAGAAGTCACCCAAAGACCGAGTGACAGTAGTATATGTGGAGACACGCTTAGAGAATTTGGAATCACTGTGGCAGAAGTTCTCTGCTGGTCATGACAACTTATATCGAAATTACACAACCGCGGAACTAGACCAGTCGGTATACGGGAAAGAAGAGGTGTATGACGTCACAGAAGTAAATTACATGGATTTCAAATGTGAATTGAAGGATGCACTCAATAAATTCAAACCAAATCCTAGTAATTTCAACCATCCTATACCGATCTGCCAAACATCAAAGACAAGTCATGTCCAGTTGCCTAAGATCAGCATACCCATTTTTTCCGGAAATTATACAGAGTGGATGAGTTTCAGGGACCTGTTTGTATCACTCATCCACGACAACAAGGAACTTGATGATGTGCAGAAATTACATTACTTGAAAGGTCATCTCAAAGGAGAAGCTGAACAATTATTACGCCACATACCCATAACTAATGATAGTTACGAGCAATGCTGGACTCTATTGAAAAGCCGGTATAACAACAAACAATATTTGGTTAATTGCATATTACAACGGTTTTTCGGGCAAAGGGGTATTTCAACAGAGTCCTCCAGTGCAATCAAGCAGTTATTAGATGTCACAACGGAAACGTTGAATGCTTTGAAAGGTTTAGGGATTGACACTGGTACATGGGATGTGATGATAATTTATATAGTAAGCCAGAGATTAGATTCTGAAAGTAGGAAACAGTGGGAGTCTAAGGTCAGCGAGCTGGTATCTCGTTCGGATAAATTACCCACTATTACACAATTCAAAGAGTTTCTGGAAACGAAATACCACTCGTTAGAGTTTTTAGATTCGAAACCAAACACTACATTTGTTCAAAAACAGCGCAATTTTATTCAGGCTCACAGTAATTATAATAACAAACCAAACCCGATTCACATGTTACACGTAGCTCAGACAACCTGCGTTTATTGTAAAGGAGATCATCATATTAGGAGTTGCAAGGAGTTTATAAACACTGATCTCGACAGCAAGCGTAACTTTGTCCAAACTCACGGGTTATGTTTTAACTGTTTAGGCAGTAATCATTCGGTAAAACACTGCAGGAACACCACGTCATGTCAAATTTGCAACAGGAGGCATCATTCATTATTGCATTCAAAGGGCGAAACACAAACTCTCTCTCATCATTCACTTGATAATCAAGTTGCACCAATTGTGGATTTAGTGAAAGCACCCAATATATCACCACAAGAGGAGCGATCATCAGGGTCTAACAACATCACAAGCCATTTTGTGAAAGGAGTGGCACACCCAGTGCTACTAGCCACAGCAGTAGTGAAAGCTGAGTCACAAAATGGCGGGGAACATCAGCTCTTACGAGCTCTCTTAGATCAGGGGTCTCAGGCCTCTTTTATCACAAAAGCGGCAGTCCAATTACTTGGATTGAAAACCACACCAACCAAGGGATTTATATCAGGGTTGGGAGGTGAACAGGGCCTTATAGCGAGGTCCATGGTAGATGTTACAATCAGTTCACGCCTCAATCCAGGTTGTGTGTTGCATGTCTCAGCGTATGTACTTGACAACTTGACTGCGTACTTACCTGCGACTGCAGTGTCAATCACCTCATGGCCGGAGCTAGAATTAGTTACTCTAGCTGACCCGGAATATCACACTCCGAATAAGATAGATATCTTATTAGGGGCGGAGGTTTATGGTAGGATTATTGATCACGGTGTTATCAAATATCCCTCAGGTTCTTTAGTAGCACAAAATACCACCCTGGGATGGATATTAAGTGGGCAAATAAAACAAGACACACCTGTCAATAAATTTATGTCAATGCATACACAATTGGAGCCTGTTGAAGAATTGCTGAAGTCTTTCTGGGAGATTGAAGCAGAGCCGCTCAATAAACAGAAGATTCTGTCAGTTGAAGAGCAGCGATGTGAAGAATTCTTCCATGCGACCACCACACGTGACGAAGATGGTCGCTACGTGGTCAAGCTCCCGTTTCGGGACAGCGAACCAGCCTGTGCAGATGGTCATTCACGGGATATAGCATTGAAGAGGTTTCTATATCTTGAGAGGAAGTTTTACAGGGACGAGCGTCTGAAACAGGAATATAAAAAAGTATTCGATGAGTACTTAGCATTAAATCACATGACAGAAGTTCATGACAACAAAGCAAAGGGTTTATACATCCCTTATCACGCTGTGATACGCGAGGATAGACTCACGACCAAATTTAGAGTCGTATTTGATGCGTCGTGCAAGGGGACGAATGGCGTATCCCTCAACGATGATCTAATGGTAGGACCAACATTGCAGCCGGAATTGCGTCATATAATAATGCGTTGGCGTACATATCCAATCTGCTTCATCGCAGATATAGTTAAAATGTATCGCCAAATAAAGGTCAGCGATGAAGACTCGGAATATCAACGTATTTTGTGGCGCCAAACACCGGAAGAAGATGTCAAAGAGTACAAGATGCTCAGAGTAACATTTGGAACGTCTTCAGCTCCATATCTGGCCGTAAAAAGCCTGATACAAGTGGCAAATGATGAAGGAAAAGACTTTCCTTTAGCAGCTGAAAGAGTAAAACATGAATTCTATATGGACGATTTGATGTCGGGTTGTGAGAGCGACGAAGAAGCAATAGAAATATACAAGCAAATGAATGAAATGTTAAAAAGAGGCGGATTCGAACTGCAAAAATGGTCCAGCAATAGTGAAGCTATGTTAAATAAAATACAGCAAGGGAATTTAGAAAAACAAGGTGATAAGAAGATTGAGGTGAAACTAGATGCGATAAACAAAATACTTGGACTTACCTGGAGTCGTAGTTCCGACGAGTTTGTGTACGCTGTTCTGTTGCCGCCGATGACTGTACCTGTAACAAAAAGAACGGTTATCTCGGATATTTCGAAGTTGTATGATCCACAAGGATGGATAGCACCGAGCACAATCGTAGCAAAAATATTTATACAGAAGTTATGGCTCGCGGGTGTCGGCTGGGACGAAGAACTATCACAACCGTTACTGGATGAATGGGTGAAGTATCGAGAGGGTCTTTCAGTCCTTACGCAATTTCGGTTGAAACGTTGGATGCACTTCAGAAGTGACGCAAAGCTAGTAGAACTACACGGTTTTAGTGATGCGTCAAACTCTGCGTTTGCTGCAGTAATATACGCACGGGTGATCGATGCAAAGGGGAATGTTCACGTCAGTTTACTCACGGCAAAAACCAGAGTTGCCCCGATTAAACAACTCAGTATTCCAAGATTAGAGTTATCAGGTGCCGTATTACTAACAAAACTGCTAGTAGAAGTATCAGGTGTTTTGGACATACCCAAAACAAATATTCATGCGTGGACAGACTCTGAAATCGTACTTGCATGGCTTAGTAGTCATCCGAGCCGTTGGAAAACATTCATAGGGAATAGGTGTTCCGAAATTCTGACTGTGACAGATCGTAACCAGTGGGCACATGTCAAATCTGAACATAATCCAGCGGATTGCGCATCACGAGGCATACCAGCCTCTGAATTTGTAGGATTTGAATTGTGGCTAAATGGACCTTCATGGTTGAGTGAAAAGATCATACATTATACAAATCCTAAAGGATTAACCACTGATTTAGAAGAAAGGAAGATACACACTCACCTTACCACTTCGGTAGATGATCACACCGACGGTGAACAAGTGTGGTCAAAATTCTCATCGTTGACGAAGCTATTAAGAGTCGTCGCTTATTGCCGTAGAGTGCTAAAAACAGAGAAACCAAAGCATAAGTATCTGTTGAAAAAGGAAATTGATGAGGCACTTATAGTTATGATAAAAAAGTGTCAAGCTCAAGCATTCCCAGAGGAATGGAATGACGTCAAGCAAGGAAAATCGGTAAATAAAAAAAGTGTACTCACGTCATTGAACCCGCAGTTAGACGAGTTCGATATACTTCGGGTTGGTGGGCGGCTGCATTACGCTGCAATTGATGAAAACCAAAAGCATCCTATAGTTTTACCGAAGCAATCACTGTTGACGACACTCATCTTGCGATATGCACACAAGGTTACACTTCATGGAGCGCCACAGTTGATGATGAACTTTATACGGGAGAAATATTATATTGTTGGTCTTAAATCAATAGTCAAGCTTAATTGTAGGAAATGTGTCACCTGTATAAGATATGCAGCAGCAAATAAAGCCCAACTGATGGGTCAGTTGCCTTCACCAAGGGTTACCATGTGCCGTGCGTTTCTACGTTCTGGTGTCGATTACGCAGGCCCAATTAACATAAGGGTATCAAAGGGTCGAGGTAATAGATCGTATAAGGGCTACATATGCTTATTTGTATGTATGGCCACACGTGGTATACATTTAGAAGCAGTGAGTGATTTGACATCACAGGGGTTCTTGGCTGCTTTTAAGCGCTTTGTTTCACGTCGAGGTCACTGTAGTGATTTATATAGTGACAACGGCACGAATTTTGTGGGAGCAGCTAGAGAATTAAAGGAAATGTTCGACGAGGAAAAATCCAAATTTATGCCGGAGATCGCAGATTGGTTAGCTACGAATGGAACCCAATGGCATTTTATTCCACCGCAAGCACCCAATTTTGGGGGTCTTTGGGAAGCCGGAGTGCGGTCCTGCAAATTCCACCTGAAGAGAGTGATAGGAAACTCAACTCTTACGTTTGAAGAAATCACAACAGTGTTGGCTCAGATTGAAGCCTGTTTAAACTCAAGGCCAATGTCTTATATTCAGGACCAAGGAGATCCTATGCCTTTAACACCCGGACATTTTCTTGTGGGTGAGCCTTTACTAACCGTTCCAGATCACGATTACGAACATTCGTCGATCAGTTCACTGAGAAGATGGCAACTCTGTCAACGGATGCTTCAAGATTTCTGGCGACGTTGGTCACAAGAGTATCTCCATCAATTCATGCAGAGACACAAATGGACACAGATTGTACCTGAACCAAAGGTTGGAGACGTGGTGCTTGTAAAGGAGCTTGATTTACCTCCCTCACGATGGTTGTTAGGTCAGATCGTTGATAAACATCCTGGAGTCGACAACGTTACGCGTGTTGTAACTTTGCGCTATAAGAATTCGTTTATCAAAAGACCAGTGTCTAGACTTTGTGTTCTACCTTTAGCGGAGTAACTGTCTTTTAAGTTAATGTTATTATTTGTATCCATTCATTTGTAATCACTACCAAAGGGTAAAATGATGTTATGTTGTTCAATTTTCATATTGTGAATTGTTTGAGTTAACTGTTATTGTATAACGGAGTATTTTATTAACTTAAATGGATTGGTTAATTTTGTGTTCTATTTAAGTAATTGTTTGTGCTGTGTAATAATGAGCGTTGGTTACAACAGCATATCACACCTATAATATAGGTTTTTATAATTATTCATATATCACATGTAAGAACAGTCGTTCTTGGCGGGCGGCATGTCCAAACTGCATAGTTCATTACCTCATTACAGCAGCAATGTAAACCTATTGTGTCAAATTCATATTCGGTACATTATGTCAGAACCATGTCAGAGAGAGAAAATTCATCGAAGCAAATTATATTCCTTAAGTATTTTATTATGAGTTTCAATTCAAATAACCACTAAATAAACACCATCTTTGGACTATAGATATCAATCCTGCCAAAGGATATTTTTTGTTCATTAAATGCCGTATTTACCCTTTATTTGAACGGTGCAGATGCGCCTATACTAGTATAGTTACACGGTGCGTTACCGGCAAACGGGCATTAATTGAAACGGATATTAATATGTTTTATTAGCAATTATTTCCATGTATTAGCAAATCATAATTACGTGGATTTATTGCAAAATAATAAAAAACGGGGATTTTAATGTGCATAAAATTTCACTTTTTCTCCGTATTCTTAGATAGTAATTGTATGGAAAAGTTTTCTTGGATTTGTGGCTTTTCTAGTCTGAAAATTTTTTTGGTCCCATACAAGCTTTTGATCCTGGATAGGAATGGGATCGATTGGCATCAAAAAAAAGTTTGTCAAAAATAACCTTATTCTCGCACCCTGTATGTTTTTTCCAAAATCTGTAAACGCCAATTTTCATTAATTCAAATTTGAGGGAAGGACTTCTAAGACCATTTTCGCGTAGCAGGACGGGATCTGGTAGCTGCCCTCACTGACCCAAAAAGAAAATCCACCATGTAACTATATCATTTTTAAATAAAATAAATAAATCATCATTTATTTCAGGCCAGAAGCCCATAAGTTTAAAGGCCTATCCAAAAATACGCTTCACAACTACTTGCACTGGAAAAAAAATTTTCTTCCCCCGGTTACATGTATGGAGTGCCCCCCTTAAAATATTTTATTTTATTTTATTTCACGTCATTTTTATGTAGCGGTTCATATAATAAATCTTTGTACCAAATTTTATAATTGTAGTACTTATAGTCTCTGAGTAAATCGGCTGTGACATACAGACGGACGGACATGACGAAAAAATAAGGGTTCCGTTTTAGCCATTCTGGCTACGGAACCCTAAAAATGATAGTGGTTGGCTGCGTTGAAGGAAAAAGGAGCAGAGGTATAAAGCACCGACACGATGGAGAGATGCAATCCGCGCCGCGATGCCACGCGCGTCAACATCCAGGGGGCAACACAACTAGACCAAGTAGAGGGTTTGGAGAGCGGTGGTGAAGAACTGCTCCTCTGGTTCTGGTGGCTTATTTATACCTACACGTGACAAATTGACAACTTTATGTATTTTATTAATGTTATAAAATCCACAACACAATTTATAGCATTTTTAGGAAAGGTTACTGTCTGAAGCTGTTCCCCGGTCCGCGCCTGTTTAATGCGCCGCCGTCACTCCGTCGCGTAATGGAGAAACATGATCCATTACCCGTAATGGAGGTGTCGCAGCGGCACCGGCGCGGGCTCGGCGTCGGCGCACCGGCCTGCGCGCCGCAGGATAATGGGTTGTTGACGGAGGCTGTAAATCTATGTCCATACAGTAAAAACACCTCAAAAGTGACTCGCTGAGTGGGCAACACCTCTTTCCGCGAATGGGAGGTTAACGAAGGGGACCACGGACGCCAGATTCTGGTGAACCGTTCAGCAGGTCATCGGCCTTGTGATAGTTAACCGTTCCAACCTGGAGCACTGGCTGTTACTCTTGGGATCCACTCCGGCTATTTATTTGTTTTATTTTAAATTGAAACGCAATGGCTATGGCAAACGGACTCCCTGGAGGTTAGTGGTCCGCGGTGTCACCACTCACTGTCCCTTTTTCACAAACTGAAGACTGAAAAAAATAGAGTGCCGTATGAAACGAAATCGATATATATCTTAGGGCTGCCCATTTTCCCTACGCCTGTCTATTAATGAGAAGGCAGCCCAACTGTGCCCTGGCTCGAGGAGCAGTGCTCGTGAATACGAGCGAGCGCAGTAACAAATTACTGCGAGCGATTCGCCGTCACTCACAATGAGCGATTTATCAGCACGTTAAAAATAGCGATACCGGTGCAGCTGACTGCTGTGCTGGCTAGATATACTAACCTGTCGTAGTATGTATATTCAAAATATTCAAACATTTATTCTGCAAACAGACCACAGGGGCACTTTTACAATTTAATAAAGTCTGACAATATACGCATATGGTACATATTTCATAAGAAAATATTAATTTACAACTTAAGAAATATGACAATAAGAATAGGCATAATAAATTTTTCATGTCTAAATATTAATTATTTATATATCAGTAAAGTTAGAGATGTGTATAAGGTCTCAGTCTGAATAACAAAATTTAATATAATATATTATATTAAATTGGTTTCTGAGCGTCAAAATATTATTAATAATGACTAACGTAACGTGCTTAGAGATGTCTCAAAGCGTCAAAATGAAAATAATAAGATTTAAACATAAAAAAGTGTCGCTCAGAGTCAATGGCAACTAAAACTAATCCATAACAGGGCGATGTCTCTCGTCAATCTCCAAGAGAAAACACTAGTATTAAAGTAGTTAAGTACTATATCCTTGCAAGCATGAACGACCGGACTCCACAAACAGCACCCGATAACGAGTATGACGCGTATCTCAGCCATCAGTGCCAACTCTAGCTCACACAAACAGTTGCGGTCAGTTCTCTTTAATATGCGTTTTACACTTGTGTGGTTGACGGCATTAGCACGAGCTATACCAAAGTTAGTTAACTCTCTCAAACCTTTATTTACCCCCTTATTCATAAAAATTAACGAACCTCTACTAACTAAAAATGTGTGTTTTCCCTTTCCCACAAACACAAATGCTAAAGTGACCGAACTTAAATAGGGTTTTGGAATCATAGACCGCTTGCAAAATACTATGTTGATGAACGTTTATGAATAAAGGGGTTTAGCTTTGACAATCAGAAAGAACAATTGTAATTGGAGTTTGGATCTGAATTCTGCGAATTACTTATTTAATCCGGGAATTATTTCTGCCCGACTAGGTACACCAGTCGTGTGATCATACGGTAATATTTATACTTCCTACTACCTTGTGCAATGTATTCCTAAATCATTCAAATCGGAATTGTGGAGCGACGTGTTAAGCGTTTTGAGTGAAACATGTACAACTCGTCAATCGTAAAGGCCGGCCACGTAGTTCCGTGAGTCGCGTGACTGACGGCACGCGTACACGATACATGGCGCGCGGTGCAAGGGCTGGATCAACCCGACTCCACGTATTGCTTTGAAATCATATTTACTTTAATTTTTTACTCGTGGAACGTAATGAACGCGCTGCAAGAACCGAAGTCTGTACTTATCTGGTTATCCTTCAATAAGATCAATCACTACATACATACCTACATACTTACGCATGCACCATATCCATACTTATGCGCATGCCTCGTCGTATCCGACGGCGGCGACACTTACTCGTACTCGTACGTACCTACAACGTTTTCTCTGATGAGCACGGATATGGCTCGAAGTTTGAAATAATATGCTTGATTTATCTTCAACACACATGCATAGCTAGCTAGCATTTCCTGGCCTGTCTATCCGTAGCTCCGTGTGATGGAGAGCGCGAAACATATCTGTTATAATGTAACATCCATACGTTAGCCGGCGAGGCCCACCGGTGTGGTATAATGGGTATAATTGGCGGCGGTGCCGGCGCCTCCGAGCCCGTACGGGAAGCATTTGCGAATCTACCAATAGGGTATTAAACTAAGGTAAAAATAAATTATTTTTTACTTGACTAATAAAAGATCTACCGAAAATACTCGAAAAACATCAATTATTAATTTGTTTTAGCTAATTGAAAGATTTTATAAGCATAAAGATTTAAAAAGGACGCTGATTTGAACAAACCTACTCACACTATCTTAGTGACGTCACTAAGACAGTATTTCCCTACAAACTTCATATTAACAAATCGTTTTTGACATTTAATAAAAAGTTGCTGATTTGACTAGGGGTTTAATACCGTATTACCATAACCACGACCCCATTCCGAACTGCTGTTTCAGTTCTCGTGACATGCCCGTTTCTGTGACATCGACTTCGACATCGCTTCAATAATTTTACCCTAGCGACTACAATACAAAAAATAAATATTTATGTTAGGTGCGCTATCATAGATCTTCTATGTATGGAGGTTCATACATTTTACTAACGATAATCACGTACCTAGTATGAAAGTGTTAGACAGTGTTTATGTAGTTGATTGAGGATTTCCTTTTTATGTTCGACTTAAATTGAGTAACTCTTTCGTAGTTTCAGTCAAAGAGTAGATATAATAAGTATGTTGGGGAAAGAGAGCCACTGGAAGGTTAGATCATTCTTAAACCTATAAAGCGACCAGCTCTACTGATTGAATTAACCTTATTCTTAATAACCTGTATGATCTGGATTCCAGTAAATAAGTAATAGTTAAGGTATAAAATCGTTTTGTATAAGCAATTTAATAAATAACAAGTCGTACTAACCTCTTTCATTTATTCCTGTAATTTGACCAGAACTGTAGATGAGTGTATTTTTTTCCCATTTGGGAATTTGTGACGTGGTCTTGCCGAAACTTACAGCCGAGCCGGTAAGGACCCCGTGACAGTCTATGTTTTACAAACAATTTAACCCTCCATTCTTTAGAGATCCCTTACCTAATTCATAAATAGCTAGGGACAACCTGCACAAATCAAAGCTGTTACGTATATAGTTAGAAAAGTATCTGAACTAACAATTGCTGTATTTTTACGATACGTGTACCTAACCTAGTTTTTCACAGTTTTACGGACGGGAAGCGAATTCAATCAGTTTAGGCGGCGCCCGGCGGCGGCAGCGCGCTACGGTCATGGATGCTGTTCACATTTCTGACGTATTAAAACGCAATGTGAATCGAATTGATTCATGCTCACCCTCTTATAAAGGCGCATAGCCATGTGTTAGTGAGCGGGAAGCACTAATATTGAAATGGTATTCGTAGAAGTACTTTAACAGATTACCGGACGCAGTTCATGAACTAACGGTTTCAAATGTAATAAACTATGAATCCTAGTTCATTAGTCAAGACTCATAAAAGCTTAACTCATTCAGATTGACCGTCTAATTTGTTCCACAATGTTGAAGTCAAACTAATAAAGATCTTGCAGTTGGAAGGCTGTGGCATGTGCCTACCCCTCTAGGAAACATGCGTGATGGGATACACTGTGTTCTCTCAGTCAAGGTACTGAATCCTACCTGTACTGCGCCGCGCCGGGACTCACCTCGACTATTGAAATGCGCCGGGAATCGAATCCACAATTTGTTCGAGTTCCATCACGCGCTCTGTGCCAACTAGAATACATTTTTTAATATTCGACCAGCACAACGAACATGAATTATAAAGTTCATGAATATTCATATTTATGTATGAGATTTTCAGCTACCTATATGATCTCAAAAATACGAACTTAGAAAATATGACCTTATTAGTAAGTTTGCGATTCCTTTATAAATCGGATTTAATCACAATTTTTTTCGTGAAATAATGTCAAACAACCATACGTTGTTAATAGTCGATAATCATCATGTTTGATGAGACCGAAATTCATATAAATAAACACTTTCTGTATTAGGTGGGATGGGACCGAAACTACTCCTACGGGTTAATAGTAGGATAAATATGTGCGCTCATAACAAAATTTGTGTATTAGTTAAGTTTTATCTCATGTAAGTGAATTGTATAATTTTTTATGAGATTAAATTATCTTAAACCTTAACCTTATATAGTATCAAAACATTCACAAGTGTCACGCTAACCGCTAACGGAACAGCAGCAAGCAGCGAGTATACATTACCCAGTTGCAAATGAATAACACGAAACAAAACACCAACTGTTTAAAACGAGTAAGGAGACTTCCTGACTTGGCGGGGCGGGATCGATATATGACATTTTCTTCTTTGACGTAAACTTACTGACGTCGTAAAGATTCTCACTTGACATAATACTGTCAGTATTACGTTTGCGCAGTAGTAATATCATGCGCAGAATCGAAGCAGTACCGCCTTCGCATCGTCCCTCTACCGCGCATCCCGCGCCAGTCAGGAAGCACTCATTTAAATGTAGGGGCGTAATAAAAAATGGTATCGCGTCGACTGACAGCTGACACTGACATTTGACACTTTTCTCATATCGTACTGCCTCCGCACCGACAAATCAGGAAGTCGCCTAACTCGCAAGCGAGTAGCTCGGTCGGTCATCCATATTACTGAGCCCGCTCCGCTGTTCACAATAATACGCGGTCGGTGTGCTCGTTTGCGCTCATGTCTGGTGTACTCGACTTTGACCGTTAGTTTCGTAACAACTACACGTAGCCGGAGATCAACGTTTACTCGGTTAGCTTTATGAATTCAGGTAGTCTATACGACTTAACGTATAGTTTGTTGGTCGCTTCTTATTCCCAACACAATTCAATGTGATTCTCGCACTCGGTCTGACACGCTAGGTCCATGCAGCACATATTAACATACAATAAAAAACGGCCGCGTGAGGAGGGTGAAGGAGAGCGAAAGATTACGACCATACACAAACATGCCTTGACTCTACTATTTTATGTGTGAATACACTATGAAATAAAAATTAATATGAAGTCAACACGTTAAGTCCGATAGACTCTCAGTATATTAAGGCAGGTGTCGCCTGCCCTGCAACCGCCGGCCGTATTCATTACCCGGAAGCCGCCGCGGTAATATGTTGCCGGAACGAGCAGCCAGCCTCGCCTGTCGCTCGCCCTCGCACGGCCGCCTCCGTGCTTCCGGACCACTCTACCACACCACTCAGGCTGGAATGAGGACATTTTAATTAATAAGGTTGACTTAGAACACGATATTAATAGTGTTACTACTACACTAAGAGTTAAGATCTGTAACTTAGCTTAGTTGGCTTTGCTGCTGAATATCTACACAAGCGAACCTCCAATCTAAGGAAGTAAGGATCTTACATTACAACTTTTGTAAGAATTAACATTTTGTATCGTGTTTTCGGAAACTACGCAAAGAATTTGATATCAAACGTCGAGCCAGATACACCTCCGGAAAGCTAAATGTAGGCTAGAGTCAGATATCCAGGACACTCCCGTCAAGGACGATAAACGTGGCACGCACGAGGTTCCGCGGATGGACGCCGGACACGACACGTGAGGCACGCCACGCCACGACCGCGCCTGTCCAGTGTCCGGGGAGATAATAGGTGAGACCGCTTTCATTTGGCGTGATACCTACTTTCCACGTTTTATTTTTAATGTGTGTGTGGGCTGTAGGTCATAAAACTGCGGGATGCCGGGTCATGTGCAGTCGTTTATTTATATTAAAGTGTATATAAAAAATATAATTATAAGGAATAGAGAGAGAAGCCGCCGTTTGGTATTAAAGTGCGCGCCATCCACGACGACGCGCCCCTTCACAGCATCCCATACTAATCTGTGCGCAGTTGTACGGCGTGGGCTGTGGCGCGGCGCGCCTTCGTGGATAGCGCGCACTATACGCTGTTAATTAAAGCTGCGAAGTAGGGTAGTGCTTTTTGAAGCGGGAAAGAATGTGGAAGTATCTAGGCATATTAATTATAAAAAAATATGTACCAACTACTTATAAACAGGATGTTTGGCACAATGTTGGGCAAACGAAAACATTGAAGAGGTGGTCATACAGTTAAGTACCTACCTACCCTATAAAAATGGCCCGGGTCCCATGGTGAAATCGGGTATTACATTGTCCTGAATTCAAAATCTTTAGAGCGATTCAACTCCCCTCTCTATTCAGGATTTAATTTTGATAGTGTAGTAATATTTTAGGAAACATGCTTTTCTGTTCATACGTCCAAGTCCATACGGAAACTATCCCTCAAAACTAGTATACCCCTAGATATTTACCTGCAAGCTACGAGCAAAGCAGTTTGATGGCGATTCGTGAGTGACCTCCCCCGTGTCCAAAAGAAGTGGGTCAGGCAAATAGCAGTTAGTCTCGCTTTTCAGGCCTCTATATACCAACTAAACTGTCCACTGTATTAATATCCGACATGACGAAATGAAGAAGAGATTAAAGACATCGCTATGTATACATATACCACGCATGCCGATTTCGAGCATAGTTGTAGTCGGTCCATTTTAAGGTTCCGTACCCAAAGGATCTATGTACGGAACCCTATTGCTGTCACTCATGCGTCCGTTCGTCCGTCCGTTATCTGTCACAAAATTTAATCCAAAGATTTTTTTAACTTCCTATTGAACTATAAACTTGAAATGAGGTAGGCGTATATTTTTTAAAAACAAAGTAATATAATGATGAATCAGACTTTTTCTTTGAAATTTTCTTATTTTTCTTTCAAACAGAAACTTAGTTTTTCAGTTGGTTCGGAACCTTAAATGGGCGAAGTCCGTTACGCACCTAGCCAGTTTTTAATATAATTAACGGCAATGATTCCAAATACGGTATGCGGTATATTGTAGCCCCTCTCCATCGCACCTACAGAGAGTAGCGCCCTCGCGGCGTGTCGCGAGAGTATGCAGCCGTATTAAAATTGCATCCCCGGAGTGCAAATACTACGGCGTCTTCGCGAGCATTTGACGGTTCATTTTAAATATTCAGGATATCCTATTGTGCTGAAATTGCTGAAAATTCTGCAATTTGAGATATTGCTTCGGAAGACGTGCTGGGCTTATAAGCGTAATATAGGTTTAAGATCATTTAATCTCATAAAGAATTATACAATTCACTTATATGAGATAACACTCAACTAATACACAAACTTTGTTATTCTAAGTACGAGGAAAGTTATATTTCTGCCAATAGTTAATTGTTTATTGTTTATTTATTCAAGTGTACAAAGCGTTACAGATCTTAATCTAAAAGCTTAATTATATGTATATACATAAAAGAAAACTAGAAACAAGATAAGATATCTGTACATTATATTAGTGACTTTTCAATATAATTCTTAGAATCGTGTATCAAACACGATAATTTCGAAGTGAAAAGATCACAGTGCGGCGCTGTGTCCAGCACAGAGTTGAGGACGGAAAGCGCGGTCGAGAGCGGCGCGTGCTGGAGTAACTCGGTGCGCGCGCGCGGCCGGGCCAGCAGCGGCGCGTGCCGCAGGCGGGATAGAGCGCACGGCGCATATAGACGTACGTCTTTTACCAAGCCCGAGCAGTCGATTGTGTTGCGAATGATGCCCAATGCAAACTTTACTACGGCTAAATACCGCCTCACTTTTAAAGGATCAAATCCTAGCATTCCTAATAAGAATAGCGTCGGGTAAAGATACGGATAGAGGGTATTTTCCTTTTTATACAGACTTCTTAAAAACTTTTTTTGCACTTGTTAATTATTAGTCCTTACAAGGAAAGGTCTAGTTTCCCGTCGGTTCCGTAAAAACTAGTGCCTACTCCAAATCTTGGGATTAGGTAGTGAACCCCAGGCATCCTTTAGGATGCAACTGTACTGTGATAACGCAAGGAATATGATGACACGGAGAGCACACACGGATGGTAAAGCACTCGTCCACACAAAATCGAGCTCCGGCTCTCGACAGCTCGTCCTATAAAACCTTTGCGTTGCTGTAGCTAATTGCGCTGCGTTGTATGAATTAACGTTAGTATTTTGTTCGCGTATAATCTTCAGTTGCTTTCGCTAGTATATATTATAGTACCTTAGATTGTCTGAACGTATTGTGGCTGGAAAGCCATTAAGTTCGATATTATCTGTGCACTGAGGGGGCGAGCCGGCGCACTCCAGTGTGCTGGAAGATCCGATTACTGTTAATAACTGCGCTATGAAAACCCGGAAACTGACGCTGCAAGTCGGAGGTCAATACGACACAAACGCTATGCATTTCAATTTATTTCGCGTGGTCGCGTTTACGCGCGTCGATTGACATTCGGATTTGGGGTGAACGTACGGAACACATACAAACAGACGGCCTGGATGACGGTAAGCAAACACCGTACCCTGCCTGCGTTGCCTGCTCTTTATTGATTTGAGGAAGCGTCGTAGAAACCAATTAAAGATCCTCACCACCAAGAACACAGAACACATAAAAATCATATTAAAGCCCACTAAACGCATAAGAAACTGAGTTTTTACTTTGGCTAATTGACTGTCATCTTCTGTATAGATCTTGGAAGTCATGTACCTACTGAAAAAGTTAAGATTCCACGCTTGGCAGCCCAACTCTAGGTAAAACAGCTGAAAATAATAGCAAATTATGGCTTTCTTTGAGATCCTTACAAAATTAACGTGTAACTCTAGTTCAAAATCAACCAGTTTCTTACTTTTGAAATCGGCGGCAAGATTCCGTAGAATAATTTATTTGCACATTCCGTTTTGTATGGCTCATTCAGTCTGTTCTGTGCCCACTTGCCCAGTCGTCCGGTGTAGTGTCTGTGCGCGGTTTCACCGTGTTTCATCGCTTTGTTCTCGCTCGCCGGATTCGCCACACTTGTTAAAAGATGGATATTCTCTACTTTTTATTTGCAGGACAGTTTTTATGTTACATTCATTAATGTTTTGCGCCTCTTCCATAGCGACTTTTTGTGGCGACGATTTATTCAACTGGATAGCTGTAGCCGCGTCGAATTTAAATTGAATTTCCCATGTACCTATAGACCTGGCATTTTGAAGGTATAGAGGGAAATGCTTGGAACACAATTTTTGACTTGGTAACTTGGTTTAGCTAGGGAATGCAGAACCGGTACCATTTATCAGTCCCGGTATTTTCGGTACTTTCGGGAAATTACCTGTGGTGGTTTTGAGACGTGAGCAGTTTTAGCCTAATACCTTTTTTGGACAATATGATAATAATATCAGGGATGCAAAAAGAAAATACACGTGTTTTGTTATCAAAATTCACATTAATTATAAAAATCACAATGAATTTGCTTATTTTATCTTAGCGTTTTACAAAAAGTACTCAAAATTAAATCAAAGAGTTTACTAAATGCTTACAATTTGTTCATTATTATTTTAACTTTAATTGAATCAGAGTCTGTCATAGGTAATCATTGCTGCCGTGGAGTGCCTTAAGGTTGTAGTACAGAGTTTGTCCAGAATATAGTAAGTTTAATTATTACACCGTTATGTTACATTGTTATGAAGACAAATCCTGTACAATATTCTTGACTAAAGGTATTTGCATCTCAAAAAGCGTATAAAATAACCGTAAAATTACCAGGATAGCTTACACTTCACAAACAAAAATCATTGCAATAATTAGTTATTGCTTATCTCCTTCTGTCAAATATTCCTTTCTCATTTGGTAAGTTGTTTGTCACATAATTTTATTGTAACCGTGTAGGATAATATTAATAAGAAAGAAGTAAGATTCTCACTTAAAATATTTTAATAGGTGTAATAAAGTCTAAAGCGGTAAATCGTTCTCAGCCGAAGCGCATCTATAACCCATAGCGGTAACCAAAACCAACCCTCTACAACCACAGTGATACCGGTGGAAGTGTTAGCTGAGGGTGAATTAACACTCTTGCTGTACCTGTAATAGTACCTGCACAAGAGTGTTAATTCACTCTCAGCTAACACTTCATCGGTATTATTGCTGTTGTCGAGGGTTGGTTACGGGTATAAAAATCACTGCTCTACAGGCTTTCTGTAATCTTTACCTGTTGTATCGCGTGGGCCTGTTTCGGGGTTATAACGATGTTATAGCATGCTCTAACATCTTTATACAGGCATGTGTTAACACTTTAATAATCATATGGAACCGATATAAGAATGATATACAGGCATTCTTAACGCTAGCGTGCTGGTAGGGTGTTAGTTGGGCGACTACCTACTAATAGTGTAGCTGTAGAACAATGAACACGCATGTTGGGGTAAGTATGCGGGTGGAGGACTGGTTAGGTGATGGCGCTGATGAATTTGTATAAGCGGGACGAAGTAACGGCCAGCCGTGGTCGTGAATTGGCTGCTTATAGCGGAGTTTCCGTTTATAAACATCGCTTGCGTTATTTTATCGATATATCTCTTATAATTTCTAGATTAGCGTATTAAATTTAAGCTGTAAATTAAATTTCCCGAAAATCCCGAAAATACCGGGAATTCGATTTCGTAGTACCGGTTCCTACCTTGGTTCAAAAAACCGGGAAATCCCGGTATTTTCGGTACCGGTATTTCCCGGGAGCAAACCCTAGTTTAGACTAGTTAGGAGGTAAACATATCAAAAGTCCCCGCCCGTACCCCCACCGCTCGGGGGGGGGGGGGAGAGGGGGGTTTAAAGGTAGGCAACATATGTTTTTTCGCGCCCCCTTAGCTGTATTGGGACCCTTCTTATAAAACCATAAAAATATTATTGAACAATTTGCTTTTGGTCAACATGTAGCTAAAACTGAAAATTTGTATCCTCTAATAAGATTTTTCATTCGTGTCGTCGTCTTAGTATAGTTGTCGTGGTGTCTTAGGACGCATAGGTAACATAGCACAAAGGTTAGTAATGCAAGAGGAAGCCGATTTTGAACTGCCATTTTTAAAAGGTTCTAGATATTTTTGATCTACGAACAAACGTTCCTAGTTCCTACCAGCGCAATGAAACAGAATAGATAGATTGAATAAAAGATTTTAATAAATAAAAAACTACTACTTAGAGCAGAATTTAGTTTTTGGTGTAATCTTTCAGAATGTCTGGAGCAATATTATTCCTTCGCTATTCAGTTCAGCTAAAATAACGTTTAGGTCTATCAGTGATAATGAGAATACACCCACTTGCTTATTTTCGCATGCAGTTAATACTACCCCCCACCCTCCCGTCGCACGCGGAAACATGCAAGTAAATGCAACAAACCACCACAATAATAAGTAACAGAAACAAAGAAACTTACTTAAATAAAGTAATTACATACCAAAATACTTAAAAAATAAACAGGAACCAGAGTCAGTGAACACAATGGAGCCCCGGAGCTGTCTACTGGTCGTCCCACAGCAGGCTGTCGGGCACCTTCTCGCAGATGAAGTGGTAGGGTATGCCGCACCATAGGTCGTCCAGCAGGCCGGAGCGGAACATCCCGCCGCATGACTCCCCGCGGTCCTCCGCGTGCGTCGCGTTGTCTACTGGTCGTCCCACAGCAGGCTGTCGGGCGCCTTCTCGCAGATGAAGTGGTAGGGCATGCCGCACCACAGGTCGTCCAGCTGGCCGGAGCGGAACATCCCGCCGCATGACTCCCCGCGGTCCTCCGCGTGCGTCGCGTTGTCTACTGGTCGTCCCACAGCAGGCTGTCGGGCGCCTTCTCGCAGATGAAGTGGTAGGGCATGCCGCACCACAGGTGGTCCAGCTGGCCGGAGCGGAACATCCCGCCGCATGACTCCCCGCGGTGCTGCAAGTGCGTCGCGTTGTCTACTGTTCATCCCACAGCAGGCTGTCAGGCGCCTTCTCGCAGATGAAGTGGTAGGGCATGCCGCACCACAGGTCGTCCAGCTGGCCGGAGCGGAACATCCCGCCGCATGACTCCCCGCGGTGCTCCAAGTGCGTCGCGTTGTCTACTGGTCGTCCCACAGCAGGCTGTCGGGCGCCTTCTCGCAGATGAAGTGGTAGGGCATGCCGCACCACAGGTGGTCCAGCTGGCCGGAGCGGAACATCCCGCCGCATGACTCCCCGCGGTGCTGCAAGTGCGTCGCGTTGTCTACTGGTCATCCCACAGCAGGCTGTCGGGCGCCTTCTCGCAGATGAAGTGGTAGGGCATGCCGCACCACAGGTCGTCCAGCTGGCCGGAGCGGAACATCCCGCCGCATGACTCCCCGCGGTGCTGCAAGTGCGTCGCGTTGTCTACTGGTCATCCCACAGCAGGCTGTCGGGCGCCTTCTCGCAGATGAAGTGGTAGGGCATGCCGCACCACAGGTCGTCCAGCTGGCCGGAGCGGAACATCCCGCCGCATGACTCCCCGCGGTGCTCCAAGTGCGTCGCGTTGTCTACTGGTCGTCCCACAGCAGGCTGTCGGGCGCCTTCTCGCAGATGAAGTGGTAGGGCATGCCGCACCACAGGTGGTCCAGCTGGCCGGAGCGGAACATCCCGCCGCATGACTCCCCGCGGTGCTGCAAGTGCGTCGCGTTGTCTACTGGTCATCCCACAGCAGGCTGTCGGGCGCCTTCTCGCAGATGAAGTGGTAGGGCATGCCGCACCACAGGTCGTCCAGCTGGCCGGAGCGGAACATCCCGCCGCATGACTCCCCGCGGTGCTGCAAGTGCGTCGCGTTGTCTACTGGTCATCCCACAGCAGGCTGTCGGGCGCCTTCTCGCAGATGAAGTGGTAGGGCATGCCGCACCACAGGTCATCCAGCTGGCCGGAGCGGAACATCCCGCCGCATGACTCCCCGCGGTGCTCCGCGTGCGTCGCGTTGTCCGGCTGTCCGCCCGACCACGTGCTGTAGCCCGCTTGCTCTAGCGTTTGCCCTACAAATTCAAAAATCAAAACTTTGGATGTGTTCGGTTGGTAAGGGTGTGGATACAAGAAAGTCATCCAAGGCGAGCCGGGGTTTGTTGCTCCTCAAAGCTACTATCGTAGCAAGATACTCAGTCAAACAATCAATCAAATTTTATATTGTGTTGAACATGTAGGTAACATTACAGTACATTGCCCTCAGTGTAATGTAGGTAATGTTTTTAATCATTACACTTATTAAAAACCATAAATCTTAAAACTCATCTAACACTAAGGCGCTCGGTTGTTTTATGCGTCAAACGCATGCGTTCCATATAAATACGTTGCGTCAAACGGATTTATATGGAAACGCATGAGCTTGACGCATAAAACAACCGAGCGCCTAAAATCCCATATTATCATGTCAAAATTTTAAAAAAATGCTGTAAGCCACGCCTTAGAGAATTGGTCCCAAAGCAGACCTTTCTCGCATCGTCTCGCTCACAGCCTAGTGCTTTCTCATATTACCTATATCAAATTTATATATTTTTTGAGCGGTGTTCATGAACCGACACAACAACAGGGCCTGCACCTAGTCATCCGCCGGTCTCACATCTAAGCTGTATGTCAGGTGAACTTGTCCAACCAAAGACCTTTACCTTGAACCGTGAGCCATTCTCCATGTTCATTCCAGTCATGGAAGCCAATGAACACGACGTCCTTCCCGACGGGCGCGCGCGACTGCAGGCGCGCGGGCGGATACTTGGCGAACAGCTCTGCGAGCGCGGCGGCCTCCGCCGGGCTGTTGGCCACGGCCAGGTGGCCGCCCTCGGCCGCGCACGCCATGTGCGCGCGCGCCCACGGCCGCGGCACCAGGTGGAACTTGTAGCAGCTGCCCGTGCGCAAGTCCAGTTGGTACTCTGGAACCGAGCAGTGCATGGAAATACTACTGGCGTCGTACTGAGAGGCGGCTGCTTTGACGTTCCCACCAAGTTCCCACACAGTGAAAACTAAACCTTATGGATTTTATCATTGTCTAGTTTTGAATGCCAATCACTCGAAGAATGGTTATATTATAACTGCTGACATAGACACACAAGGACTCAGCTCTGCAACAGCAAACTGAGCAACATTCGCTCATCCACTGGCTGGCATGAGCGAATGTTGCTCAGGGTGGGATGCACCAAGCCGTTTGTAATTGTAAGTGTGCCCGATCTGATTGTATACAAAATTGTTCAATTCTCTAATTTTGATCGGTCTTGTATGGGTGTTACCGCACTAATCGATTGATAATCGATCGATGGTAGAATGGAATAATCAACGTCGATCGATAGTTTTTACTAGACTAAAGCTACCACATCAAACGATCGATTGGTGTGGTAACACCCTAACTAACCGGATGATATCTGCCCTTTTGCGCATTGTCAACTTCTTGAAAGTATTGTCAGCATCTGGAAATTCGGTTTAACTAATGATAGGTGTCAACTATTGGCAGGTATACCATTTATTGACCGAGTAAAACGAGGTCTCTGTTTTAGCTTCGACAAAAATGCTTTCGTATGTCCGGCCGGATTTTTGTATGTCCTCCTCTACAGGTCGCATTTATTAACCGATTTTCGTGAAATTTTGTGAGCAGGTTCGGTAACTATATAGAATTTTTTTGTCGAGGCACTTTTTGGAAATTCAAAAAAAGAAACATTGTATCAATGATTTCGTGTTTTTCTGCGGCCGTTTTTTCCTCTACAGGTCGCATTTCTCAACCGATTCTCGTGAAATTTTGTGAGCAGGTTCCATGACTACATATAATTTATTTGTAGAGTAAATTTTTGTAAATTTAAATTTTTTTTTTTACGTCGTTGGCTGATCTCCTCTACAGGTCGCATTTATAAACCGATTTTCGTGAAATTTTGCGAGCAGGTTTGGTAACTATATTGAATTTTTTTGTCGAGTCACTTTTTTGAAATTCGAAAAAACAAACTTTGTATCAATGATTTCGTATTTTTCTGCTGCCGTTTTTTTCTCTATAGGTCGCATTTCTCAACCGATTCTCGTGAAGTTTTGTGAGCAGGTTTTATGATTACATAGAATTTTTTGGGCAAGTAAATTTTTGTAAATTTAATTTTTTTTTATTTTATTCATTGGTTTGTTCTCCTCTACAGGTCGCATTTATCAATCGATTTTCGTGAAATTTTGTGAGCAGGTGCGGTAATTCTATAGAATTTTCTTATCGAGTTACTTTTTCAAAATTTAAAAAAACAATTTTTTTATCAATTATTTTGTGTTTCTGCGGCCGAATTGCGATATGTTCACCTCTAAGGGTCGCATTTCACAACAGATTCTCGTGAAGTATTGTGAGCACGTTCTTTGATTACATCGAATATTTTTGTCGAGTAATCTAAAAAAAAATCAATGGTTTGTCCTCCTCTACAGCAGCGGTCGGCAACAGGCGGCCCGCGAGCCCCTTCCGTGCGGCCCGTGAGCCTCCCTGGCTTTATTGTTTGTAAAGGTAAAATTTGAAATTCTTAACATACGTGAAAGCGTCTGTATCGCCAACCACGAATATTTTCACAGTTGGTCAGGACGAGATATGTGTTTGTAAGTATATTTTACAGTTAAATCTATCTAAATTTTTTTTCAAAAATTTCGCGCTCGCCGGGTTTGCGTTAGACAGTATGAAGTATTTTCCACACCTGCATCTTAATGTTCAAAAAATTTCGCCCTCGCTGCGCTCGCGTTTGCGTCTACATGACTTGATTGATGCGTATGAAGTATTTTCCAGACCTGCATAATAATGTTCGCAAAATTTCGCGCTCGCTACGCTCGCGTTTTCAACGAGATTTGTTATGACTTGATGCGTATGAAGTATTTGCCGCGTTTGAATCAGTGTTCGAAAAATTTCGCGCTCTCGTTTACATCTACATAACTTGATGTGTATGAAGTAGTTTCCGCACCTGCATCATAATGTTCGAAAAATTTCGCGCTCGCTGCGCTCGCGTTTGCGTCTACATGACTTGATGCGTATGAAGTATTTTCCAGACCTGCATAATAATGTTCGCAAAATTTCGCGCACGCTACGCTCGCGTTTTCAACGAGATTTGTCATGACTTGATGCGTATGAAGTATTTGCCGCGTTTGAATCAGTGTTCGAAAAATTTCGCGCTTGCGTTTACATCTACATAACTTGATGCGTATGAAGTAGTTTCCGCACCTGCATCATAATGTTCGAAAAATTTCGCGCTCGCTGCGCTCGCATTTTCATCTAGATGTGTTATGACTTGATGCGTATGAAGTATTTGCCGCATTTGCATCAGTGTTCGAAAAATTTCGCCCTCGCGTTTTCATCTAGGTGTGTTATGACTTTATGACCCGTCCCCCCCTTAAAGTTTCTATATCTGCTATTCTATATCGCGATATATAATCGCGAAATTACGATGCGGTTGAAATGCGAATTATCTGGGTTTGGTAAGGAAACTAGCTGGTTTATCTGTGAAAAGTCGGTTTTTTCGTCTTTCTCGTTTTTCACGTAAAAAGGGGTGCGAATTTTTACTACGTTACTGTCGCGTACGACGTACCAATTTGTTTCGAGTTGATATCAACAGATAGTGATCATTATTATCATCTGCGGCCCGCGAAGATTTTTTTAGCTACTATGTGGCCCGTGGGTGCAAAAAGGTTGCCGACCCCTGCTCTACAGGTTCGATATCTAACATAGTTTTGGAAATAAAAAAAAAACACTCACGAGGTCTACAGCTCACAGAGCCACTAGTGTATATTAGCATCCAAAGTGAAGTACTGACCGTTGTCGAAGGTGCCGCACGAGTTGAGGATCTGGCTGGTGTACTGGCGGCGGCAGACGTAGGGGAAGGTGTCGCCGCAGCGCACGTCGGCCAGGGTCCCCTCCGGCAGCAGCGCCAGGCACTGCTCGGCGCCGTCCGCGTTGTCGGGCTCCCCGGCGGCCCAGCGGTGCGGGATGCGCGACAAAGGGGTCCCTGGAATTAGACTACAGCAGTAATCACTGTTATACGTGTACAGCCTGGCATTTCGCTAATAAGCTCTATAGGGATAAGCTCGCCTTTTTGTACTTCATCTATTGTATTTTTTTCCCTTTGTTGTGTTTTATGTACAATAAAGCAATACATACATATAGTTGATGCTAATAAGATTTATTTGCATGGGTGCCGAGACGTTTCAAACCGAAATGAGTGATTGGATGCCTATTAAATCTCAATAAACCCCACCCCAAAATCTGAAAGCGTGAGCGTATAATCTAGTCGCATTCAATTCAATGATTTGAAATACTTACGTAAGTAGCATTAAGAATGTTTCTAAATTGAGTTCTAAAATCATCATTTTCGAGTCCAGTATTCACTGGCCAATGATCAGATGATGGGCTGTAGGTACTTATCATTTACAGTACCCGCACAGTACCCGGCAATAAAAATTGCACGTCGCTCTTTGGAAATGAAATGAATAAAAAATGAATAAAATGAAATGAATAAAATAAAATGAACTTTATTCTGTAAGTAGGCCGCAATGGCACTTTTACAAGTCAAACCCTACTAGCGTTTCACAGAGGCCACTGCCGAGAAGAAACGCCGAAAGAAACTCGACAGTCAGCCATTTTCTCACAAAAATATGCTTATTACAATGATGATAATACTTAACCTACTTAAGATCAAGAAATCTAAGTATCTATATAAAGCAACACAAAAACAAAGAATAAAATGAGGAAAAAAAACAGTTATGTACAGTGTGTAATTCTGCAAGAAAACATTTCGAAACTGTATACCTAAGCATTATCAAATTCTATTTAGGTAAAAATAAAACCGGTCAAGTGCGAGTCCGACTCGCGCACCGAGGGTTCCGTACACAGTTCTTGTATATGTAGTTGTGTACCCGTCCCGACCCCATTAATTCAGGAACAATCTTAAAAAAACATGACAGCACCATCTATCGGCGCATTGTGTTACTAATTTGCGCGACTGAATAACTTAGTACGTATGTTGGTTTTTCAAGGATAATTATTTATGACATTAACCGATTTCAATAATTGTTTTTTTTATTTGAAAGAAGGTATTTTCAACGTAATTTTGTAAATTTAAATATAAAACAAAAATATATACAAAGGTGATTAAATTACAAACTTAGTATAGAAGAGTTTTTTGATGATTAAAAAAAAGGAAAAACTAGATAGGGCTATGGCTATATTTTTCCTATAAAATATACATGCATATTAATGTTGTGTAATAATTTCAAATTTTTTTCTTCGTAAACTTCGGAGATAAGGGGGAGGGGAATGGTATTTTTTTTACATTTTCCCTCGTAAATCGAAATTTCCCCAACGAAAAAAAAACTAAAAATTGTTTCGGAATGTACAAGTCAAGCCCTTTCATATGATACCCCACTTGACATAGTTGCCAGACTTTAAAATTTTGAACCCCCTTTTATCTGTCATTCACAGAAAATAAAATAAAATAATTTAAAAAACCATCTTCTATGTATCTGGGTTACCCTTGTTTATAACTATTCCAAATTTCAAATCGATAGGATAAGTAGTTCCTGAGATATTTAGCGATGTGACAGACAGACAGACAGACAGACAAAGTGAAACCAATAGGGTTCCTTTTTTACCTTTTTGGTACGGAACCCTAAAAATGGAATCCTTTAGACTATAAATTTGAAAAAGAGACAATTGGCTGTTTACGACTATTTCCGAACACTGGGCGAACGTCCATCAATTGTCTTATTTACTAATTTACGTTTCATATCCATTTCATATAAAATAAATGCGGCACTCTATGGAATTTATTAGTTTACGTCAAATCAATGATATTGGCATGTAAACTTTTACCAGCTTCAAACTCAAACTCAAACTCGTTTATTGGTAATAATAGTATTACAAGTCATACAGTACTTATTAAATACATATTTCACACGATTTACTACTTATGCTAATATTATGGTGGCTTCTGACAAACTTCACATAAGTAGTGTGAGAAAACGCTATATGAAGCCGAAATTAGCAGAGTTTCTCTCCAAAATCGATGTGCAATAGTTATCGCCGGGTACCTACTGTACATACATAATATACCTACTGATTAAGTGTAAATACGTTTTAATTATCTGAGTCCAAAAGTCGTATAGAAGTGTTTTGATACGAGCGAATAAGTAATTAAAAAACAAAAATGATATGGTACCTAATGAAATGAACGAGCTCTGGCGGGAACCCCCGAGCGCACCGATAACTCAGGGGCAGGGGGCAGTACCCGACCGTCCTAGCTAGTCAATAAAGTCATTTCCAAACAAAAACCTCGTACTGAAACTATGGGGTTAGTAGAATACTAGCGGTAATGATACGTAAGTACCTATTTATTTACTCTAACTATCGTAAAAATAAGACCGTAGCCGATCAAGTAGTATTGTATCGTTAAGAAAAGTAGGTCACAGCAAAATCTCACCTTGATCGAATTTGTAGCAGCCCAACGGGGGAAGTTGGACTAATTAATGTACTTAGTATAAACATACTACCAATATCTTAATATTGACTATTCTCTTTATTTCTTTCTTTTCTTATACTAGGTTTGTATAATATTACTATAAAAAGTACAATATGAAAAAACATTTACAAAACATAAAAACCTAGCCTAGAGTGCCGCCGGCAGCGAGGCAGGGCCTAATTTTTTAAGCTACCGGTGGTCAGGGCGACAGAGAGAGGAACTATTTATATTGACTATTATCATTATTATATTGTATGACCTTAAACAATTAATAATCAGGACTGTTAATTGTAGTACATCACTGGGTCTACGACTAATTATTTTTCAATGACGTGTAAATTGGTTTTCAAATAAATTATTATGATTAGTTATGAAGTACCTTCGCCTTGCAGAAGACTACAGCCATAATAACATTATATGACTATACAAGTCTGTAGTGTTGTGTTATTGGAGGTTGCCAGAGCTCCCGAGGATGCTTTTGCTGTCAGTGTCAACACAGTGATTTCTCAAATTTTAAATTCGCCACCACAGGCACAAATCTTGAAGAATTGGTGCGGTTGAGATCGAATCAGCCCAAATCTAAGCTTTTTAACAGTACGGGTGAGGCCTTATCGACCTCAAATTTCAGTGGTTACTTATGTCCTTTAAAACTTTGCCTAGACTAGAAATAGGAGTTTTTCTTTTGGTGGTCTTCATTTGTCAGGAAATGTTTAAAATACACTTAGCTTCGCCATTGGATCTGACCTCTGGTTAATGAAAAAATACCTGAAGAAATTTGAAGGTCTTATAAGATAAAGATGATGATTTTTTTCATCGATAATTTAGCGAAAAGTGCCATTCACTTCACTAGTTTTAGATAAACTTCAGTGTGTTTTGAGGTTTAAAAGACCTTCAAATTTCTATCGAACATCTTTTATACAAAATTTCAGAAGCTGTTTTTGGCCAATCTAAAATGCATATGCATCAGATTTATTATTAAGAGACCGCATCCCGGTAAGGGCATATTATAACGGCATAAGGGTTTTACACAAATATCTTTTACCAAAAAGAGACACCTTTACCCATCCTACGCGTTAGCGTGGAGCTAAGTCCCATCCACCAGTACTTTTAGTGTGTTGTTTATCTTTGCCTACAGCTGTGCTAAAATTATTTCCGCTAATTTTATTGTCAGTAACTGGTCTTCGTTGGGTAGGTACAGGAAAAAACTGAAATCAATGAATTTGTTGTAATCTAGTCATGAAAAATATAGTCTTTATTTAAAATAGTTATTGCCCGCGACTTCGTCGGCGTGGAACTCGTTCATTGCGCTAGAATTTAAGTAACTAATTACTATTAAAATAATTAGTATAGATTAGTATGGAATGGATACGTAATCATCAATCATCGAGGTTAAGCAAACGGCAGGCAGGTTTGTATCTACAATTTGTTCGGAACCCTCGGTGGGCGAGTCCGACTCGCCCTTGTCCGGTTTTTTGTTATGATCCATTCATTCATTCATTCATTTATTTTTCGTAAAACATAATTTTACATGTCATATTTATATAAAAAATAATAAATTATTGTTACAATTATACGTTTTCCAAATACATGTTACATTTTATAGGTATTATATATATATGTCCATAAGCATAGTTTCAATATTACCTACCTATTTTATTGGCTAGCGAACCAGTTAAGTTGATGTTTTATCAGTGTTCGAATTTAGAAATTCGTCTACTGTATACCATGCATCTGATGCTAGTTTAGTTTTAAGCATGTTTACAAAACACCTCATGCTCGGCGCACTTTTGATTTCCAGAGGCAGCATGTTGTATATCTTAGGGCCTATCGAGTGGAGACATTTTTTAGATTTTGCAAGACGTGTAGCGGCACAGAATAAGTAATAGTACAAGTACAGAAGTTTCTCTGTTAACAAATCCCCCGTTTAGGTATGCCAAACGTGCCTAAACGTGGCCATCTCTTTCTATCGCACGCAACGCGCTCTTTCGAGGCCCCGCCTTCAGCGCTAGGGTTACCACCAGCGAGAACCTATTTTAATATATGTACTTTATTATTATTAGTAGTGTTGTTTACAATACAATTACGAATAGTACTTTTAAGGTTCCGTAGCCAAAATGGTGAAAACGGAACCCGTCCGTCCGTCTTTTTATCTGTATGTGACAGCCGACGTACTCGGAGACTATAAGCACTACAAATACAATTAAAACATTTGGCAGGAAGGTGTGTTCTACTCGTATGAACCGCTACGTAAAAGTGATGTGAAATGACGAAAAAATATTAAAGTAGGGGGAGGGGGGCACTCCATACATGTAACCAGCGGGGTAATCACGAAACGATAATATGTACTACCGTTGGTACGTATTTAATGTCAGTTTTAGTATGGGATTTGACGTTTAAATCTATCGTACTAACGGTCGAAAACGTTACGTGATTACCGCGCAGGCGATACAAAGTGAAACGATTTATTTAATGATCGTACAACAGCGCAGCAGCGCGTGCGCGTGCGATCCGTAGCGCTGCGCCGCAACCACTGAATAGTCACACAACGTGTGAGCCGGCGGCCGCATGTACTTTGCGCGGCGCGATGACGTCACGGTAGTAAGCCCCTCCTGGTAGCGGGCGCGCGCAGCTCGCCGCGACGCCTGGTGTTAAAGTTGTGTGAGTCACCTCGCGTCGAGAATTGTTCAAGGTTACCTCTCACATACTTAGATACCTCAAGGACATACAGGCTCGGGAGGGTGAGGATTTTGGTTTCCTTGAACAATTCACGAGCGGGATGATCCCAGGGGACTCCACATACGGAACGTAAAACGATCCCGTACAGTCAGCAGCAATGGTTGCTACGCGGGCGAGGTGCTCAAAATGATCTTCACACATCTTTATTATAAGGGAATAAGAGCGTGTGTAGATCATTTTGAACACCTCGCTCGCGTAGCAACCATTGCTGCTGACTGTACATCGGCGAGACCGACAGCTGTCAGGTTAACCCAAAACCGCCAAAACGAAGATGTTTTAAATACTGATATAACATACCTTCAACGGAGGCGAAGTCCCCTTGCGAGAAAGTGGCGCTGATGCCCGTGAACACGCCGCAGCCGAGCTTGTGGTCCTGAACGATGCTCTCCAGCACCCTCGCCAGCGCCGGCGTCAGCGGGGCCGCCAGCGTGCCGCCTGCGAGCGATACGGCTCGGTTAGCGCGGAGGAAACACTGGCCAGCCAGTCAGTGGCCAGCACAGAAGCAGCGCAGCAGCGTCCAGAATGTTATTGGCTTGGGATTCACTGATGGCGACAGCGAAGAGAGGATACGTTAGGTAAGTATGTAAATGGGATGTGCCAAAGTTTTCTTTCCGCAAAAATTAATAATAATAATAATAAAGACATTTATTCAACTAAGTTGCACAAAAAGTTAAGTAAAGTAAAGTTAAGTTGTTCAATTCATTTAACCAGGCAAGGAGTGAAGTAAGATGGAAGTAAGTAGGAGGTATGCCCTAACAGTCAGTGTTGTTGTGTTGTGGTCAATGTGGTCATTGAGTAAAACAAACTTACTCTTTGGTCAATATATTAACGTCACGATCACGATTGTATTGAAAGTTCTAAATTCAAAATATTTTTACGTTTGACATGACTGATGTTGGCAAATTTGACTGATGTTGGACTGATGCATGAAGTAAGGAGCTTAGGAGCTTTGTGCGGGAGCGATGGTGTGTTATAAGTTATAAAAGAGTGCAGAAAATATAATTTTCTAACAAAATGGGAGCATTGTAAGTATTTCTCGTTATTATAGGTACTTACTTGAAAAATAATGATTTGCTCTTTTGTACAATAAAACCAAATAAAACAAGTTTATAGTTATAGTAAAATATACATTTGCGCATTAAAAACTCAAATAATAAGTACGATAGGTACCTACTATTAAATATAATCGGTAATAAATTAATTCGTTTTGGTTTTGTGCTGTCTCTCTACGACTAAATAATCTTGAATGCGTATTATTTTGTTGTAAAATATTTTAACATTTCCGTTTTTGTCTTTGCAGGTTAGCACTATTGTAAGTACCACTTTTTACTTACCTACACTTTAAGATATAAACATAAACCCAGAAACCAATCAATGTATTTAAGTCACTCACTTGACTCTGGCAACCACAGTTGCCAAATATGTACCCACCCACCTGAATTGCTTCTGGCAACTGGAGTTGCCAGCAAAATTTCATTTTTTTATTTTTAATCTACGAAAGACTCAAATAGTATGGTATAAATTGGTTTAAAAACACAGATTGTTCATGCTTACCCTTTTATAAACTAGGTATTTTCCTTAATTTTAACTTCTTAGAGATCAATTTCTACAATTAGCTTTTGAATGTTTAAATAATTGGCCCTTGTTTGGAATACTTTGACAATGGTCTTAGAAGCCAATCGTGCAGCATCCCAATCAAACCGCTGCCAATCAAGCCTACATCACAATCAGGTTGAGCAAGCCTAGGCTGACGATCGGTTGGCGTTATTGAACTGCCGGCCTGAGAAAGGGTTGTTGCAATAATCCCAGTAAATATTTTGGTTTATACATAGGTATTTATTTTCACTGTGCACGGCCTCACACCTCCGTACCTTGTCGATTTAACGTGATGGTTAAACTCTCACTATTAACTTCGGACGGGTGAAAGCGACAAAGTGCCAAACTACTTATGAGGCCGACTGTACAGGCAGAGGAGGGAGGAGCGGCAGCCCGTGAAGCTAGGCGGCGGTTTACTGAACGCGCTCAAAAACAACTGGCGCGGCCTGCTGTCCACCCTGTTCGCTATCATCGTATTTGCCGTGTATGGCCGCCTTGAGAAGGTAAAACATATAATTATCAGCATTTCTACATCATCATCATATCAGCCGAAAGACGTCCACTGCTGGACATAGGCCTCCCCCAAAGAGTGCCACAATGACCGGTCTTGCGCCACCCGCATCCAGCGGACTCCCGCGACCTTTACCAGGTCATCAGTCCACCTTGTGGGGGGTCTACCCACGCTGCGCCTGCCGGTCCGTGGTCACCACTCGAGAACCTTTCGGCCCCAACGGCCATCGGTTCTACGTGCAATGTGCCCCGCCCACTGCCACTTAAGTTTAGCGATTCGAAAGGCTATATCGGTTACTTTGGTTCTGCTACGGATGGCCTCATTTCTGATGCGATCACGCAGAGAAACTCCCAGCATAGACCTCTCCATTGCCCTCTGAGTGACTTTGATCCTCTGAGTGATTTCTACATCATTATTTACTAAATAAAACGGATTTAACTGGCTAAATATATTATGTATTAAATACCCGCCGCCGTTTCGAGTCTTTACAGCACTCGCGGTCCACCTGGCAGACGGGGTTAGTGAGTTACAATCGCGGAAACCGCAGACAAAATTAAGCGCCATAATTTGATCAGGTGACCAATTTCACAATATTTATCTACACACCCATAACGTAAATCCTCTTTTATCTACATGTATATCATAAATCATCTAGTCTATATCTCTATAATGTGTTCAGGTACGGTTAGCGGTATACTCTTACTTGCCAGAATTGACACCGGTCCCACCGCCGGCGAGTATAGGTACCTACTTGCATAGAAATTCTACTCGTTTGAGCGAGAAAACGAGTAGAATTACTATGAGAGTGTCGCCGCTGTCCGTCTGTCACCAGGCTGTATCTCGTGAACCGCGATAGGTAGACAGTTGCAATTTTCACAGATGATGTATATCTGTTGCCCCTATAAATAACAACAAATACAAAATAAATACGGAACCCTTCGTGCGCGAGTCCGACTCGCACTTGGCCGGTTTTTATTACCGCTTAGGAATCATTCATCGAACTTTGTTAGATCGCATATATATTACTCGAATTATCTTTTATATAAGACCCATTCATTATATAGCCTTTGCTATCATTTTGGTTTAACAAAGGTTTTTATAGTTCTCAAAATTCTTATTACCTAGAAAAATATTTCACCAGTGTTACTTAAAATAAAATTTTCTAGAAACTTTAAACAAACAAGGTTGGCTACCGGGCGGGGCGAGCGAAACCTTCTGGAGGCGGAGCAAAACCGACTTTTAAGGACTTTGTTGTTAGGTTCAGACTTTAATGCGCTCTTGAACATGAAACGCAGTGGCTCTTGAACACACGACACGATAGATTTTATGGATATGAATGTAGATAAAGTAGTGTTATGCAATTATTCCTTATAGACATAAATCGCCAAAAGGGAATTGCGGGCAAAAGCTAGTATAATTATACATTAAAACACTCTTGTGATATTATTACTTACCTACTTATGTAACTTCTCCTTCGGCTAGTTGTATCACACATTCGTGTTTTAACGCTTCTCATTATGTAGCAGTTGCTTAAACTACCTACTAATTACTATTTATCGTGATTGATCAGTGCACTTAGTTTTATTTCAAACCTTTCATGCTTCAGTAAATTATCAAAATGCAAAAACATAATTTCATAAAATTATATTTTCCAAGCGAAACAGTATTTGCCAAAGAGGCTGGCGATATTAAGGTACTCACCATTACAGGAACACAACGCTGGACTACCTACACTATCTACACACAGACATCTGTAAGATCCAGTTGGCGTAACGATTTAAGGAACACCAATACAATACAAATACTCTTTATTGCACACCTCAAAAAGAACACAGTACAGAACATTAGGCTTAAAATAGAGGTAAACAACAGGCGGTCTTATCGCTGAAGAGCGATCTCTTCCAGAGAACCTTTGGGTACCGGAGATAATGCAACATTATATATCTAACTGAGTAGGTGGCAAACCGATATATGGATTTTAAGTAAATACCATGCGGGTACTAATCAAAAATAAATTATAATAAACATACATATAATAAAAATAAAATAAACATAATACATACCATTTTACATAAATACAATACAATATCAGCCAAAATGATTTAATAGAACCAACAACCGTGTATTAAGGGAGAGACAAATAATATTCTTAGAGTTGTGTTTTAAAGGCCAAAAGAGTTTTAGCACGCCTTATTTCCAGTGGTAAGCTGTTCCAAGTTCGAGTAGCTTTAAACGTAAACGAACTGTTATAATTTTTTTAAGTATATGCCGGTACAGTAAGTAAAAAATATTAGCTCTTTGAGGTAGCAGGGAGTTGCAGGATTGAAGAGAATATTGAACAGTAGAGATAAAATGTGAGAGTTACGCCAAGAGGAGAGATGGTCATACAGAGTTCTATTTTGCTTTCGCCAAAAAAATTGTCCATAACGGAAAAAGCAACATTTGTTCTAATCATAAGTATATATATATATACCTACCTAAATTATAGTATGTGTATTGGGGGATAGGTGCTGATCTGCTTATATGTTTCAGGAGAGCCAAAACAATTTGATAGCGATCTGGATGTCGATGTTCGTGTTCATGCTGTTGCGGCCGATGGCGGTGGGCGGCAGCGCGCTCCTCCCGGTGTTCGCCTTGCCCATGCTGGGCATCCTCCCGAGCGCCACGGTCTGCGGCGCGCTCACCAACGTCAGTACAAGCCGCGCGCTGTAGTCTAGCCAACCTGAAACCTGACGCTAGTCCCGTCCACGCCGGTGTTCCCGTGCCGATGCTGGGCATCCTCCCGAGCGCCACGGTCTGCGGCGCGCTCACCAACGTCAGTACAAGCCGCGCGCTGTAGTCTAGCCAACCTGACGCTAGTCCCGTCCACGCCGGTGTTCCCGTGCCGATGCTGGGCATCCTCCCGAGCGCCACGGTCTGCGGCGCGCTCACCAACGTCAGTACAAGCCGCGCGCTGTAGTCTAGCCAACCTGACGCTAGTCCCGTCCACGCCGGTGTTCCCGTGCCGATGCTGGGCATCCTCCCGAGCGCCACGGTCTGCGGCGCGCTCACCAACGTCAGTACAAGCCGCGCGCTGTAGTCTAGCCAACCTGACGCTAGTCCCGTCCACGCCGGTGTTCCCGTGCCGATGCTGGGCATCTCCAGAGCGCCACGTTCTGCGGCGCGCTCATCAACGTCAGTACAAGCCGTGCGCTGTAGTCTAGCCAACGCTAGTCCCGTCCACGCCGGTGTTCCCGTGCCGATGCTGGGCATCCTCCCGAGCGCCACGGTCTGCGGCGCGCTCACCAACGTCAGTACAAGCCGTGCGCTGTAGTCTAGCCAACCTGACGCTAGTCCCGTCCACGCCGGTGTTCCCGTGCCGATGCTGGGCATCTCCAGAGCGCCACGTTCTGCGGCGCGCTCATCAACGTCAGTACAAGCCGTGCGCTGTAGTCTAGCCAACCTGACGCTAGTCCCGTCCACGCCGGTGTTCCCGTGCCGATGCTGGGCATCTCCAGAGCGCCACGTTCTGCGGCGCGCTCATCAACGTCAGTACAAGCCGTGCGCTGTAGTCTAGCCAACGCTAGTCCCGTCTACGCCGGTGTTCCCGTGCCGATGCTGGGCATCCTCCCGAGCGCCACGGTCTGCGGCGCGCTCACCAACGTCAGTACAAGCCGTGCGCTGTAGTCTAGCCAACCTGACGCTAGTCCCGTCCACGCCGGTGTTCCCGTGCCGATGCTGGGCATCTCCAGAGCGCCACGTTCTGCGGCGCGCTCATCAACGTCAGTACAAGCCGTGCGCTGTAGTCTAGCCAACCTGACGCTAGTCCCGTCCACGCCGGTGTTCCCGTGCCGATGCTGGGCATCCTCCCGAGCGCCACGGTCTGCGGCGCGCTCACCAACGTCAGTACAAGCCGTGCCCTCTAGTCTAGCACAACCTGACGTTAATCTCGTCATACACAGCCTAGCCTCTTTCGTCTCACTCGCACGTGTATATTAGTAACAGGAGGGTACCATTTTCGTCACTCACGGCGGCACTTCCCTAGTTGTGCTGGCCCCTGCACTCTACGGAGTGTAGCAAGAATTTCCTTTAGACCATTTTAGCTATAGTTACGTTACAGTAATAACAGAATTTTTTAACCAAGTTCCTCTCGGGATATAGCTTGTAAAATGCTTGAGGAGAGAGTTGTTTTATGACGCCCAGTGGGCGCGGAAGCGTGTTATACGAACATGTTTACAGGAGAACATAGTGCTGTTCTTCATGGGCGGCTGGCTGCTGTTGCTGATCAACAACTGCGGGCTGGACAAGCGCCTGGTGTGCTGGTTCCTCGCCCAGGGGAAAGCCGACGCGTACACACCGCACAAGTAAACACCTTCAATGACAGGCCACTTCGAATACATTGACACCGTTAATAGTTATTGACAATTGTCATATTATATTTACAGGCTGCTTATAAAGTCGTGCTTTGGAGCTTTTTGTGTTTCGGCGATTGGCGAAAGGGAAATGGTCTCTCAAACAACCATGAATTATGTTGTTACGGCTCTCGACCCTCTAAAGGTAAGGTACGGTGCAAATAACCTAGCGCTGTTTAATAAAGTATACCTACATTACCTACCTCATTATTAGTAGCTAGCGGTTGGTTGATGTTGATGACGGTAAGGGTGAAATGAGGCTTTCATTATTGGTGTGTAGAAAAAAAATCACTTCATCCCTTAGCCTTAGTGACATTTTCTGGAAGTATAGTTTAGCGGTATTTTACGGCCATGTAACATATAAGATGCCAGGATTGCCAGAGTTACTTAGGTACCAAAGATTTTTAACGTTAAATAATGAATTACTTTTAGTACTGTCATGAACTTTAATTTGGGACCCTCTTAGAGTTGACAGTTCTGTCAAACTTCAAAAAAAAATCAAGGAAATATTTTAAACATTAGTTACTTAGTCAAATTAAAGAACTGTGCCTGCTTTGACTAGACTTAAAGGCATCTTTCAAACTTTTATTAATGTTTGTTTTACAGGGTGTTAAAGGCGAAGCTAATTTCCAAGAATTAAGCTTAATTCTGTGCAATGCTATAGCAGTTTCTTCCTTTCTTGGTAAGTCTCTTATCTATCTTCTATTATATATTATTATACATATATTTATATATATAAAAGAAAAAGTCCTGACTGACTCATCAACGCACAGCCGATACTACTAATGATAGAGAATTGATTTTTACACAGTCGGTTACATTTATAACGTAGGCTAGGGATAAGGAAGGATTTTTCGAAATTCATCCCCTAAGGGGGTAAAATAAGGGATGAAAGTTTGTATGGGAAACGTAAAATTTTTGGACTTAGAGACTTGAAATTTCGTGTATAGGCTCTCTATTTAAATACATCAATAGTGTATTTCAGCGTTTTTTGAAAGTCCTCCTTCAATGGGGGGAAAAGGGGGTTCAAAGTTTGTACGGGGAGTAAATCTTTATTGAAGCGAGAGGTTTGAAGCTCCGTACACATACTCTTTGTTAAAATATAACAAATACTTATTTAAGCGTTTTTCAAAATTCGTCCCTTAGAGAGAGTCCCAATAAACAAAAAATACGATTACAAAACAAAGTATTTTTATGATTATTGCATTACGTATGAACACGAAGATGACTTAGATTTTCTCTGCGTGGGAATTAATGCAAGAAGAAGAAGAGAATAAAATGTAGGTATAAAAACAAAGGAAATAGTTTCATTTACGTTTCTAGCATCAAGTAGGTATTAATTATTCCACGTGTGAATAGATTACTTTTGGAGTCATTTGTACTTTGACTAATGGTTAATAATTACAATAAAACTATTTGGGATCATCCTATATGCAGCGTGACGTCAAATTAATGTCATCGGCATGAAAAGTACGGGCCCTGGTAATATATAATATTCATCAATATGTGGAGCTGGTAGTACTAATTTAACTGTATTTCAAGTCATTTTCTTAATTACTTACATGTCCAATAACGATGATGATGATATCTTATGTCAGTCATTAACTATACTTTTCGTCAACGTACCGTTAGTTGTCTAATTTTTGAAGTAATTTGATGTAGGTACATCTTATGTGAACAATAAGCAAAATATTTGATCTAATAGTCTAGCATCAGGGGTTAAAAGTGCCAGTGGTGCCTTCTTAATGGATTAATATTCATTTAATTCAATATCCCCATTTTCTACCTCCAAATATGTAGTCCAAATCCGTTGGTCGATGGTCGCTGGATATCTACTGAGTAATTTTTCACAAAAATTAACAGCATCTGACAACTAGAACTGAGAGAAAAAGATGACCTAATTTATAACTTTGTTTTTGTTATCATCTAAAATCTACGCGGATGATGTCGCGGGCTGCCGCTAGTCTTCACATAAGTGATTGTTCTAAAGCTGAGCCACCAAGACAAAATAAGCTGGCCTCGCGCCTGTTGGATTATTGGTCCTTCTCTCTATCACGTTCCTTATTTGTAGTAATAAAGGTGATATTTACTTCCAGGGAGCATGTGCATCGTGCACGCGTCGATAAACACCATACTGATGAGGGCAGTGTTCTGCGAGTAAGTAAGAGCGCGCCCACAATACTGCGTTTGTGCCGTCGCTTCGCGTCGCAAGCGTAGGAATCTACCTATACAAATCCTACGCTCTTGCGATGCGACGTCGCAACGTGGTGTTGTGGCCGCACCCTAATCTAATTATTACACTCACTTTCCATCTACAATCAACTTTCACAATATCATAAATGTCAAAAATATGCGAACAGGGCTTTAAGCTGCTAACCCTTTGACCGCCAAGAACCTATAAAGTGGTTGTGTGTCGTCGTGCCCACCACGCCAACAACCACTTAAAAGGTCGGAGTGAAGGTGTACTTTGATCATGAAGAAAATCATTTATGAACTGTTTTAATTTGTTTTTATTGGTTTAGGCATTACACCAAAAAAACAGTGCTTGGCGTACTGGGCACGACGACACACTATCGCTTTGGCGGTCAAAGGGTTAATTAATATTAGGGTGGTCCTTGTTTTACGATTTTTTTGTTTCTACCGGGACACCCGTCTCTTTCGTTAAGTGGCTTTAAAAACCATAGGTACTGTATTTATTACCTTTTTGTCAATGTTTTTATACATGCCAGCTTTGGAATAGGTATCTACACCAAGCACTCGTTCAACGCGCTAAGGGTGCAATACAACAATGCCTTTCGCATCCTGCTGAAATTACCACGTTTCTGCAGTGCGAAAGGTATGTTTGCCGACGCGAGAGTGCCTGATTTCTTCGCCATCCTGAGAGCCAGGTCTGCTGCCTTCAGGGAGAGACTTATACACTCGTAAAATGAAATTATCTCGTTAGTAGCCAGGGACTATAAGGATGCCTTCAATAATACACTGGCCCAAGCTGCACCGCTAGCGGGCTGAGAACGGCAGAGTATAGATTTTGAAATCCTAAATTACTAAATATTATTTTATTTCATTTTTACTTTCGATATTGTATTTTTTTGTACTTATTATATTGTATTATTATGGGTTTCTTGCTTGCCAAAGAATATATTATTATTATTTCAAAAAAATATTCCAGTTTAAGGGGTCATCGTATTATTTAGTAAAATCATTTCCACGAACGATTTTATACTCTTGTTACTAACGCCTGACTTCGAGTGGTCACGTCAGTTCACATCAGATGAATGCGAATCTAGCTGTACTAAATGTACGTGACGTGTCATCAAATGAGTGGGTTGCCGTTTTCAGATCCGGCACGGCCACCACGGAGCTGCCGGACGTGTTCAACTTCCTCAACTACAGCGCGTACGCCATCCCCACCGTGCTCGTCATGTTTCTGCTCAACCTGGGATACGAGTTCCTACTCGTCTCTAAGTACGTATCTTGTAGGCCACCGCACTGGTAGACCGACTATCGACGTGACGAGTATCTATATTCGTTGACGCCTCCTCTGTGTAACTGTGTACAGTGTGTAGTCATGATTATGACGAACCTTACGACACACGTCTATACAGAGGAAGCGACAACTTCATATAATCTTGATGGAAGGTCACATACTTCGGCAAATTGCTTTGATTAATCAATTATACGCGCAGCTGGACTCTAAAACATACCGAATAGCGCTTTTTCAACGTGCCCCTGTTTCAGACTAGCTGCAAGCAAACCGGTTTCTGCGTATTATAAGGACCAGTTGCAAAGAGCCTTCAAGAAAAATAAACAAGACCTCGGCCCCATGACCACTCACGAGAAGGTAGGGTGCATGTTGCCAAACGTAAACATGATATGATGAATGAAATGGAAAGTTAATTATATATCAGAGACACATTACAACAGTTTGTTAGCATATTTAGCTGCGTAATTTTTGGTCTATTTGATTTTTGTTTTCCTTTTTATACGATGATTGTTGCGAACCCTGTGTAATCTGTCGCGGCCGGCGGTGGTAAGCCTACACCGATGTCTATTTTCTAAGAGCAGTCGTTTGTGTCCGACCCGGCATGATTTGACTATCAATGTGACTACAGCAAGAGACTAAAAATTCAGGTTCCTAACTCTATACAAATAGTTAATGTTGTAACATATAAATAAAATACAGCGTATCCTCGGGAGCTTTATAACTTCAGAGTTCATACTAAGCGTAGTTTCTGGAGGAGGAGTGGAATGGGAGTCCATTTAGATAAGTACGTCCACCCACCTTACAGACTACTTGATGTTGTAGTGTTCTGATGATGAGTAATGTACCCATGTGTAGTACACGTGACTACATTACTCACACATTGTGTACATAGCGCAGCTAGGTTGCCACCATCTCGTGATGCACAACCCGAGCCGCGCGCATGTGTGTTGATGCAGGTATCGGCTGGCTTCCTGGTGCTGATATTGTTGTGTTTCTTCACGCGCTGGTCGAAGTGGCTGAACTATGGCTGGGCCACCTTCCGACATTACGAAGGGACAGACATAAGCGCGTAAGGACCTATTTATATCTTTTCATCAAGCTTTTATTTAAAAAACTTGCGGAGTCGGATGCTGTTAAAATTAGAGTACTTAATGCTTTATGTAACTTGCGCTTTAAACTATTTTTAATTTACCGACCGTCATATTTTATTTTATTTATCGTATGGCATTTATTTCGAACCGTGAGATCTTCGAGAAGACCGTCACATAAAACCTGCGTATGGTGTTTGTTAATCTCGAGAAGGCTAATGACAGAGTCCCACGTAAGGTTTTGTGGTGGGCCTTGAAAGAGGAAAGTGTGCCTAGGAAGTATGAAGGGCTGATTTGGTCGTTGGTGGTAGTGTGGTGGTTCGGCGTTAAGCCCCTACCTGTTCCTGCTTGTCAGACATTCAGGAGGAGATATATGGTGTATGCTCTTTGCCGGCGATATTGTCCGTACAGTGTAATGGCGATATTGACCCAGTGACATTAAAACCGAACCGGCGCAGAATGGATGAAACGACGACAAATATCGGGAAGAATATGCCACGCCCGAATCCTCCGGAAAATTCTACAAGACTATTGTAAGACCTGTCTTCATGTATGGATCCGAATGTTGGGCCGCAAAAGTGACGGATGAAGTGAGATTGCATGCTACGGAGATAAGAATGTTGAGTAGCGTGACAAGTTCGAAATCTTTCAAATTAATGTGTGTCGCCGCTAAAGTCGATTACTTGTCAAAGAAGATCCAGAACTCCAGTGATAAGATTAAAACTGTATGGCAAGTTATCAACACTGAAACTGGGAAAAGTAAGAAGAAAGATCCTCACTACAGCCTACGAATCGATGATACTCTGGTAAGTTCCGACTACGAAGTAGCGGATCATTTTGAGCGGTTCTTTTCTAACATGCCCATCGAGACTACGAAGGCTTTAAACTCATCACCAGATGTCGCTGAATCATTTTTGAAAGCAAATGTAATGGAATGTACAGAAATCTTTACCTTCACTTATGTATCTCCCATAACTTTAATAAAAACTTTTAAGTCATTAAATTTAAAGAAGACGGAAGATCTCTGGGGCCTTTCAGTGAAAGTATTACATTCCATCGTAGAATCCATCGCACCTTTCCTAGCTGATATTTTCAATAAATGTATTGACTGCGGTGTTTTTCCTGACCTAATGAAGCACAGTAAAATTATCCCACTGTTTAAGTCGGGATCAAAAACTGACCCTACCAACTTCAGGCCAATTTCAATACTACCGGCACTAAGCAAAGTTTTTGAGAAACTTATTCTTAATCAGCTTTTGTCCCATTTTAATCGCAATGAACTGCTCAATAATAATCAGTTCGGATTCACTAGAGGTCGTTCTACCACCGATGCCGGGGTGGTACTAATCAAACATATTTTTGATGCCTGGGAAGAGGCTCAAGATGCTATTGGAGTGTTCTGTGATCTATCAAAAGCATTTGATTGCGTTGATCACGAGAACTTATTGAGAAAATTAAGACATTATGGGATAAAAAATGGTGCCCTTGACCTTGTATCATCGTATCTGTCGGAGAGAACTCAACGGGTAGTCATTGATGGAACTCAATCTGCGGGGACGACCGTTGCGCTTGGAGTTCCCCAAGGCTCGATTCTGGGTCCATTTCTATTCCTAGTTTACATCAATGACTTACCAAACCTGGTGCAACATAAACATGATATAGTGTTATTTGCAGATGATACGTCACTTATCTTCAAAGTAGGACGGAAAGAGAAAAACTATGGTGTTATTAATGAGGCACTAATTACTGTTGTGAACTGGTTTACAGCAAATAATTTACTACTTAATTCTAAGAAAACTAAGTGTATCAAATTCACTTTACCTAATGTCAAGCAATTAAGCAATTCGAAGATCAAACTAAAGGATGATGAATTGGAATTTGAAGACAATACTGTGTTCTTGGGCATGACCTTAGATTCAAAACTGCAATGGCATGCGCATATTGCCACTCTGGCTGGGAAACTTAGTTCTGCCGCCTATGCAGTTAGACGTATTAGACAGCTAACTAACGTTGAAACGGCCAGGCTGGTGTACTACTGGTGTACTACTTCCATAGTGTTATGTCTTACGGAATCCTGTTGTGGGGAAAAGCGGCCGACATCCAGACCATCTTCGTGCTACAGAAACGAGCTGTACGCTCCATCTACGGACTAAAAACCAGAGAATCGCTAAGAGATAAATTTAAAGAGGCAAACATTCTTACTGTAGCATGCCAATACATTTTTGAAAATATTATGTATGTACGGAAAAATTTACATGAATTCAAGCTTAACAGTGATATCCACGACTACAACACTAGAAGTAAACACAAGATTGTAGTGAAGGCCAGTCGTCTCCGAAAGGTTAGCACGTCGTTTGTGGGGAACTGTATACGATTTTATAACAAAATACCTATCGAAACAGTTAACTTGCCAAAAACTAAATTTAAGTCTTATGTTAAACGTTATTTGCTAAACCAAGCGTATTATACTGTCAACGATTTCTTAAATGACAAAAATGCTTTTAAGCCAGTTGTAGTTTAATATTGTTAGATTTAATACACCTATGTTTATCTTAACGTAAATCCTTGTACTCGTATACTAGTTGCGTTACGTTCTATTTAACATGATGCTGTTTCTCGCCGAAAAGTCGCTTTAATCTTTGCTATCATCAATGTCCGCCAGCTTGAATGTCATGCTCGCTTAAAGGACTTTGCTTACGGTGGCGTCGTTGATCGGGTCGCCACCTTCCCTAACAGATGGTCGAGGGAGACGATGGCTGAGATACGCGTCATACTCGTGATCGGGTGCTGTTTGTGGAGTCCGGTCGTTCATGCTTGCAAGGACATAGTAACTACTTTAATACTAGTGTCTTCTCTTGGAGATTGACGAGAGACATCACCCTGTTATGGATTAGTTTTTGTTGACATTGACTCTGAGAGAGACCTCTATATTATAGTACATTACTTACCAAGGGCGATAAAACAAAGAATGTCTCAGATCGCAGGTATTTTACGCCCGAGCCGAAGGCAAGGGCGATAAATATGCGATCTGAGGCTTTCTTTATTATCGCCTGTGGTAAGTACAAAATTTTATGTCACCCCCTGGCCAGGAAGTGGTTTTTTTCGCGCGCGGAGCGTGCGATAATGGCCACTTTATGGCCAGGTGTGACATAAAATTGTTTTTTTTTCCTTTTATATTTAAAACTTATTATTTTTATTTTGACGCTTTGAGACCATGTACATCTCAAAGCACGTTAGAATAGTCATTATTAAGAATATTTTGACGCTCAGAGACCATTTACATCTTTGAGATATTATATTAAATTTTGTTATTCAGACTGAGACCTTATACATCTCTCAATTTTACTATTATTGTAATGTTTGTAATAGATAATTAATATTTTGACATGAAAAATGTATTAAATTCTTATTGATATATTTCTTAAATTGTAAATTAATATTTTCTCATGAAAAATCTATCACATGCTTATATTGTAAGACTTTTTTTAAATTGTACATTAACATTATGACATGTGAAAGTGCCCTTGTGGCCTGTTTGCAGAATAAGTGTTTGAATTCTGAATTTTGAATTCTATGTGTCTTAGATTTCTTGATCTTAAGTAGGTTAAGTATTATCATTGTAATAAGCATATTTTTGTGAGAAAATGGCTGACTGTCGAGTTTCTTTCGGCGTTTCTTCTCGGCAGTGGCCTCTGTGAAACGCTAGTAGGGTTTGACTTGTAAAAGTGCCATTGCGGCCTACTTACAGAATAAAGTTCATTTATTTCATTTATTTATTTCAAGTGTAGAAGGTTTTCCAATTCTAAAAGTAAACCTGAAAGCGGATATGCTGAAAGCTCATCGCCGACGGTGGTATGCGGAGGGAAGAGTCATATGACCAGAAGGTTTTAGGAATGAATGTGGAGGGGTGTAGGAGATGAGGTAGATCAGGTAGGCCAAGGAAAAGGTGCATGAACTGCGTGAGAGAGACTATATGGAGAAGCAGGATGTGGGTAACGAGATAGCGGGTGGTGAGGTATGGAAGAAATAAACCTGCTGCGCCGACCCCACGTAAACGGGAAAAGGGCAAGCGAATGATGACCGGCACATTTGTGATCCCCGTCATTTTGCCTTTTTAGGATTCCATAGCCGAAGGGTCAAAACCCTATTGGTGTCGCCCAGGCGTCCGTCCGTCCGTCGTCGTCTGTCACAAAATTTGTTCCGAAGAATTTTTTGACTTCCCATTGACCTATGAACTTGAAATTTGGTGACAATGTTCATTATTACGTATTTTAACAACATACTAATATATTGATATTCCACATTTTTTCATTTAAATTACCTTATTTTTCCAATTAAAACGAACTTAATTTTGCGGTTGGTTCGGGAGCCTAAATGTGTAGAGTCCGACTCGCACTTGGCCGGTTTTTTAAAAACCTGCAAGTCTAATTCAGTTGGATTTATGCGGAGTTATATTACCCAGTGCATTAAAGTTGTTGTTGACGATTGGAGATGGAATAAATGCAGGATAATCCCAGTACATATTGACCCGCCTCTAAGTTATGCAGTATGGTGCAGTATGGTATGGTTGAGAGAAAAATCGCGTCGTAAGAGGGTATGGTAAAGGAGGAAAAATATCTAGTTATTTACCCAGGACTCTTTCATGCTCGCTCTGTACTACTCTTACCTTTAACTGGTACTTTTTCCAGGGTAAACGATGCCACTACCGCGGGTATATTTGTAGTGCTTCTACATTACCTACCGAACTCACTTCATTTCTGTAAAGTATTCTTTGTTAAAAGTAAGTTTTAATTTCAAACTGTCTTCTATTAGAGTACTTATTGTATTTAGCAACGTGGGCAGAACGAAAAAGGAAATTTTGGTACATAAAAAAAAAATCGCCCAAGGGCACTCCGCGTCGATGGCCACTGAATGAAAATGATCACCTTTTAGACCTGTGCACGTCCCCGTACTAATACTAACGTAGGTAAGATTTCGATCGTAGGTTCTACTTTTGTGAATAGTTTAGTGAACACGGTCAAGTGGAACATAGATATGGAGGGCACTTGCTCAACAATGGAACCCTTTATAAATTGATTGTTATGCCACTTAATAAAAAAAAGGAATTTTCAGAACACGGAGATTTACCGAAGATGCAACGTGAATCTGGAATACTATTTTGGAAGTTTATTGATAAGCACACTGATTATGCACTTTTTATTCTCTTAGGTTTGTGTATTTACTATTATACTGATTCTTTTTAATTCGAAATAACACATAAAATAAAAGAGTGCCCATAGCGGACGAATGATTAAAATATAGTAAGAATTATAACTTTTATATGTAAGTTTGGCTTTCAAAGTAAGGATAATTCTTTCAAGTAAGGACTTGGCACGTTTTCTCTTGTTCACATTCTTCCTACATAATCCAGTGACCTTGTCGCCTGAAAGTAGGTGCGGGGTAGTGTGCGTTAAATCCGGTAGTTCTGATTTTTGACAGACTTGTTTATGATGTTGGCCCAATGAATAATCCAAATTTGTGACCTCGAGCGCCAAACGCAACTATCTCAAAAATCGAAAAAAAGCCTACAACCCTAAAGCGTTAGTTAGTTGTTGATAGTACCTTGATGTTTTTAAATTAGACAAATTTGCTACAATTTGAGACTAAAACAGTTTCTGTAGACCCAAAAGTTTCCGAGATAAATCCTATAAAAAAAAATATTTTTTTTTCGAACTTATCAAACTTTGAAATGATTTATCTCTGAAACTATTGGGTCCACAGAGACAATTCTAGTCTCATATTATAGCATATATAGTCTACTTTAAAAATATCAAGGTATTATCATTTATCAGCAACTGGCACTTTCGGGTTGTAGTGTTTTTTTTTTTTCAATTTTTGAGATAGTTGCCTTCAGGGGTGCGCCAAAGTTCATATAAAATTGCTTATTCGATTATTAAATCTTCGAACATGTACTTCATACAATTTTATTTCATAATGATCGCTATTATTCCCAAAACTCGTAGATCAACCGCGACGGTTCCAAACTAGGTTTAAAAATAACTTAGCACCAGCCTCACGATCGAAACTTAAATTACATAGCAATAGCCCAAACGTGATGGCAGTAAATATTTACAATAAAATTAGTGACGACATAAAACAATTAGAGACAGAAAAGCAGTTCAATCGACGGTTGAAGGACTTTTTAGTTAATAAGTGTTATTATACTCTTAAAGATTTCCTTGACGATAAAATGTGAATTAACTAATAATTAAAATAGCTGTGACATTACCTGACATGAACGAAACCTAATCCTAAATTAACTTTACTATTATTATTATATCATTGTTATCTTGAATTTGAATTACGCTTAATTATTGATTATTTATGACTATGCGAAAAAAATGTACTAATTAATTTATTACTAGTTAGTAACTAAAATTAGATATAAGACTACATATTGCTGTGCCCTACCAGGGTCCATGTGAACGCAAAATTATAATTTTTAGACCTATATGTAATACCATGGATGCAATATATGATGATTAAATGATTAAATGATTAATTATTTTTCGTTCATAACTATCGGAACTCCGAATTATCCATAGTTATAATGTCACTAAACATAAGTGTCTATATTGCTACTATCTATCTTTATATTCTTTTTTAACATATAGATTTTTAACAATATAGTTAGTCATAGTCATAGAAGTTAGAACTGCGACCCTACAGCGCGCGAGCCGAGCGAGCGTAGCAAGCGTGCCGCGGTAGCGGCTGGCGAAGCGCCAGAACCGATTTTTTTTCATAAAACAACTAAGGCGAGAAATAATGCTACAAAATAAGCTTATGAATAAAAAGTATACAAAACAGCATTATAAGAACATTTATAATCTGAACGATAACATCATGACTAAAAATTTTCGGAATATTCTTATTATGAATAACGATGGTAGTAATATAAATTATTCACAAACAAGATTAGGAAAATAAAATTTATGAAGAGTGATGATTATCATCACAAAGCGGTATTATTAGAAAATATATCGATTAAAAAATTGTATATGAGCCAATATATGGACCCTGCGTTTAGCGCTCGAGGTCACAAACTTGGATTATTCATTGGGCCAACATCATGAACAAGTCTGCAAAAAATCAGAACTACCGGAATTAATGCACGCTCTGAATGTATAAAGTTACTGGACTAACATTGTACATACATAGTCTGAAACAAAATTGGGTAAAAACAACCCTGGATGAATATGTTGTATTGTCACCTTTATTTACCTATGTTGACGAATAAATGAATTGAATTGACAACTTTCCAAGTCACATTAAGTCGTGAATAATGTGTGTGGTCTAAAGAGATTTTAAATGACCAACTTGTTTTCCAGTTAGATCTCTCTTCTTTTATTTGGCGAAACTGTTCACAAACTTTTATGGTTTTGATGGAATCCCTTTGTCACAAGCACACACGTAGTGTCAGAAAAAGACAAACACATTTCAGTTAAAATAGCTTTGACAGACATTTAGGACTACATATGAATTTAAACATGACCATAATAAATACGAAAATATTATTAATTTTTTAATCAAAGTGAAAATTGAAAAATTCAACACCACAGGTGGGATTTGAACCCACGACCTCTGGAATCCGTCCATTGCTCTACCAATTGAGCCACCGTGGTATCCCCTGTAATGGTGAATTTTTCAATCTTAACACTCATCTATTAAGCCTTATTAGGGAGGCTCGTAGCGACATCTACCGTGAAGCAATAGAGCTTGGTTTTCGCTAGCGGACGCATCTGCTTAACAAACATATTAGAAAATATTATTGTCTCAAATAATATAAAATAGATGTAAACTGAGCATGTAATTTTGTATTATCTCATAATTGTAATAATTTAACCTATTTGTATGACATGTGAGCCTATTTGTTGCTTGAAATAAAATAAATGATGATGATGATGATTAATTTTCAGGTGCTGGCTCCATAATTTACAAAGGTATGGTGAAGACGAATTTAAACGAGTCCATATCTGGCTTGTTCGGCGAGTCGATCACCAGCATGCCCTGGAACGTGGGCATCCTGATCGTGGTGCTCGTATCCGTGTGCCTGGGCTCCATCATGTCGACGCTGGCCGCGCAGGCGTGCTTCATGCCGCTCATGCTGGGGATGGTAGGTATCCGGTGTCGACGCTGGCCGCGCAGGAGCGCTTCATGCCGCTCATGCTGGGGATGGTAGGTATCCGGTGTCGACGCTGGCCGCGCAGGCGTGCTTCATGCCGCTCATGCTGGGGATGGTAGGTATCCGGTGTCGACGCTGGCCGCGCAGGCGTGCTTCATGCCGCTCATGCTGGGGATGGTAGGTATCCGGTGTCGACGCTGGCCGCGCAGGCGTGCTTCATGCCGCTCATGCTGGGGATGGTAGGTATCCGGTGTCGACGCTGGCCGCGCAGGCGTGCTTCATGCCGCTCATGCTGGGGATGGTAGGTATCCGGTGTCGACGCTGGCCGCGCAGGCGTGCTTCATGCCACTAATGCTGGGGATGGTAGGTATCCGGTGTCGACGCTGGCCGCGCAGGCGTGCTTCATGCCGCTCATGCTGGGGATGGTAGGTATCCGGTGTCGACGCTGGCCGCGCAGGCGTGCTTCATGCCACTAATGCTGGGGATGGTAGGTATCCGGTGTCGACGCTGGCCGCGCAGACGTGTGCGCCAGTTTGCGTCATCATGGGCATCATGGCCCATCGAGCATACATAGTTCAAACAATTAATGTCTGTATTTTTTTATGAAATTATTCTCAAAAGGAAAGGGGGGAACAGCCATATCTGTGACGTCATAAATACGGCGTCCAATCGCGTACGATTCTAGCTTTTTGTGTACGACACATACTCGTGATGTCGAAATAGTTACTCCCCTCAGTGTCCCCTACCTGTTTCATGCGTCATACCGGAATTCGTGGTAAGCACGAGTGTAGCAATGTGTTGGTGCAGGCAATGACTGGCAAGGCGCAATGGCCGCAGAGGAGTTACCTGGTGGCGCTGGGCGTGGGGCTAGGCACTGGACTCGGCTTCGTGTCGCCCTTCCCCAACCACCCCACCTACTGGGTGCCGGTCGTCGGCAAGGTTCCACGCAAAAAGCAGGTTAGAATTATTCTTTTTTAATTCAGAAACAGAAAGAACACAAACAGTCGCATATCAAACTACAAAAGTTGTACACGAAGTGTACTAAATAATATTAACACAAAGACCGGAGGTTCATATTTCCATGTAAGTTGTGAACAAAACTTACTACCTACTAATAAAAACTAAACTAAGTAGAACCGGTCCTCGACATAATAATAAAAGTAATAGAAAATAGGCAGATCATTTAGTTAAATGGCATTGATCTCATTAGAAAAGTCTCTCCACCCAGAAATAGTCCGCGAGCCAGCAACAGACTATGTTCCTTTCAGACAGTAACCTAGTACCTATGTTTTAATTTAAAAAAAAAATATCGCCCTGAAGTCGTCATTTGTTATTTGTTCGTCAATATAATGTTGCGTTTCTTTCACAAAAGCCTGTTTTGTATGGCTTCAAAAAAGTGTACGTTAAGGACAATCATTATTAAAATGGTGATTGTTTTTCCAGATTATATACTCTATCGCGAGCCAGGTGATCTGCGGTGTGATCCTGTGGCTGAGCCTGTGCTTCTTCGCACCGCTGCTGTGGGACCCGGACGACAACGGCATCATCCCGCAGGTGGTCCCCGGCCTGGGGGGAGAAGCTACCACCGCTGCCGGAGGGGCCGAAGGAGGAGGCGAACCCGAAGCTTAACCTCCCACTCCGGCCATATCGTTGCTGTCCCGCCGCCGCCGCTTTGAACTACTACTGCATACCCTGGTTTGTAGTGTAGCGAGTAGTTTAGAAACATAAAAGTGTCGTATGTAGTGGTTATAGTTAGTTGAAAATTTTTTTTGAGGGACGAATAAGATTATATTTTACCTAAAATTACGATAAAACTTGGCAAATGTTTTAGTACAATAAATGTATTTATCCGATTTTTTTTAAACCACTCATTGTCGCGCAATATTAGTGTAATAAAATTAATTTAATTAATTTTCAACTGGATAGTCAGGTCACGTGCAAGTTTCTCAATATGTTCTATTAGTCAGGGACCGTTTTTGAAGAAGTAGAATGCATAAAGCAAATCATGTAACAGTTGGGGTGACAACGTTATCGGAGGGTTAAGACCATGCAGAATACGGATCTGCCTGTCGCCATCCCCAAATTTGAGCCGGAACTATGCTATACCGGAAAAGGTGCAGCCCATACAATTTTTTTCGTTGTACATTTGGTAAATCGTTGTTCTGGTACCCTAACTATGGTCCGATTGTTATGGGTCTTTGATATGCCGTAAAGGAAAATATTTGTCATCGTATCCCGAAATCTTCGAACCTCCAGCTCCATATCTTTCTCCGCCATCTTGGAAAAGCTGTCACTTTTTTCAGTTTTTTGCTTGGAATGTCGTTAAAGTTCATTTTAGTTCTAAATATGGCTCGGCAATATTGTAGAACACAAATTTTGCTAAGACTTTTGGGTACAAAGATTTTTCCTGTCATATCTGAGCACTCCCGTGCTTTGGAAGGCACGTTAAGCCGTTGATCCCGGCTTTTGTCTATGACAGCAGTGGTTAAGCCAAGTTGAAGGCCTTCGGGCGGCTTGAGAACTTCTAACAGTCAAGTTGCCCACTCACTAGACAAAGGAGCGTCGAAGTTGCACCACGCCCGTAGGGAATGTACCCACCGCTACCCTACACGTGACCCCTGGGTGGTTCTAAAAGTGCAACAAAAACTGGCAACCGTACTGTCTTCTCGAAGATCTCACGGTTCGAAATAAATGCCATACGATAAATAAATAAAATAAATAAATAAACCTTTTCCGGTATACCGTACTTCCGGCTCAAATTTCGGGATGGCGACAGACAGATCCATATTCTGCTTAGAGGGGAGCCGCCATTGATATACTTTACCCCTCTGCCAAAAGCATAGGAGAAAAATCTGCCACGTTATTAAAAACTACTTCATTAACCGATTATACTTCAGTCTCAGAATCGTTCCCGGCGTGTGAAGCGCTCCGTCAAAATGCCTTAATGTGCTGTTTTTGTTTGCATAAAACGTTATAATTGTCATTTCACATGCACGTATATTTTGGATTTAATTATAATTTTCTGCACAGTTAAAGTTTTAATTGAAATCAGAAACCACAAGCATCGATTCCAAAGTCGATTCAAAATTATTCGTACTTTGACCATCACGCTTGGCCACTATTTTGACGTGAACTGTCACCGTATTTAGGGACCATAAAAAACTACTTTCCATGAGAATTTATTTGAAATATGATCTTTACGGAAATCGGTCAGTCTGGCTATCCGATATTGGACCTAGTGGAAACGCCAGTAAGTGGAAACTTCATTCCTCAAGTTTGGTGTTTTAAGTGTGCGTATCTGATTGTTTTAGTGTAGGTGCGTAGCAATGGGGGAATGTTTTACCAGTGTGCGTAGTTTCATTATATGTGTGTTACCTCGCCTCCCCCAAAATTTGGCTAAAAATGTTGTTAGGAAAGATGCGCTGAAGGCGTTTCCTGTGTTTAATGCTCTAAGATATTCTGCAGGGTCTAATAACGTTGTCACCCCAACTGATACATGATTTGTCGCTTGCACTGTTTAAAGAGACGCGTTTTCTAGTTCTGGGCGTAGACTATATAGTTCCTTTATCTCACGAGCGCGGATTGGCCATTGTTGTAGTTGTGACACATACGAACACATAGACAACATGAACTCATACCCTACGCTGACGCATACATAGACAATGTGCATGTATAGTTCAACACACAACCATGGCTCACACGCGTTCGTGAGATAAAAGTACTTTACTAAACTAGGAAATTGATTTTGCATGCTCGTGCGCATTGCGAGCACAAGTCGCTCTGGAGCTAAATCGATACAAATAATTTACTTATTGATTTGCTTTTGTTTTTCTTTCGCACTGAAGTTCTAGCTAGTATTTATGGAATAAAGTTTCGTTTTATCCCATGTTATTTATTGATAGTTTTTTATTACCCTATTACCGCGCCTCGTGCCCGGCAGCTGGAGCTTGAACCAGCCGCCCGCGCCCGGGTAGTGTACATGTAGTCGCTGTGCCACTGGCAGTGTGGTACCCTACCTTCAAGGTGGCACTGCAGACGCGCCTCGTGCCAGGGTGCCGGCACGTGGTGGAGCTTGAACCAGCCGCCCGCGCCCGGGTAGTGTACATGTAGTCGCTGTGCCACTGGCAGTGTGGTACCCTACCTTCGAGGTGGCACCGCAGACGCGCCTCGTGCCAGGGTGCCGGCACGCGGTGGAGCTTGAACCAGCCGCCCGCGCCCGGGTAGTGTACATGTAGTCGCTGTGCCACTGGCAGTGTGGTACCCTACCTTCGAGGTGGCACCGCAGACGCGCCTCGTGCCAGGGTGCCGGCACGCGGTGGAGCTTGAACCAGCCGCCCGCGCCCGGGTAGTGTACATGTAGTCGCTGTGCCACTGGCAGTGTGGTACCCTACCTTCAAGGTGGCACTGCAGACGCGCCTCGTGCCAGGGTGCCGGCACGCGGTGGAGCTTGAACCAGCCGCCCGCGCCCGGGTAGTGTACATGTAGTCGCTGTGCCACTGGCAGTGTGGTACCCTACCTTCAAGGTGGCACTGCAGACGCGCCTCGTGCCAGGCTGGCGGCACGCGGTGGAGCTTGAACCAGCCGCCCGCGCCCGGGTAGTGTACATGTAGTCGCTGTGCCACTGGCAGTGTGGTACCCTACCTTCAAGGTGGCACTGCAGACGCGCCTCGTGCCAGGGTGCCGGCACGCGGTGGAGCTTGAACCAGCCGCCCGCGCCCGGGTAGTGTACATGTAGTCGCTGTGCCACTGGCAGTGTGGTACCCTACCTTCGAGGTGGCACCGCAGACGCGCCTCGTGCCAGGGTGCCGGCACGCGGTGGAGCTTGAACCAGCCGCCCGCGCCCGGGTAGTGTACATGTAGTCGCTGTGCCACTGGCAGTGTGGTACCCTACCTTCGAGGTGGCACCGCAGACGCGCCTCGTGCCAGGGTGCCGGCACGCGGTGGAGCTTGAACCAGCCGCCCGCGCCCGGGTAGTGTACATGTAGTCGCTGTGCCACTGGCAGTGTGGTACCCTACCTTCGAGGTGGCACCGCAGACGCGCCTCGTGCCAGGGTGCCGGCACGCGGTGGAGCTTGAACCAGCCGCCCGCGCCCGGGTAGTGTACATGTAGTCGCTGTGCCACTGGCAGTGTGGTACCCTACCTTCGAGGTGGCACCGCAGACGCGCCTCGTGCCAGGGTGCCGGCACGCGGTGGAGCTTGAACCAGCCGCCCGCGTCCGGGTAGTCTACGTAGTCGCTGCGGTACCGCTTGCCCTCTGTTAAACGTGGTGAAACACAACTTCATCATTATCCAATCACCAATGTCACTCATTCAACAAAACTATTCAAAATACGTTCCATAGACGGTACAGCGCTCTGCGCGTGCAGTAGGTACAACAACGCTTTCAGGATGCTGCTGGGGCTGCCTGGTATTGTAGCGCGTCAGGGATGTTCGCGGAGGCCCGGGTAGTCTGCTTCTACACCACTATGCGCAAGCGAGCCACATCCCTGGTGCGCACGCGCAGGGTGCTGGCTAGCTCCAACCACTTTTGTTTCCTACTAAACGGAACTTCCACGTATAATCATCAACTGTGTTGTAAGTATTGTGTTATAAAAGGTTACTCACCGAGCGCCACCACGGCCACGGCCGCTAATAACAATATGATCGTCTTCATGACACACTTGTCTATTATAATATAACTCGTCACTCGGACACCGGTGCGCGGACTGCCTGCAAGTCGGCCGGGTAGCGCCTGACCAGTGACCACACGACACGACTGGGACCACAGATTACGGGACTCTAACTTATACGTTACTCCTCTCACGTTATCACTACTTGTAATCAACTAAGAACAAAGGTTATCTTCAACCAGGGACAAAGGTTATCGTTAATTATCTCCGGGAATGTGATGCCTAGACATGTATGTCTATACAATGTAAACAAATTCATCACAGACTAGTAAAGGAAGACCGCCAACTAGCGAACCAAAAATATTGACCGTAGGTATTGAGAGCAGCGCAAGGCTTAGGCGCAAGGTGTCCATCCAACGATAGTCTGATCGGAATGAGGAGAAGCGTAGGGTATAAATCTAGGTACCTAAGAAACAAATTATAATATGACTTTTATAATGTAATAAATTTCAAACTCACATAGTCGTCAGTAACGGGATATTTAACATGTACAGTCAAGGGCACCAATATGTATACACTTTTTCACCTTATTCAATTTAAATAAGGTCCAAAAATGTATACATATTATGCCCTCGATTGTACCGCCACGCGCTTTTAATCTCTGACCCACCCACTAGTTATTGCCCGCGACTGCGTCCGCGTGGAACTCGTTTATCGCGATAGAATTAGAAGTAAGTAATTGCTATTTACTTATATCAGGCGCTTACCTACTCATCGCTGTTTCACACCAACTTCTACTCCCTTAAGGGATGTTTTACGGGATAAAAAGTATCCTATGTCCTTCCCCGGGACCCAATCTATTTCCATACCAAATTTAATGTAAATCGATTCAGCGGTAACAGACAGGCAGACACACTTTCGCTTTTATAATATTACTAGCGGCCGCCCACGACTTCGTCCGCGTAGATTTTAGATGATAACAAAAAGACATAAGATATACGATATATTCATATTTAAATTTCGTTCGTGACATTGATAGATTTCATATGTAGTCCAGACGAAAATTGTATGAAAATCGTACGTGACATTTCACCTAAACCTAAACCCTTCACTGCACTCATCAGTCCAGCACTTTGGTACATGCAGGATTCAATATCGCACCCGTGACATAAAACAGTGCTCTATCCCCTCGACGTACAATCTACTCGTATTAGATATATATCACTTTATAAGATATGCTCCCGAGCAAAGTTTTAACCCCTTTTCACCGCTTTAAGGGAGGAAATACTCAAATATATATTTTCTTTATTTAGAAGAAGAAAAGAAAGAAAGAAAAACATTTATTCGTGGCACAAATACAGTACAAATATAAACATAACACCACAATACAGAACATAGCCACGAAATGGCCCCAAATCAGCATAGTGCTAGCCATTGGCTAGCGCTGGTCTTCCTTTGGGACCACGTGAAGCCACGAAGGACAAAAAACAAACAATATAAAAACATAGATAATTAACAAATTCGCACGCAATCGCTATTCACTAACAACACAACAAACATGAACGCGACCATAAACAGATAAACATTTTCAGACATCTGTGGATTTAAACATCGCGAATGTACATGCGAAGTTTAAAATCTAATCTAGTCTAATCTAGTTTAAATATAAATACTTACACTTCAAAAAACATTTACCCCCGTACAAACTTTTATACCCTTTAGGGGATGGATTTTGAAAAACTATGTTTTGTTGTATTCAAACAAAGAGTCTATAGACACGAAATTTAAATTTCTCGCTTTAAAAACGATTTGCTCCCCGAGCAAACTTTTAACATCTTTAGGGGAGGAATTTCAATAAAACGCTGAACTACTCTGTGTTGAATTTAAACCGAGAGTTTATATAGGAAATTTCAAATCTCGTACTTAAAAAAATATTTTCTCGTCGTAGAAACTTTGAACCCCCTTTCATCTCTTTAAGGGACGAATTTTGAAAAACGCTTAAATATGTATTTGTTGTGTTTAAATGGAAAAACTATATACGAAGCTTCAAACCTCTCAGTCTCACTTCAAAAAATATTTGCTCTCCGTACAAACTTTGAACCCCCTTTTCACCCCATTAAAGGAAGAATTTATATAAACGCTGAACTACGCTACTAATGTAATGTATTTAAACAGAGAGTCTGTATACGAAGTTTTAAATCTCGTACTGAAAAAAATATTTTTTCACCGTACAAACTTTGAACCCCCTTTTCACCCCTTTAAGGGACGAATTTTGAAAAACGCTTAAATACGTTGTTGTTATATTTAAACAGAGAGTCTGTGTACGAAACTTCAAACCTCTCACTTCAAAAAAGATTTACTCCCGTACAAACTTTGAACCCCCATTTCCCCCAATTTAAGAAGGAATTTCGAAAAACGCTGAAATACATGATTAATGTATTTAAACAGAGAGCCTATACACGCATAACTTTCATCCCTTATTTTACCCCCTTAGGGGATGAATTTCGAAAAATCCTTCCTTATCCCTAGCCTAGGTTATAAATGTAACCGATTGTGTAAAAATCAATTCTCTAGCTTTAGTAGTTTTGGCTGTGCGTTGATGAGTCATTCAGGACTTCTTCTTTTATATTGTATATAGATATAAAGTATGGATATGGATTTCGCAAACATTTTCTTTGAATCTCTATTCATTTTGACAGGATTGTACATCAACCTTAAGTGGGTCCGAAATTAAAACTCGTGACTGTCTGTACCTATTTTTGTTTTTGAGTTCCCAATTTTTCGGCACTGTTGTTGTAAGACAAGCGCTATTAGCAGGGATTGACTGGCCGAAATATCGGAAACTCATAACCACAAATATATATGCTATGTATCCCGTGACTAATCGTAATTCTAACAAATAAACCTCACCTCCACCTTCCACCTCCTCCTGCACCATTAAAATAAATTATTTCAATTTTCAACTTATATAAGGTTTGTCACGAGAGCGCTGCTTCAGGCACCAGAGACACTGAATCACCACTCAGATCATCATCAAAACGTCATGTCATCGGGTGACGTAGGTATTTATCAGTGGGCAGCCCGTAGTCTTGCTTGATGATGTCCGCCGCGTGCTCGGCGATCATCGCGACGGGCGCGTTGGTGTTCCCGCTGGTTATGCTGGGCATGGCGCCCGCGTCCGCCACGCGCAGGCGCCGCGCGCGCCGCACGCGCAGCCGCGCGTCCAGCACCGCGCCCATCGCCGTGGTGCCCACGGGGTGCCACACTGTGCACGCGATCTCGCGTGCGTAGCAGCGCCAGTAATCATGAGTCCCGAACGTAATACCCGCACAGCCTTTCAGCTTCAGGTCGACCAGTTCCGCTCCCACGCGTCGCAAACTTGTCGTGTTTAATACTCGCAAATAATCTTGTATACTCTTCGCATGGATCTCCAAGTCTGAGTCGTTGGAGTAGTAGCCTAAGTAAATCTCAGGTGGTTGCGTGGGATCTTTACTACGTAGACGAAGGTGCCCGCGCGAAACAGGCTGAATCAAGTTGATCTCTGTGAAGAGACTGTTGTGGCCTTCCAGTGCTTTGTCTAGCGCATCACATACTTCGTCTTCCAAGTGGTAGACGCTGCCACAGTACCAAAGGGCATCTTTGCCGGAGTCAGTGGGATAGGCCGAAACCTGATAGTCGGGCACTGACTGGGATTTGTTGAGCGCTACGTACCCAGTAATTGTAGCCACCGCCCCGTGCAAGTCCAGCGGCGCATCCTGCGGCTCACTGACCTCGGCTGTAAAATATATCGGGGCAGTGATGTGATCATGAAGATTTTCTCCCACAGGCAGGTCTGATATTACGTCTATGCCAAGCTCCTGAAGATGTTTCCTCGGGCCTATTCCTGAGAGCATCAAAATCTGTGGGGTGTTAATCGCTCCTGCCGATAGTATTACTTCTTTTCTAGCTTTAATCGTGATTGTTTTGCCGGTTTCTGTAACGGCTTTAACTCCAACAGCAGTTGCGCCTTCCATAATGACTTTCGTGACTAAAGTGTGCTTCAGGACGTGGAGGTTTGATTGTGTAGCTATAGGGCCCAGAAACGCTGTAGCAGTATCCTGGCGAACGCCGTTCGCGATGATATACTGTCCCTCTGCGAACACGAGCTGCCGGTCGCTGTTCGCGTCCAGCAGGATCTCATAACCTAGCTCCCTAATTGCGTCGAAATACATATTGTTCCTATCTGGATCTGATTTCCTTGTGACGCCCATGGGCCCGCTGGTTCCGTGGAACTTCCTGAAGGTCGAGTTCATAATCTCCTCGTCTTGCATGTTCTCGCTCTTGATGAAGTAGCGGAGCGCGTTTGGCCAGCCCCAGGAGGGGCTGCCGACGGCCGCGGCCCAGCGCTCGTAGTCCTGGGGGTTGCCGCGCACGTGCAGCATGAGGTTGGCGCTGCTGGAGCCGCCCAGCATCTTACCGCGCGTCAGCTTGATGCTCTTGTTCTTGTGCGCTTGGCTGGAGTAGCCGTCGTTAACGGTCTGGTAATTCCAATCTAATCTAGAGCCTATGATGTAGTAGTACAGGCCAGGAAGCTGAAAATAAGTTCATTATTGTGAAAGTTTCATTAATCTACTCTCTGTCAAAATAATAACAATCCTTCTATCCAGCCAATTAAATTATACATTGTCGTATTTTTAATATTAATTATGCGTACGACTATTATGTTATGTAACAGTATAAGGTCAAAAGTAGGCATTGCTGGATTAGTGAAAATTACCTGAGATTCAATAGGCGGGTCTCCGCCTGCCTCGACCAGCAGCACACGCCACGCCTTCACCTCCGACAGCCGGCGGGCCAGCACGCAGCCAGCCGTGCCCGCGCCCACGACTATGAAGTCGTACTCACTCGCATCTGTGTAGCAACACTCATTATCACTCATGTCTGAAAATTGTCCCGATTATTTACCTATGCAGGATGATAGCCTAATCACAGATTAATCGCAACTTATTAGCAAAACTGCGACAGATGGAACTTACTTATTGGGAAAAAAGGCCAAGTTAACGTCCGAGGTCGGCGGAAATAGATGTGCTATAGAAGATTTCGGTCTCAAGAGTAAGCAGGGAGCGGCATTGCTTCCCATGTGGCTCTGCTCCGTCTTACGTGGGCCGTCCACACCGATCCGCTCGGGCACTAAAATGTGTGCGACTGGTTTTCACACTGTGGAATCCACAGAGCCTAGGATATATAGATGACGTATGATATGCAAGGTCAGAGCTCGTGTTGGGCTGCTTACCCGGCACGTGCGCCTGCGGCGGCATGCGCGCGCTGAGGTAGATGGCGGGCAGCGCGGCCAGCAGCGCCTGCACGACGCGCACGATCCCTAGCACGTGGCGCGCGCGCATCCACGTCGGATACATCGCTATCGCTCCGGGTTCTTCTCGCTCTGTACATAAATCCTTCGTTACGTTACGCCTTGTAATTTTTGCGATTAGCAGCAAATAGGTAACCTACCCGTAATCGCTTAAAATTTGTGTTCTAATTAGGTTTTTTTTTAAATTAATAATGGGATTGCTCTTAGCCAGCATCTAGCCCGGGGGCAAAGATGAGTCCAACGGTGAAGCGAGCTCACCCAGAAAATGCCTATTCACCTATTGCCTTTTGGCATTTTCTGGACCTATTGGTCCAGATTATATGAGCTCGGAAATACAGACGGCGGCAGGGAATTCCAAACCTTAGCAGTGCGCATTATAAAAGTTGACGAAAAGCGCTTGGTTCGAGTAAGAGGAATTTGAACCAGGTAAGGATGGTAACCCGCCGTACGTCTGGATGTCCGATGGAAGAAGGGGAAGGCGGTATGAGCTCATCAAGCTCCTGAGCACACTCACCGAAGTACAATTTGTAGAAGACGCATAGACACGCTACTTTGCGTCTATGTGTTAGGCACTGCAGCCTAGATCCTAACGCCGTACTGTAGCCAATGAGCCTCCTGGCTCCTGGCTCCTGGCTCTGCGATCCACCGAGTCGAGTGCGGCAAGTTAAGTATAAACTAATATTGGTAGTTAGAATGGATACGGTCTATACTCGTGTGGACATTTCAAAGTTGAAGGTTGAAGGGCTGGGAAGTGCCTCGCCCTTACCGAGCCGTCTCGTAACAAAGTTCCATCGGCCCTCCTTGGGCCTCCTGCGCTTTTATGGCGGTACATCTAAATATGATAATCAGATAATCAATAACTTATGAGTATAAACTTAAAATATGACAGGTTCAACGAAAAACAGGTTTTATGGTAGGTATTTTGTTTTATAAATATCATGTTCTGTATAGCCTAACCTATATTAATTATGGGGTTACTGAGTCTGTATAGGGTGGTTAGTAAGCTTTCTTTAACATCTCTAGGAATTCGATTCCAACATATTCCAATGGAGACTAACAGAGACCTCTGCCCGGGGTAATGTGACACGCGGAAACGGGCGGTGTGATTTACGTGGCGGATATTAGCACTACCCAGCGCCGCGAAGATTCACTCGCGCACAGATACCTAATCCAAGAGTGAACAAAACACGCTCGAGTTGACTTAAGTAAGAAACGCCTATCTATATATATATACCTAATTAGGAATTGTATGTTTCGCATTTCAAGTCGATTTTAATGTGTTTCGCTCGCTTCTCACCTAGCCAAAGCCGAGCGTGTCAAAACGAGCTATGGTAGTATACAAACACATGGGAGTGTGGTAGTATTTTGGCTCAAAGACCAAATCACAGACATGCAAATGTCAATAGAAATAATGTCTCGTTGAGAAATAATTAACAAATAAAAAAACGTTACATAAAAAAAAGAAATAAAGAAGAAAAACGAAAGAGAAAGAAGAAGAAAAAGATATAAGAAATAGGTTATAAAGATAATGAAATCATTCACTAAACTACTTACCTAAAGCGCCAATGGCGTGCAAGAAACATTATTTCGAGTCTAGTTTGACGATGCCTCCGATGTTAATTGAGCTGCTTTCGTGATTACCGTCGCGTAGGTAGGTACAGTCAAGGGCACCAATATGTATACACTTTTTCACCTTATTCCATTGAAATAAGGTCCAAAAATGTATACATATTTATGCCCTCGACTGTACTATGTACAACCTAGAATAGAGACGTCGCAGCAATTTAACGAAGACTTCACGGAAACCGCATTGAAGCAGACGTAAAATTCGCTGCGCCGTATTTAACACGCTTGTGTTTATGGAAAAAGGGCTTTGATTGATTGACATAAAGTTTGAATTCGAATGCTTTGGTGTGTAGGGAAAGGTATGTGGGAAAGTATGCGGGATAATGATGGTGGCATGAATGGCTTATCAGTGAATCGCAGAAACGGCGCCGACGCCGCGCGGGCGGCGACGGCCGGGACGTCGCGGCCTCCGAGCCAAATGTTCACAAACCCTTTGTACTTGTGTCAGTTCAATCCAATTATAATTTGAGCCCGAATTCGGAACATCTGTGTGTAACTGGAGATCGGGCTTGAAGGAGGACGCCTTTCCACGTTTCGATACATTCGTTAACTTTCGAATTCAATCACCTTACAGCATAAGGATGAAAATTCATCAGAGATGCTACCTACTTATCTTTTTATGTTCTTAACTGACAGCTAGATGTCAATGTATTTATTTCTGGTGGATTGTAGGTAATACACACACATATATATATATGTACATATTACGAAGGGGGGACGTTTACGAGTTGGTAGATTTATATTTTATGGAGTAGGTTATCTCCGGAAGTGCTCATCTCTTTCTAAAATAGGTATTGAACTTCCTAAAGTTCCAAATGCATTTCTCATGCACTTATACGAGTATGTAATATCAAGATATATGTAAGTACAAAAGTTTGAAGTTTAGTGTCGGGGTCGCGAGAGTAATAGCATCACCCATCGAAATATAATAAGCATAGAAGCATAACGCCTAACAAACTTGACGTTAAATTTTGACCTATTTACGACGTCTTTGAAACCAAAATGTCTTATGATTCGTTATCCAATCAACATTCACTTGAAGTTTGAGTAGACCTAATTTTCGCAAAGGTTTTATACCATTTTACCTAATTTCACCAATAAGAAAAGTTTTATGCATTGTGACTGGTTAAAATCTATTTGACACGAGTTTCAGATTTGTCAACTGTTTGACATATTCACTCAAGTTGAACTTGACTTGAGTACGTCCCACTTTCAACGTGGATGGTTTTATTCAAGAATAATGCAATTTCGTAACCAACAATTAATTCATGAAAATTTAATAAAATGAAAGATACGTAGAGTTATTAAATGTTTATTAAATGCGCCTTTTACAGATATATTTCTTTTTATACATTCACCTCACTTTTTCGAAAATAACGAAAAATATCAAGATTTTGTGGTAGGTACTACTACTTACTGTGTACTATATACAATTGGTTTACCAGTTTACTATCTACCTCCAACTGACTTTTCTAATAATGTATAAATTTATTTTGATCTACGTAAGGTCAGGTGTTTCTAATAATACATTGTACCTATATCTTTATTTACTCCGCTGTGGATACATTTCGCATTCTAGGTGGTATAAGAAATCACAATAAAAATATGTACCTACATTATAGAATAATTATTTTCGTACCTAACACGATTTCAATAAGAATTTACAAAATGAACAAATTTTAAAACGTTTTCCCTGTTCTGGTCGCCACATAGACTTTTTAAACTGAATGCTGCATATCCTACAATGCTTGCTGGGCAGCCATGTATCACCCCGGGTTCTTTCAAAACGAACCGCGTTTATCCATGCACGACGTCTTTCTTCATTTGCAGCAACACTTCAAAATTTAGTCACTACCTAACTAACAAAATAACTCCTAAAGGACCTCCTCATGGTTCGTAAGTGGATATGCTCAATTTTTACAAAACTTATATTGCATAACATCAACCACGGGTGTAAAGTATGGGAATAAATAAATTAGTTTTACTTAGTATTGAAAAAAAATATCATCCCTTTTTCCATCTGTGTGGCTTCTACACCAATTTACGGTGCAGGCCGGCATTATTGCCAGGATATTTGTATCCACTAACCATTTAATTTGAATTATTTTCTTTTGACAGCTTATCAACCGATCGGATCAATGTCTGATAGCCGACTGAGAAGCGATCCGGCACTGAAACGTCACTAACAGTATAAGCCCCGCCTTCGGCACTAGATTTGGTGGCACCAGTTTTGAGCGACAGTTATGCTTCCATACTTATTATATTTCGATGGCATCACCAGCTCTGCCAGCATGGGGTGTCCTTTACAAACTGTAATCACTAGTACAAGTATCACGTGATACGTGTATGCAATAGCATAATAGTTAATTTTGATATCCGCGGTAATATTGACATCCTAGTATTGTGATAATATACATTAGACAGGGCTATAATTAGTGATGTGCCGTCGGAAACTTTCCAAAATTGCGAATTTTTCCACATGGGTAAGTTTCTAAAATTTCTCACATTTTTGTATGGAGTTTGAAACTTTCCGGAATCTAAAATGGAAATTTCTTATATTTCTATGAAGTTCTCAAGAAATTTCCGAGAACTTTTCCAACTTTTTGGAAACTTTCCGCAACTTGCACATCTGTAGCTATAATATAGATTGTACTTAGTCTTTGGTTATAAGTAGCCTCACGTGGCGCCCGCGCCTGTGTTCGGCGTGCGACGAGCTCAGTAAGTATAGGGCTGGTCAATTTTCCCTTTGCCGTTTTCCTCGCATGTATTATTTATTGTGTATCCTGAGTCCAGGAACATCGAGTGTCCCGGGCCCTGCCAATATCGGATCACGCGGCGCTCGCGAGTCGCGCCTGGGTTCGGCAATCGGCATGTGACGGCCACAGTATCTAGGGCTGGCACGTTATATTTCAACCCGATCTGGAATCTGCTACCTAATCTAAAAGTAAAATTGGCCAAGTGCGAGTCGGACTCGCGCACAAAGGGTCCCGTACTATTATCTATAAAAACGGCAAAAAAATCAAGTTTGTTGTATGGGAACCCCCTTAAATATTTATTTTATTCCGTTTTTTAGCATTTTTTATTACAGTGGCAAGAGAAATACACCACCTGTGAAAATTTCAACTGTCTAACTATAATGGTTCATCAGATACAGCCTGGTGACAGACGGACAGACAGAGAGACAGACGGACAGTAGAGTCTTAGTAATATTAGGGTCCCGTTTTACCCCTTGGGTACGGAACCCTAAACAAGTAAATGGTGTTAAGGAGGTATGCCTAAGCCAAGAAGGATTGCCATTGCCATAGTCACCTAATAACAAATTAAGTGAGTTCTGAGTGTGTTCATAGGGGCAAGCTAAGCTTAACACTTTCGCTACGAAGCTTTTCGTAGCGCTACACAATTTCCTCTACATACCGGGAAACGCATGGTATCGGCTACGCGTCTACGAGCAGAGCGCCCGCTAGGCGGGTTCCTGGCAGTAAATGCGTTAATCAGAATCACCTTTGTCTCGCGTTTTCGGTCACAGCATTCGTTCAAGCTAAGAAATGTGTAGTGCAACAACACTTGCCCGTTGTTTATGAGGAAAGAAGATGAGTTTACCAATAGACTTCTTATTTTCCTCTGTTCTGGGCGTTTTTACAAATGCAGAACCTATTTTCCTATTCGCAATATTCGATTATTTTCCTTAACAAACCTATTACTCGCGGTGGTAGCCCTGAGAGCGTCTGCAAATTGCGTCCCGGTAGGTGACAACGTAATCACTCTGCGAAAAGTGCAACCCTGCCGCTGCCCCCTCCCCCCTCCCCCTCCAACACGAGTAATACCTCCTTGCGTCTTGTACGGCTTAACGGGGGGGGGGGGGGGGGGGGCAACCCAGGGACATTATGAGTAGATACCCTGTCAGCGGTTGAGTCTGTTTATGCTGCGTGGAAATGTTAACGAGTCAGTCAGTAGGTAATCATAAGAAAATTTTAAAACGAACAAAACTATAAAGAATTGAATTATCTGATCGGTTAAAACAGTGTTTTTCAACCTTTTTCATGACACGAACCCCCTAGGACCAAAAAATTATTCGCGACCCCCCTACCATTGGGTATTTTTCGTATATGGTATTTTACGTTACAGTCGTTACACATATTCAATCCATAAAAATATTTTTATACGTTTACAATTTTACATAATTCGAATTGGGATCGAATACGTCGCCAATTGACAACTAACAAAATTTTTTTGCGCGGTAAGTACTCTACGCACGACCAAGGTCTTGAAGTGTTTGATTCCATTTGCTACCTCGTACTTGTGTGAGTTGACGTTTTCATCAATGGCCCAAATAGAAAGTAAGCAAAGAAATCGCTTAAATCTGGAAAACGATTTAATTCTTAATGTAGCAAAAACAGATCCACGATCGGAGAAATTGATTAGTCAAAAACAAGCACAACCTTCTCATTAATATGGATAGTTTAGTGCAGTGTCGGAAGCTCGTTTAGTTTTTTGAAAAGAAATGTAATATGGACAAGTCGTCATAAGATTTATTTTCTTGTTAACATACAAATGTTCAGAAGTATATTGTTCTGTTAATATTTTTTTACTAAATCTATCCTTTCAAACATTATTGGTTTTTTTTTACTGAGGTAGTTCGTTCAACCTCTCGCGACCCCCCGCGACCCCCCTGCAGAGGCTTCGCGACCCCCCAGGGGGTCGCGACCCACACGTTGAAAAACACTGGGTTAAAATATACATTGTTAGCGCCACGGAATAATGGTTTTTATTAAAGTAAAGTAAAGTAAAGTAAAGTAAAGTAAAGTAACGTTTATTTGCTAGAATACGTACAATAGTTGTTAACATTATATGGTGAGTCACAGTATTCAGCCTTAAATGGCATGCAAATATTATAAGTATAGCCTATTAATTACAATATTATTTACACATTTCAAATAACAAAATTAATTATATTATAAAAAGAAGAATATTATAAGAAGAACATTTAAAATCCATTAATAATTATAATAAAATAACAAATAAAAATAAGTAATAAATTATTTTCGTGCAATGTCAAAATATTCCTTCACAGAGTAAAAACAATGTCCAAGCAGCCATTTTGTCAATTTTGTCCTAAATTCTAAATTATGCAAAAGTTTAATGTCATCCGGTAAATTATTATATATTAATATGCAGGAATAGTAGGCATTACGTTTATATATGTCAGCACAACATCGAGGTTGATACAAGAGATTTCTGTACTGTGCCCTTTGTGTCCCGGAAAACACCTCGGAACGTAGTTTAAACAAGTCCCCATGAGCCTTGACAAACAAACAAGCCTTCCTGATGTACATACATGCCAAGGGTAGTATATCGTATTTTTTAAAAAGAGGTTTGCAACTATCCGTTATCCATGAGTTGGTGATTGCACGTATGCACTTCTTTTGTAATTTAAATGCCCTCTCAACCTGAACCGAGTTGCCCCACAATAAGAGACCATAATCTAAAGTGGACGAAACGTACCCATAGTATGCTGTTATTGCAGCTTCAGTAGAAACTGTTCTACTGAGTTTCCTTAATGCAAAAACAAATCTATCTAATTTGGTGCAAACATAATCAATATGATCTTTCCAATTAAGATGACTGTCAATGGTTAAACCTAAAAATTTTATGCTACTAGTTTCCTCTATCGAAGTGTTAGTATACGTAATGTTCAGCTGTTTAGGATTTGATTTGTAAGAATGAAATTGCATGTATTTAGTTTTAGATAAATTGATATTAAGATTATTATTGTATGTCCATGTATAAATGTCTTTTAAGGCTTTATTTATATTAGTCTCGTATTCATTGATGCTATCTCCCTTTACTATAAGCGTTGTGTCATCAGCAAATAAGATGCACTTTTCTGTTGTTGCTTGTGGTAAATCATTTATATAAAGTAGGAATAGCAATGGCCCCAAATTGCTCCCCTGAGGGACTCCAGAGTTAATTGGACGGAACTCAGATCTGTAAGTGCGCTTAACAAAACTATTTTTTTCGGGGACCACTCTTGTTATCTCAGTGCATTGCCTCCTATTTCCTAAATAACTTGTAAACCATTCCAAAGCTTTTCCCCGGATTCCATAAGATTCAAGTTTCGAAAGTAGTATGGTGTGTTCCACAAAATCGAAAGCTTTACTCATATCCAGAAAAATAGACATTACAGGCAGCTTATGATTATATATTCAATTATATATATAATAATAAGTCAATTAATTTCCTTTTTTCATGGTGTCATTAAAACCAGTTTTTAGTAGAGTGTAGTTTTAGTTGCAGTTTTTAGAGTAGAGTATAGTATAGAGAGTCAAATTCAGACATGGCCTTGCAGCCACAAAAACGGATCGTATTAATTGACAGAATTTAAAATCCATGTCCGTACTAACCGTTAAGTATACTAGGTATATGAAAAAAAACCGGCCAAGTGCACCTCTGACCACGCGCAATGTAAGGTTCCGTAGTTATCCACCCGTTAAATTCTGTAGACTAAAAAGTTTGCAAACTTATATTTACTATGTTTTTGACAGAATCAACAACATTATCTAAGGTATCAATGGAAATTGTACGAAATTTTGCTTTTTCAAAGTACACAGAAAAAATCGTTATATTATATGTAGGTATATAAGGTCAAGTTCATAATTCGGCGGAGTAAACTGACAGATGAGATGTTGCCAGGAGTAGAAAAAAATAAATAGTGACGGTATATATCGATAAAAATATGTCGATAAGTATAAGGTAACTAACTTTACCCTCTTATTCACGAACAAAAATGTGCCAGCATTTATCTGAATATTAAAATCGATATACTATTCGATAATTTGTTGTTGTTAATTTATTTTTTTATTCTGTGACTTTTCTGTTTAATGTATGTTGTTGTTAATTTTAAGCCTTTTGACATGATTTTATTATAATTTACAGTTTTATTTTATTTCATATTAATTTTGACATTGTTCGTTTGTACAATTATTGATATATTTTTTATCTTGTTATTGTATGACTTTTTAAAAGTGCTGTGTAATGGCCTACTTGAAAATAAATTAAATTGAAATTGATAAGAAGCTTTTTCGATCAAGTTTTAAGTCCTACTACTTTACGGCCTAATTTAATAAATGTAAAGGTTTCTACTTTTCGGCAACTGAAGGCTCATTAAGCGGGACAAAAGTAAAATAAATATGAAGAAATATGAAAAAAAAAAAATTACAAATTATTTTAATTTGTCAGATTGAGAGAAATACTACTAATTTCGATTTTCGATGATCTCGGTAAGCAACAAGGGGTACCCGATAAATAGGTCTGTAAGATCCGTACGTCTAGTGAAGCCTTAAATAATATCGATATGAACAGCACTAGCCGTACTGTGGCAACATTTGTGCATTTCGATTTGTCAATCAACTCCGCCGAATGGTGGACCAGACTTTAGTTGTGTAGGTACTGACAATACTTATAAATAAAATAAATAAAAATCGTTTAATTCAAACTTTAATATGTTTGTTAAGCGGATGCGTCCGCTAGCGAAAATCTCAATAATAATAAAATAATCGTTTAATTCAGACCAGGTGACCCATACAAATGTGTTAGATAAAAATATTACGAACTATGTTAGTTTTTTTAATATGATTTAAGGATAAAATAAAATAAAAATAAAACATAAAATGAGGCAGGTGAGCATGAATTGTCGTGTCCCATTGAGAGGGCGAAGAAAGTACGCAGTACTCGCTACTTCGCTCTCCCAATAGCAGTAGCGGATTTACATATTTGCCGCCCCTAGGCTGTTCAAATTTTGCCGCCCCTGCTGACCTCCACAATTCAATACCCTAGTTCACAAACCTATTTATACTTTTTCGTCGTAAAAAAACGACTGTTTTGACTGACTGCTGCCCCTAAATTTGCCGCCCGGGGCATGGGCCCCGGCTTGCCCCCCCCTAGATCCGGCTCTGCTGAAGGCCGAAGGCCCGAAGCGGCCCATCAGAGCGCGCTCTCCATGCCTGCGAGCCTGAGGGCCGCTTGCGGCCCGAAGGGCGAGCCCATGCGGACACTCACTATTCCTGTCATTGTTACAAGCGAACTTGAAACCCAAGGCCCGAAGGTGAGCGGCAATACCACGCGAAGCCGAAGGCTCGAAGCTTGCGGCCCGACGGGCCAGGCCACACGGACACTCGTCCTAATCTCAGACTCCCTCCTCCTTCTCTCCCATTCCTATATTCCCTCTCCCTCCTATACGACATACAAGTCCAAAGTCAATTTAAGGGCAACCCAAGATCAACCCAAAGAATCCGGCGGGGTGCTTGCGCCCCGCGTATGGGGCAAAAAAGTAATTTATATTTTTTTTCCCGAAAATTTGCCGCCCACTAAAATCTGCCGCCCTAGGCTTCAGCCTACTCAGCCTTGGGGTAAATCCGCCACTGCCCAATAGCCACCTCAACCCATACTTTGGTGATCGGGCAGTCCAGCTTTTCGGCTAACTCCCTGAGAAGGCTATTGCTGCTACGTCTCACTCGCTCTAGCATGGAGGCGACTCTTTTTCGCCTTATGGCATAAAAATCGTCTAGTCGCGCTTCTGCAAACATGCCTGATGCACTGCAGTGCTTCGGCAGCCGCAACAGCATCCTCAGGATGTTATTGTATTGAACGCGTAACATTACGCATTTGCGTTATAGGCCCGTTGCGTGAACCTCACCCACAGACTGCACGTCTGACAGTAGGCTCTAAAGAGCGTCAATTTAACTGGTTCGTTACAACGTGCAAACCTGCGGGCGAGCATATTACGTCTCACCGCCATCGCTCTTCTCTCTTCACGCTTACCTATGTTACACTTTCAGTTTGTAAGCATAAGTTAACTTTTAACTATAAAATGTTTATACCTATAACAGAACTATAGTCGCCATAAACTGGGGCTATCAAATCTGTTTAAACATACTTACTATTTACGATTTTGTGTGGGCGGTTCTAAAAATACTTATACACAATTTTGAGTCATATTGCAAGGGCATAAGTATGAAGATGTAGACATAACTATTTACAGAAGCAACATTTTACTGACGAAGATGCGATCACATTCAAAATTGAGTTCGCACAAGTATCACGTGTACAATGTACCCGTTGCGGTGCATTCAGGATCTAACTCAAGATTAAACCCTCTAGAAGTCTAGATATTATATATCAAAAGGGATAAGAAAATAGTGTATTTTTAAACGATGTATACACAGTCAACAGCGATATAATTTGTCTAGTTGTGCCGTGAATTGCCTGCCATTGCGTGAAGCTCATTGAACCAAATGGTAAATATAATTCGAAATATTTTTGTAACATTTTAGTTGCTAATAGCTGACCGGGCGTGAACTAGTGGGGTAAGGCTGCGCAAAGCAAATGCCTGCGTCGGGCGCGCCACACGCCAGCCGGCTGCAATTAGAGCTCCGAGCGCAGCTGATTACACTCGGATTACGAACTTACCCCGCAAACAAATAGAACACGTGTGTCCCGTTGGAAGTTGTGGATGTTACACAGATAAAGAGAAATCACTATCAAATAATCCAATCTTAAACTGAACTCTAGCGGGTTTTTGGTCACATCTGACCTGACGTCAAGCTAGGCATACTCGTAGTAGTTAGGTACCTACACAGAAACTTCATCATCATCATCATCATTTTCAGCCTGTAATCGCCCACTGCTGAGCATAGGCCTCTCTTCTTTAAAATTGATTTTACCCTACCTACTGATACATATAAGTACAATACCTACTGTAATGAGTTAAATCCTCATGATAGTGGTAGCCGTACAGGCCCAATTTCAAAGAAAAACCGCAAATCGATGTACAGTTTAGCCATTTGGCACACGCATACTAGAGGTCAAAACAAAATTTTTGACCCGCAGTTCTTAAAAAAAATTCCCTTAGGGGGGGAGAGCCGAGACATTCTTTTTTTTGTATGAAAAAAACAAAAATTTTTTTCAGAAACCTATCGTGTGAAAGTCATATGAAAGAGCTTTTTGAGGCGATTCTGAAAATGTACCACATCATTACATTTCAGCTATTTTTTTTAAATTAAGAGTGCTTTCGTTGCCGGGCACAAGTCAAATCTAGGTATTTTTTGACGTTTTTCGCTGCACACAAACGAGCACTGTACACGGTGCGTTCCAATGTGTTCGTAACAACACTATCGCACATAACTTTTCATTTAAATTTAAACCCTTATATAGTGCAATAAGGTATACAATGATATCTGTCATGTATCTTCGTATGCTGTAACAAGTTGCCGTATAGTGTGTGTATGAGCCTTGATACTTTTGCAGCGAAAATGTTGTGTTTAGGGATATACAACTACATTCATATTATTATCTTTTTTGTATCAGACTTACTATTGAATGTGAAAATATAATCAGTTGAAGAAAAATTAGTGGGAAAATCATCCACATGCGTTTTGTAATATTGAAGGAAAATACAAGTCAATGAAATAAGTATATTCTCGTACCTACCTACTTATACCTATGATTCATCAATACTTCGTATTTGACCAGCTATCTAACGAGAGTGTCTTGAGGCGTCTTGATCGAATCTTTTCAAGAGACAACGTGAAGAACATGGCGGCGGCTTTCAAGTTTTAGGGTGCCTTTCCATCAAAGTTGTGTCATTGCTATGAATGCGTTGATATCCACCAATCATATGTTCACATAACATAGCATTGGTTTAAACGGAAAACTATAACATCCTCGCAGCATAGCTGCATAGCATAGCTCTGGTGGAAAGGCTATCTCAGTCTTGCTAACTATGTCCTTCTCGGCCCTTTACAAGGTTCTCGCCATTGGGGATAATGATGTCATCGAGCGTTTTGATCGATCTGTCAGTAGTGGTAGGTGTGTAACCCTGGCTACCAAGTTATGCCTACGCGAGTGCATGCTTGCCGTTAGCAAGATAACTGCAATCGGAAATGATATTCAAGGTGTAGCCAGTAACAGGAGCAAATATATGAAAGGACGCTTCCTTAGAGCATCCGCAGGAGCCCCTTGTGTGTGTATTTCAATTCGGCTTTATAATTTCAAGCAATTTATTAGTTCAAGTTACGGTAGCCCAGTGATTCAAGCATGCGGCTGTCAAGCGGCGGTCGTGGGTTCGAATCCCAGCTCGTACCAATGAGATTTTTACGGAATTACCGTTAGCTTTTCGGTGAAGGAAAACATCGTGAGGAAACCTGCATACATCCGCGAAGAAATTCAAAGTTGTATTTGAAGTCCCCAACCCGCTCTGGGCCAGCGTGGGGACTACTGCCCAATCTCTCTCATCTATGAAAGGTGGCCAGTGCCCAGCTGTGGGACGTAGATAGGCTGATGATGTTGATGATTTCAATTCGGAGAAACTTTAATCTAAACATAAAACCCTCGACTTAAGTGCCGTGAAAGTCCACGGTAAAGGATAAAACTACCGTTATTGTGTAGATAAACATCGTATATTAAAATAAAAGAAGTATATGAAGAATAGGAAGTTAAAAATTGCATCAAAGGAAAAAGGTGATTTTTGTGGACATAAATCACATATGAACCTGAAATTTGGCGATGAAATGTTTACTTTTTTTTCCTAAGCCTATAAAGGTGTCCCACTATTGGGCAAAGGCCTCTCCCCTCGACTTCCACTCGTTCCGGCTTTGAGCTGTTTCGGGCCAGTCGTTTAGAAATGTGTCTAGGTTATCCCGCCACCTCTGCCTCGGCTTGCCACGTCGTCTCCGAGCATATTGCGAAACCCACTCTGTTGCTAATTTTGCCCACCTCCGTGGATGCATACGGCAGACGTGGCCGGCCCAGTTCCATTGCAGCCTGGCAGTCTTGCTCCAACATCCTCCAGCTCTAACATCTGCAATACCAGTTTTGAAGCGCAGCACAGAGTTCCGAACACGGTCGATCAGTTTGACTCCCAGCATGCTGCACTCTATTGCCCGTTGGTAAACCTTCAATTTGGTATCGGTGAGTGACCATGTTTGTGCACCGTAGGTTAGAACAGGCAGAATGCACAATGTCGACGAGCCTCCGCTTCAGAGCTACCGGAAGGCCTCCCTTCAGTAAATCTTTCAAAGCCCAATAGCTCTTCCAAGCATTTTGGATCCGTCTTACAACTTCCTTGTCCTGTCTTTGGCTGAAAGAAGCTTATTGGCCCAAGTACGGATACTCGTCGACATATTTTATCAGAATTTTCTAATTCGTGATTGCGTGGTCCTAAATGTGCGTATTTCGACAATGACTTGGCCGGTTCTTTAACTATCTGTATTTGTAATGGTAACTCATTCCCGGTCTACACTATGTTTCTCCAAGCCACACTTCAGATTCGGTTGAAACCGCTCAACCAAGCTAACTGGAGCGCAAACTCTCAGAGTATTTCTATGTTTAAGCCGCCCGCGTGGTAGTATCGGAGATTTCCTCTGCTCTTTTCCCAGGACACCCTCAAACAGCGCACTCCTATCGCTTTAATGGGCACAGCCAGGTTAAAAAAGAATTTCCAAGCACATATTTCAATTTCAAGCTAGCATTGTTCATTTGCGCCAGATTTGCTATTAATACCATGTATTAAAAGGGATATTATACACAATAATATACCATGTTTATAAAAACATTGTTTCATATGTATGAAAATTAAACGCATTTGTATTTGTACTTTGTACCTATTTGTATTTACCATGAGTCACTACATATTATAGTTATTATACTTTTATTAATTTCTAGTTGCTATTGCTACTTTCCAGGTTGTACCACTAGTTCTGGTAGCTGGCTATATTCATACATAATTGCTTATCAAAATAAAGCATTATAGTTCAAAAAACTCTAGTCCAAATACAATAATAAATATATGAAATCAACCAAGTATCAAAGTTGTTAGTCGACAATCAATTGACGGTTGCGTACCATTCATAACTTGTCTCAATTTAGATCACGATTAGTTCCCAGTATAATCTGACTGTGTCGTTCTTAATAAATACGCCTAATCGGAGGTCACATGTTTTATTGGTTTCCTGAGAGTAATTACGGTAGCTTTGTGAAGAGCCACAAAAAAACGATATATACGTCCTCCTCCGATGGCCGCTGGGCCGGTACTGAGTCACAGCAAGCGAGTCTATGAGAAAAAGGTCTGTTTTAAATCGATTAAAATTAATATTTTTATATCCTATTTGTTACTTTTTATTATTTAATATCGTAGAATAGAAGTTATTTTACCCTAATAGCATAGTTAAAAACCTTTTTATTAGCTTTAAAGTGACAATATGATGCAGCGAAGTTTGCCAAAAATATGGAGTTTTCCGTGGCTCTTTTAATTAAACCAAATTTTAAATTGTGTATTTTCAGACAGTAGGCGAAAGAGACCGTCTTTCGGTGCATCTAACTGTATGTATTACATATTTTAGTTTCAATTGGTTACAGAATAAACAGGTTTGAATGACGACATGGTTTCGAATATTTCGAAATCGAGTGTGAGAAAAGTGCTCGAGTTTCTTTAATAAATGTTTGTAAAAAATGTTTTGACTGTAGCTCCCGTAGTCGATAAGTTGTTCTTCACGGGTCTGTAAACAGTGTTACAAAAAACTATACCGTTTTTGAGATTTTCTGTAATGAATACGTGGTAAAACGCGGAAACACGGCGTTTCCAGCGAATACGCTCTTAAATCATAAATAATTTTCTAAACATACCAAGTTTGAGGTCCTCCAGACACGATACGGCTGATTTTTATTTTGTACAATATACCACAAATGATACTTAATATCCTCATATCTAACCTCAAAAAAGCAATTTCGAAATGATTTTCGGTAAGTATTCTTTTTTTAATTTTGAATATTACTAAGTGACACGGTTCTACTTTAATACCAATTTTACGTAAATTATGGAACTTTAGTGCAGATACGTTACATATTAATCATAAAATGATACGTAGTATCCATATATCCAACGGGAAATACCTCTTTAACCCTTTACCCCCCCACCACCCACCCACCACCTACCCACTATACCAACTGATGACAAGGTGCAGTTAAAGGGTTAAAGAGGTATTTTCCGTTGATACAAAAAAAAGAATGTCTCGGCTCTCCCCCCCTAAGGGAAATTTTTTTAGGAACTGCGGGTCAAAAATTTTGTTTTGACCTCTAGTATGCGTGTGCCAAACGGCTAAACTGTACATCGATTTGCGGTTTTTTTTAATCGTACGGCTACCACTATGACAGAGCGAGAAAGTCATAATAAATCAAAAGTTCGTGACTCTGGATTATTAATAACCTGACTGTGACATTGTGATACCATTTTTAGGTTTCCGTAGCCAGAATGGCTTAAACGGAACCCTTATAATTTCGCCATGTCTGTCTGTCCGTCCGTAATATGTCACAGCCGCTTTACTCGGAGAATATAAGAAGGTACTTTACTTTTTAGGATTTAGGGTGGCACTCGATACATTATGTAGTTAAGCGGGGAATGAATTTTTTTGAAGTGAAAACTTCTTTAGCGGCGCTGAGCACTTTTGTACTGGGGAAAAATTGTTAAACTCGCGACAGCTTATTCTAAGACCCCTCCTAGTATCGTGATTGTGTTGTTACGGATACGGATATGAATATCTTTGTTATTTACTTTTTTATTGAGTTTTCACTTCTGCCGGCACTCCCTGAGTGGAACCCGTTGTTTTTTTTTTCAATGTAGGTAGTTGTGAAGGTATTTATAGATAGGCTTTTAAAAATTATATAGAGGTTACCCAATACAAAAGTTTTCCATATAAGGCGGTTCCATGAGCCAGACATGCGAAAATACCCCAACAGTTATCCCGTTTTTCTCAGAATCGTTGATATTTGTAGGCGTGGGAAAAATATATATTATTCTTGATTATATTATCTTTAATAACACAGCTTTCGATGTTTTTTCCTCCTCTCTTTCTACCGCGCGGCGAAAATGTATGCCTGCGCCTGCTGTTTCGTTTAGGCGGCGCAGGGTGCTTACGCGAATGTGCGTGTGTGTTTGGTTTTCACTTCTGCCGGCATTCCCGCAGTGCAACCCGTTGTTTTTTTTTTAGTAAATTGTATGGATCAGTGGTCAGTTAGGGTAGTAACTATACGTATCTAATTAAACCAAGTTTGCAACATCGAAAAACTAACGTTGGCTGCGCACCAAACCGCGAAACTTAAGAGCCTTTTGTTTAAAATTAGTCAACATTGAGTGAAAAAAAGGTAGTACGTACCTACTAAAGCATTATTTTTAAAACCGGCCAAGTGCGTGTCTGTATAGTAAAAAGATGGTCTATATATATGGTAGATGCTAATATCAGGAATGGATTAAGCTTAGTTACGATTAAAACAACGTAAACTGCATTACGTGGTTCTACGAGTACCATGAGAGGGCAGAATTACTGGGTGTATTCTCTAGATATTCCGATGTCTATATTTTGGTTAGCTGTGTTCATATCAGTGGTGGTCGGTATATTACAGTTCAGTTCTGACCCGGCCCGGGTGCGCCCGAGTCCGTTTTAATTTCCTCCGGGGTCAATTAATACGGGCCGGTTGCCTGCTAGTTTGGTACTATTCTATAATATATTAGAAAAATGTAAAAGATCATTACCTGCTCGTAATGTAGTCATTTTGTCATATAACTATATCCATTTATTTACTTACGTGTGTCTTAAATTACTCAGTTAACCATTAATATTCATTTATTTGTTTTAATCGGCCCCCACCCCACGGCCCCAGAGTCCCGACACCTTTTACCACTTAGATTGTAAGTATTAGATGAGAGAGATGAGATGAGTGTGATAAAAAAATATAAAAATTAAAAACACGACTGCATTAAAAAGATTTAAACAAGTTTCCTAATAAAGAACTACCTACCTACCTAATATTTTGGTTTTACTTGTATGTAGTATTATAGTAGAGAGGCCAATTCGTCGAAAGTGCCTTATTTACGATTTTCGTAGGACTGAAAAGGTTTATACCGACAAGTTGTATCGTTGGAATCAGCATCGTTTACTGATTATCAAAATGCATGTTGTCGCTTCCTAAAGTAGTGGAGTAAGTTTTTATGACGTCATAAGTTTTATGTATGAAAAATAAATAAAAATTCTTCAAAACCTATCGAGTGGGGTATCAAACGAAAGGGCTGATTCCAAAAATATAAGACACCATTATATTTCGGCCAGTGGTGCCGTAAAAAATAAAGTTCATTTTCAAAACATACCAAGTTTGGTTTCAATGTGAAGGAGGAATTATATACTTACAATTACGAGTAAACACCAAGGATCGAAGGTCTCCGAAACCCTTCGACTCTCCGGAGAGTCAGACACCTTATGGCTCTTGGTGTAAAAGTACCTAGTATACCCGTGACGTCACCGACCTTGCCATAGGTACCGTGTCGAAAGGGCTAGGGCTGTCACACGTTGGCTAATAAAAAAACTATTTTCGGAACGTACAGTGGTTTCGACCAAATATTAATCCCGTGTTCCTTACCTGACTTACCAAAACCCTTTGTAAACTACAAGTTAATTAAATTAAAAATTTAACAACCGGCATTAAACATTGCTAATTTCCGCTATCAAGTCTCTCGATTAAAAAGGGTCAACTGCGAGTCGGATCACCGATGAAGCGTTCCGTTCCGGCACCTACCTATACTAGTCCACTTTTAAAACCACTGATTGTACATTAAAAACCGGCCAAGCGCGAGTCGGAGTTAACACGTTTAGTGTTCCGACCCAACCACAAAATCAAGTTGGTTTTGTTAGCATTTTTTGGTAAAATATAGGTACGTAATAATAAACATTATAACCAAATTTTAAGTTCATAGGTCAATGGGAAGCTTAAAAATATCTCGGAACAAAATTTTGTAAAAAAGGTGTGTCCACGCTTCATTTTCATCATTGAAAAATTCATCTAATGTATATTGTAATAAACTCTCATAGTATGTGCTTTTATCATGAAACTCTAGCAACAACGTGGCAAAAACAACATAATATTTTTTATTTTCCGTTATAGGTATAGGTAGGTACACACCCTACAGTCTTTCCAATTAAGTTTAATTGAGTGTGAAACGTAATTAACATACGTACCTACTGTAAATACAATAAAAATGTACATAGGTAGGTACTTGTCTTATAATTTACATATGAATAAGAATATTAAGAATACTGTTTGAGGCAATAATTTAGAAGGCACTTGAGTCAATAACTGTACCTGACGTTGAGTCGCTTTCAGTCAGCTTTCAGTGATGTCTTAAAATATATACGTTCAGCGAGAATTCTTTAGCATGCTGTCCGATTTTGAGAATTCATTTCTGTTCAAAAGTAGGTGACCTATTCAAGGTGGTCCGATTTAAACTGTGAGGTCTGATGATGAGACCCGGCGGAGACTCCTCAAATGCGATAAGCACGCATATTATATGGTGATTTTGTTTTTATTTTTATTAAAAAAACTATGTTTATCCACAAGACACGCTTATAGACATAGACACAATTAAAATAAATGTATAGGTTATATTAATCTTCTGCCAAACCAGAATAGTAATAGTAACCCAGTGTAGTAACCTATTTATATATAGTGATGAGGACCGAGGATGACATATATGTGAAATTCCTCAATGATATTCAAAATTCAAACATTTATTCTGCAAATAGGCCACAAGGGCACTTTCACATGTCATAATGTTAATGTACCATATTGGTACCTACTCCACAGATTCCAATGAAACTTCGTGGACTGGACGTGGCAGCCAATGCTCCTCAAAATACACTTTAAAGTGTAAAGGTAACTATGGGATATGAGTACCTGTCCACAAAAAAAAAAAAGGTGGCACTATTACATGAAAAGCAATACGCTAAAATGATTTAAACGGTAAAACCTAAAAAATATCTCAAGAACTATACTTATGCTATCGATTTGAAATTTGGAATAGTTATAAATAAGGGTAACCCAGATACATGGAAATTGTTTTTTTTTTTATATATTTTAGTTTATTTTAAACAGGAGGAGATCCTCAATTCTACGGTACGTTTTTTTGTTGATGTATGTTTGTTACGAGTTGGTAGTCCCTTATAAATTTAATAAACAAAAAAAAATTACACATATACAACGGTTAAGACATGGTTTAGACCCCGGCTTGTGTAGCTGAAGAACGATATTTCACGCTTTTGACCGCTGACGTCACAAAACCCCCCAAACGGCTGTCTTACAGCAGACGCATTTCAGAACAATAACAAAATACACTTACCTAAGCATTTTAAATTAAACAATAAAATTAATTTTATAAAACAAAAAAAAACAGACAAGAAAAAACAAATGAAATGAACCTTCTCTGCCTAAATGTAAAACTAAAAAGTAGAAATTATATATTTTAGTTACTTCAAAGCAAAGAGTTTACAGGACAATACATAAATGTAATTATTAATTACTTCTTTATATACATATTCACAGTATATGTAAATGTATGTATAATCAGTTATTTTTGGAGTCGGTACCAGCCCTGCTGCGCGCGCCGCCGCCGCTTCGAGACTGTCGAAAGTTTGTGGCAAAGCAGGAAACTATCCTCCTGGGCTGGCACCGACTCCAAAAATATATATATATTTTTAATTTATTGCTCATATAAAAAAAAAGTCTTAATACTATTACAAAAGTTTCGCCAAACTGCGGAGCACTTGTTAAACTGATTCTATTCCTGGCAAGTGGCAAACGTACTTTCTTGAAAATCTCACGGTTCTAAAATAATTGCGATACGATAAATCATCATCATCATAAAGGCCTTTACGTCTCTTGCAGACGATTTAAGCATTGCTGTGCATTTTCTGTGCACCGTTTTTGGTGACTGTATAGACCAATAGTACGGCTTGTTAGCTCGAAGTACGGTCACATCTGGAAGAAAGCACGAAACTTGGCATGCATGTAGCTTAAATTTTTGTGTTTCAAAAATTTTAGGGAAGCACGCTGACAGACCTTTTTTCCCCCCTTCCCCCCCGGTTTAGTAGTGACTTCTCACGCCTTTGTTTTCAAATCTTTTTTTAAATAAAAAATACAGTATTTATCTACGCAATGAGCTCTAAACAACGATACCCCACTCGATGGGGTGGGTAAAAAAAATTTTTTGCGCCCCCCTTCAGCTCTATGGGAGCCCCCATTAAATATTATTAAAAATATTTTTTGACAATTGGTGTGGTTTTGGGTCAACAAGATGCTTATACTGCGAAAATTTGAAGCCCGTAGCTCCAACCGTTTGGCTGTGAAACCTGTAAAACAGACAACGGACGGACGTATGACTCACAACAATAGGGTTCCGCTTGGAGCTTTCGGGTAACGAACCCTAAAAATGAATTCCTGATGTCTGTTTTACACGAAAACGATACCCCGCAAGCCATAGTAGCCTTAACTGATCAGTGACAAAGAAACGAAAAAAAGGTGTGCTTGGTCCAATTCACCCCGTTCTCCCCGCGCACAGGGGACGAATCTAACTAATATCCACATCTGAAAATAATCACTGCGGAACACTTTATCTATGGTACAAATTTCTTGCTTGTAACCCGATGCGCACAAAAATGTTAGTAATCTGCCCTCTAGCACCTTTTCTGCTGTACTGACCCTAATTCATGCTCGTATATTTTGAAAACTATAGGTCCAATCAAAATATATCCAAAGAATGACTTGTAGATAATTTTATAAGGAACATTTTTTCGTTTGACGGTTTTCTCCTAGCTTCAGCCGTTTTCAATAAAATAAAATAAAACTGTAATTCGGTACACAAAAGTGGGGGGGAGGGGGGAAAAAAAGGTCTGTCAGCGTGTTTCCCTAAAATTTTTGAAACACAAAAATTTAAGCTACATGCATGCCAAGTTTCGTGCTTTCTTCCAGATGTGACCGTACTTCTTCATAGATTCGAGCTAACAAGTCGTACTACAATGCGGGGACGGCACGATCTTCCACAGTTATTGCAGTAAAGGTTGACGTCGGAAGCTGTAGTTCGGATTTGATGTCTGCGCAACCTTTTGTTTGCTAATTCGTCAAACCAGGCTTCATCACATAACTTTCTGCCGTCCACAACGCGTTTGTGCCACCCGTCTCTATCAACGGCAAGTGATTCCCACGCCTGATTATTTATTCGAAAGCACGCCATTTACATATACATACGATAAATAAATCACTTATATTAGGATCTTGTTACTTGCAGAATTGCCATTTCTATGGCAATGAAAGTGTTATAGCCCCCGTGGCAACAATATTTAGGTACTATTTTGCTCAAGTTATGTTTTTATGTATGACTGTATGTGTTCTGAACAATAAATAAATAAAGTTGCGCCATACGACTAGCTCCTTGGGCGGTAGTAGAATAGAGTGGCTGCGCTGCGCCGCACGCGGTGGATGGAAAGAAAACACGCCGATATGAAAGTGCTCGATTGGAAATTTTTAATTGCGATTTCCACCGGACCGCCTTTAATTTCAAACGTGCGGCGCCGACGCGCGCGCTCCCCTACCACGGGCACATCTTAGTTAGTCCACACTAATAGTATGATCCGAAAGTGTTTCTGTCCTGTCTGTTATCTCTTCAAGCTTAAACCGATGAAACGATTAACATGAAATGATTTAGATGAAGTTCGGTATGAAGCACATTTAAAAATAAGTTTTGACAATGGCTTTGGATCAACAACATGCTTGTGCTGTGAAAAGACTGTAGCTCCAACCATTTGGCTGTAAAACCTGTGTGACAGATGATGGACGGACGCGTGAGTGAAAGCAATAGAGTTCCGTTTGGACCCTTCGGGTACGGAACCCTAAAAAGGAGCAGGGAAGGAAGAAAAGTGTCAAACTGCGTGTCACACTGTGATATATCGGGACAAACTGACCACTTGTTAATACGGAGTATTCACAGGAAAATAATGTATATTACTTACCTACACTGTAGATCTAACTGTAGGTAGCTATCCTCTAGTACATTTTCAACATATTTATAAATATTAGTGTTCGTTCGAGTTACCGTGGTAGCCGCCGCCCGCCAGGCGCTACTCCTACATTTTCTTCGGATAACTTTGGAAAACTTTCCTCGTCTCATGAATAGAGTATCTAAAGCACCAATATAATATGGCCCGAAAGCCGCTCTAACATTCTTATAATTAAAGCTGCGGGCGGACGATTAAGTACTGAACAGTATTCAAAAGCTTCACCTGCCTCTCTGATAGATATTTTGGCATAGCTGATGCACTACAGATACTTTTTATATCAATCATAGAGAATATATAAGTCAATAGATTAAATAATCCACCTTTGAATGCGATAACCCCAGTAAGGTTATATTACAAGTGGGATATAATCTTTTCTGAATTTTCTGGTTGAAATGAAAATACCCTGTGTTAGCGCTCTGTTATTTCCCTCGCAAAATAAACTGAAGCTCATTGCAACTCGCTTTGCCACGGCCCAATATGGCACCTGAGTACACAGTAGACGTCACAAATATGTATTCAGTTTACGCCTTATTCCAATGGATTAAGGTGTGAACGTGTTAACATTTCTTTGACACCATCAACACGATAAGTGAGGATCGTTTTTGGGAAGTCTTTTGGAAGTGGGTCACGGCTTGTGAAAACCCTTATTTATAGCCGTACATATATGGGCCGATTTGGTTTGTGTCTTATCACTAATTTGATTGGCTCGAAACCAAATTAACTCGCAGCGCATGAAGGATGCCGTCCGACGGCAGGGATCTGCCCGCTGCAAGCTGCAACCCTTTGATTTTGAGGATGAGGCAAGGGCAGATATGTCTTTTCATTTTTTTTTCTTTGTCCTACCTACACTATCTTATCTGCCCCGGTCTTCGTCCCCATATTTAAACAAATCTTTTCACTATGTTTACAAAGCGCGAGAGTTTAAAATAAGTCAGGAGTAAAGAGGCTATAATAGAGGCTGTCTGAATACCTAAGTCTGTCTCACTTGCGTCTCTATTTAGCTAACCCGATCAAATTAGTAGTCGGGTCGATTCCGGTCCCAACCGCATTGATAACGGCTACAAATACGTTAGAGGTATCCTCCCTCTCTGGTCCTGACCAGATCACAGGTATTTTACGCCCGAGCCGAAGGCAAGGGCGATAAATTATCGATCTGAGGCTTTCTTTATTATCGCCCGTGGTAAGTACAACATTTTATGTCACCCCCTTTGCAGGAAGTGGGTTTTTTCGCGCGCGGAGCGTGCGATAATGGCCACTTTATGGCCAGGTGTGACACTAAAGATAATTAATTTATTTGCCAGAAATGTAACAAATATGAACTGCATCTCTTATGCACATCTGCAAATCTGCCAGTTGTTGTGATAAATTCATATGTAAAGGTTCAAGAGTAGGCGCACACAGAGAGCGTTCTGCGTTCTCTTTATTGTGCCGAGTCCCTTACGATAATGCACACAGCAGGCAGTCAGAACGCTCCTTGAATTCATACAACTCTGCACGCAGAACGCGGAACGCTCAACGCAGAACGTTCTCTGTATGCGCTTAGCCTAAAGCTTGTAAGTTGCAATATTTGCAGTGCAGGGCTACCTTGTTACGGCGCGCGAACCGACGAACAAACAGCCGGGACAAACACTGCAGCCGTTGACGCGCAGCTGCAGACAGCTCGACGCGGCGCGGCCCTCTGAACACAAGGAATGTTAGCGACTGGCTGCGGTGCAAGTGGTGCAACCTTTTTTATTGCAAATGTCAATAATTACTAATTGTCAACATCTTTGTTTTTCGAACGGATAAATTATTGTTGTTACTTATTTTTGTTATCTGCAAAAGTGCAGACTAAAACGTAGTTAGTGATTTATATTCTCTTGGTGCAGACTACAAAGAGAATATTAATCACTACCGGCAGACTATGTAGGTACTCTGTTCGCGCCATTAAAAAAGATCATGCCATTCAAAAAAGCGTGGTAAATAAGCAATGGAAGCAGAAACCAAAATCTTGCAGCAGCAGTCATCGCAGCAGTCGGAACTACTTAGTCAGTGTCATGCAATGCAACATTGCTTGTAACGCCGGATTTTTTTACCTTTATCCTAAACAGCTTCGTTTCTATACTAGCAACATCATACTCCAAGAACAAACGGGAAATGTGATGATATCTGCAGAGAAAGAGAGTGAGAGAGAGAGTGTAATGAAGCCTGAGTCTTCTGGTAGATGTCGCTGTACGCCTCCCTTAAGGCGTTGTATAAATGAAGGAAGGATTGACGAATTTCAAGCCGGGTAGTAATCGCACCTATAGCTCAGTTGGCTAGAGCGACTGACCGCGAGTGCCGGGAGGTCGCAGGTTCGAATCCTGCTCGGTGCCTAAATTTTTCTATTTTTCCTTTATTTCTAAATTTATATCTGCAGAGGTTAAAAGTCACGTGTCCGTACCGTGGCTGCAGCCTTTACAGGCAGAAAATGGCGAGCCGTATGAAAATCTAACTTTTTTTTCACGAGCCGTTGGAACGACTACTGCGTTGCATTGGAACCGGTAAGTAGGTATGCGAAGTTGATTGAGGTCTCGCAAAGAGCGAACTAAAAAGCCGGTCTTCTCCTCAACGCAGAAGTATGACGACCGCTTTAGCTTAGTTGGTAGTGACCCTGCCTACGAAGCTGGAGGTCCCGGGTTCGAATCCCGGCCGGGGCATTTATTTGTGTGATGAGCACGAATATTTGTTCTTGGGTCTTGGATGTTTTCTATGTATTTAAGTATGTATTTATCTATATAAGTAGATATGTATATCGTCGCTTAGTATACCCATAGTACAAGCTTTGCTTAGTTTGGGACTAGGTTGATTTGTGTAAGATTGTCCACAAATATTTATTTATTTATAAATATTTACCTACAGCATTCAAAACATAAGAAACCATTAAAAAAAACTTATATAACGATTATTTAATTTCACTTTTGTATTATTGTATCTGACTTATTATTTTATTTTTATTTTATTTATAGGTATTTTATTTATTAGGACCTTCAACAACAAGAATACTACTACAAAACTATAGTCTTAATGCTTACAAATATGGGCTAAGTATCTTATTAATTACAGAAAAAATTAATTGATAATAATTATTATAATTTTTATTTATAATGCTTCTATGTAAACTTTCACATGCTTAATTACCTACATTATTTAATATTTTGACATGTAAAATTTTATATTTTATCAATAAAATGAGTATGAGTATATACCTACTGTTGCGATCTCCATGCAACATCAACCTTTTTAGGTTTCTGTCTATGATATTTTGTCAGATTACTTCTTCTATAATACAGTAACGATACACAAGCAAAGTCTGCTTTTTATTGTAATATAAATTTAACTCGCATAAAAGCAGTGCTTTTAACATGGTCTTTCGCCGGCTAAGATAATGTGAGTTCAAGAAGGAAAAGTCAACTTGAAATCGACACGAGTTTTGAAGTGACATTTTACAAAATTTACATATTTTGTAAAAAATATTGATTTTATATGGTGTTTGTTTAAGTAGCAGTTATATAGCTATCGATATCAGCAATGTCGCCTCCAAGGACACCTGATGAAGAGCGCAGACATCTCGTCGCGTGCCGAGGTGCAAGGAAGGCCGTACTCACCCGATTAAAACAAAAAATAGATGGACCCGCTATTGATTCCATAAGGATGCTGCAACTAATGGTAGAGAAGGCGATGGTGGCGTTCAGTGAGTACGAAACGATTAACATTGAAATAGGGGATGAGGAAGATCCAACGGATACGGAAAATTGTTTTTACGAGTGCGTTTCCGCGATTCGTACCCGAATTGATACGCTCACAGCAGCTGCCGCGCCCGCGCCTGCTTCTACGTCGGTGTCTGCTCCACCTGTTCAGGCAGTCTCAAAATTGAAGCTGCCCGATATTCATTTAGAGCCATTTCATGGTAAATACACTGAATATAACTCCTTTATAGAAATGTTTAATGCGCTCGTGCACAATAATGAAGGGTTTGACAGTATTCAAAAGTTTTTCTACTTGAGAAGCTTTGTTAAGGGTGAGCCTTACGATTTAATTAAGAACTTGCCTGTCATAGGCGCTAGCTATATCGAAGCGCTAAACATTTTGGCAGATCGGTACGACAACAAATACAAAATCATTAACGAACATATTAATGCTTTATTTGAATTGCCGGTTGTCACAAAATCTAGCATCCTAGCTTTGCGATCATTGATTTCAGTCACAAAACAACACTTGGCTGCTTTAAAAAACTTAGGCGAGTCGGTTGATAAGTGGGACAGTGTGCTTATTTGCCTTATAACTAAAAAACTTGACCCACTTACTAGCCGAGCTTATTACCTAGACAGGGATAACACTAAGGCGCCAACATTTCACGACTTTTTAAAATTCTTAGAGGATCGCGCTCTTGCTATGGAGAATAGTGAGGTGAGGGAGCCGTGCCACGCTGCTAGTAAGGGTGCTTTTACGGGTGCTAAGGTGGCGAACGTCGTAACTAAGACCATCACTTGCCAGTTCTGCGGTAAGTCAAACCATAAATTATTTGGCTGCCCCAAATTTACATTGGCCTCCGTAATGGAGCGCTTGGCCTTTGTAAAGGACAAAGATTTGTGCAAGATTTGTCTTGGTTCCCACCCTGGTAGGTGCAAGTTCCATTTTAAATGTAAGCAATGTAAGGAATCTCACAACTCTCTGCTTCACGTAGATGAAGAGCGAGCCACGGTTTCGCTAAGTAGCGTTAGCAACAAAAACCAAGTACTGTTGCCAACGGCAAAGGTTAAACTTGTCTCCAAAAATGGAGAAGAAGTATTTGTCAAAGCTTTGTTGGACTCTGCTAGTCAAAGTTCATTTGTGACCTCTAAGGTTGCCAAGAAGCTAGGACATGTACTTTTGCCCAATACTACAGATATCATTGGCATAGCCAACACAGAGAAATCTGTCAAACATCGTTTGCGATTAGAAATATTTTCTTGTGCTTATCCATATAAGACGCAAACCAATTTCCTAGTGGTAGACAACATAACAACTAAGCTACCACAAAACCCGATTGATATGTCAAAAATTGACATTCCAACGAATATTAAACTAGCCGATGAGTCATTCCACATGTCAAGTGAGATAGATATGTTATTGGCTGCCGATATATTTTTCCAGGCCCTGCTACCGCAACCTGAGCAGCTACAACAAGGTGACGCCGCACAACTCAACTTGGTACACACACAGTTTGGTTTTATAGTAGGAGGTAATGTCCCCGCTTCAGTTCTCAAACAACCTGCTGTGACTCTATTCTGTCAAGACTGTAAAACTGAAATACGCGATACGATTTCAAAATTTTGGCAAACAGAAAAAGTACCTGAAGTATTTGCGGAGCATACATCTGAGCAACAATATTGTGAAAAATTATTCACAGAAACTGTAAAACTAGAAGACAACAAGTTTACAGTTTCGTTGCCATTAAAAGTACCTATCTATGACGTCAACAATACATTGGGTGATTCATTCGGGCTAGCTTTGAAAAGATTTATTAATATCGAGAAGAGATGACAAAAGGATCAGCAATTATATGCTGATTATAAGGATTTTATCCACGAATACTTGGAATTGGATCATGGAGCATACATAGACATTTCTTCATATAATTTAACTAAGGATCCTGTCTTTTTCCTTGCACATCATGCTGTGGTCAGACCTGACGCAGTATCTACACGCCTTAGAACGGTTTTTGATGGCTCTATGCTTACAAGCAACAAATTGTCACTAAATGATATACTACTGAATGGCCCAATTGTTCAATAGGAGCTATTTGACATTTTGTTGTCATTTCGTGTACACAAATATTTCTTTGCTTGTGACATCAGACGTATGTTCCGCAATATTTTGATTCAGGAAGATCAACGATATTTGCAAAACATTCTCTGGCGAGACAACCCTGACGAGTCCATAAAATGTATTCAGTTGAAGACTGTAAGTTACGGTATGAAGTGTTCTTCATATTTATCCACGAGATGCTTAAAAGAACTAGCAATAAGGTTTGAGAGTCAATATCCTCTGGCTAGTTCTGCACTAATAAACTCTACATATGTGGATGACATTATTTACACAGAGGAAAGTTTAGCAAAGATCGTTGAGGCGCAAACTCAATTGATAGAGTTACTTAGAAAAGGCAGTTTTGAATTGCATAAATGGGCTGCAAATGACCATTTGATTTTAGCAAATATTCCAGCAGAAAAATGTGTTGTTGGAGAGCTGGAGCTAAACAAGGACATCAAAACCTTAGGTATAAAGTTTGACATTAGTTCAGATTCATTCAAACTTTCATGTCCGGTGTCAAAGCAAGTTCCCATGACAAAAAGACAAATATTGAGTTTCATAAGCCAATTTTATGACCCATTAGGTGTTGCTGGACCCGTTTTTGTTCAAGCCAAAATCATTATGCAGAAATTTTGGGAATCGGCTACGGCTTGGGACTCTATGCCCCCACCAGTGTTGCAAAAGGAGTGGCTTCAATTTTATAATGATTTAATAGCTATGAAAGAAATTAAAATCAAACGAGAAGTTACGGTAGACGATTTTCAATCTGCTCAGATTGTAGCATTTTCAGATGCTTCTATTTGTGCTTTTGGAACAGCAATATACTTAAGAATCACTGACAAGCAAGGCAAGGTTACAATGTCGCTGCTGTGCTCAAAGTCACGGATAGCGCCCAAGGATAAAAAGTTGTCTGTGCCTCGATTAGAATTGAACGCATCACTTTTGATGGCAAAATTATGCCTAAGAGCATACAATACATTATCTAAAAAGATTCCTATTGAAAGTGTGCATCTTTTCAGTGATTCTCAAGTGGTATTGGCATGGCAAAAAACGGATCCAACTAAACTAAACGCTTATGTTGCGAATAGTCAAATTACTAAATCAATACACAAAAGGTTTTCAATGGTTGTATATAAAAACCGACCTCAACCCTGCTGATTGTTTGAGCAGGGGTGTAAGCCCAAGTGAACTGCAAAACAATCAATTGTGGTGGTATGGACCGGCATGTATGTCGAATCCAGATTACAAATTTCTTGATTGTAATTATAATGTACCTAAGGACTTACCAGAAGTCAAACGTGCAGACAGTGCCAGGTTGGTGTGTGTGGCGTCACAAGGAGCGGTATCACTTGCGAATGATTTGCTAGATAGATATTCTAATATTAACAAAGCGGTCAACGTACTCGCTTATATACAAAGATTTTGTAGAAATGCTAGGCCAGGTTCTCAAAAAACAAAACTTAACTTCGTTTCATTTAGCGAGGCAAGCCAAGCGTTGCATTTCTTTATAAAGGAAGAACAGGCAAAGTACTTCGAGAAAGAGTTAGCGTCTTTGACAGCAGGTAGGCAAGTAGCGTCATACTTACAATCTGTCAACCCCTTCATTGATGCTCACGGCATGTTCAGAGTAGGTGGCCGATTGCAGCACTCGTCCTTACCTTACAGTCAAAGACACCAGATTATCCTACCGAAAGAGTCTAGGGTAACTTATCTCATTATTGAAAATGAGCACTTAAAATTATTGCATGCCAGTCAAAAAGAAGTACTCAGCAGCTTAAGCCAGCGCTATTGGATAGTTAATGGTTTAAGATTAGTAAAAAAGTTTGTCAATAAGTGCCTAACTTGTTTTAGATTAAAAGGTGTGACAGCTAAACAGCTGATGGGTTCACTGCCCGCTGGTAGAGTCAATATTGACCGTGTGTTTGCTAAGGTCGGAATAGATTTCGCGGGACCAATAATGATAAAGCAATCAAGAGTCCGAGGTGTTGTTACCACGAAAGGTTATATTGCTGTGTACGTATGCTTTGTCACAAAGGCCATACACTTAGAGTTGGTTTCAGACTTGACAACAGATACTTTCTTGGCTAGTTTCAAGCGATTCATCTCAAGACGCAATGTTCCAACTGAGGTATTTTGTGACAATGCAGCCACATTCAAGTCAGCAAGCACACAGTTATCTGAACTCTATAAATTAAACAATAATAAATGTCATCAAATGCAAGTTCAAAATGTAACTGCAAAGTTAGGAACAACATTTCATTTCATACCGAGTTATTCACCGGTATTTGGTGCTCTATGGGAGGCCGCTGTAAAAAGTGTTAAATACCACTTAAAAAGAGTATTGTGTTCTCATGTTTTAACATATGAAGAACTATACACTGTGTTAGTTCAGATAGAAGGTATCTTGAATTCCAGACCAATAACGCCAATGTCGTCAGATATTGAAGATATGTCATTCTTAAGTCCAGCACATTTTCTTACTGGTGCGTCCCTAACTTGCTATCCTGAACAGGATATTACTAACTTACCTGAAAACAGATTAAAGTTTTGGCGAAGATGCACTGCATTGCAGCAACACTTTTGGCGATATTGGTCGAAACAATACTTGAATGTATTACAAAATCGACCTAAATGGAAGACTTCTGTACCGAATATAAAGGAGGGTTCACTTGTTATTTTACGTGAGCTGGACACTCCGCCCATGACTTGGCCGATGGGTAGAGTAACTAAAACCTTTCCAGGACATGATGGTAAAGTCAGAGCGCTAGAAGTTAAAAAAGCTAATGGCAAAGTTCATACAACTTCCATTACTAAAGTTTGTGTTTTACCTTTAGATTAACAATTTATACCTAAAGGAAGTTTAATTAATTTTATTTTTCACGTGTTTAGTTATGGTACCATGTGAAATAATCTTGGTATTTAAACATGCCTCTTAAATGTATGCGAATTTCATGCATGTTTATAATTTTATAATACTTATGTTTATGTGAAATGTTTACATAGCTTATGTTCATATAATTACTAGTATAACTAATTGTTGTTAAAACATACTGTCCTAGTGATCTTAGTCATATAGTGGCTTATTAAGTTATTAATAAGAATTTAATTAATTATTAACAAAAATAAACCTTAAAAGATTACAGTCCGCTTTAGATATTAAAACTATGTGATGTAAAGTAAGCTTGGACCCATGTTGATTTAATATGGTTTATAAACTATTTATGTTAAGTTTATTTGTTTCCTGTTGGTGGAATATGTTGCGATCTCCATGCAACATCAACCTTTTTAGGTTTCTGTCTATGATATTTTGTCAGATTACTTCTTCTATAATACAGTAACGATACACAAGCAAAGTCTGCTTTTTATTGTAATATAAATTTAACTCGCATAAAAGCAGTGCTTTTAACACCTACTCAAAATAGTTCTTCAACATGAGAATAAATAAGAATAAATAAATATTTGTGGACAATCTTACACAAATCGACGTAGTCCCAAACTTAGCAAATCTGGATACTTAGGCGACGATATACAATACTTATATAGATAAATAGATACTTAATATGTACATAGAAAACATCGAAGACTCAGGAACAAATAATCAAGCTCACATCACACAAATAAATGCCCTTACCGGGATTCGAACCCTGGAACTAGGCTAAAGCGGTCGTCAACGTATACTTAACTAATAATATTGCTTATTTATTTATTATTAACTTTAATGTGTTCTATTGCTAGTACGAGTACACATACGAGTATTCTCTCTTAAGTAAATAGCGGCGGCGATATTTTTTATTTTGTGCTCAAGTTCAGTCGATTGACGCATTTTGCTGTATATGTACCTACTTGTACGGTCTGTACAAAGGATTGCATTCCACGCGTCAGCGTTTTTACTTTACTTAGCATTAATTTCTATCCTTCAGTACATGTCCGACCGCCGCGGAGTGTATTCGCATTAAGCCCACATTGTATCATTTTATTACGTTATCATTAAATCATAATTACGGTGGAAAACTGGAGTGTTATCAATTATCAACTATCATCTCAAGAGTGTGCGAGAATGTCCCGTACATCTTAATGGTCCTTCGAACCTTTTTGGATCTTAATGGTCCTTCGAACAATTTTGGATCAGTGCACAGTGGAATTAAAATCTGGGACACGCCACGTGACGACGCAACGTGACCAGTGCTGTGACACCATCATCGACGTGTAACTTCAACACGAGATCATCAATATCAGCAGCGACTATCAAGATCAATCAATATATCAAGAATATCAATATCAAAAGCAAAGAAGTTATCAATTAGTAGTGGCTAGTTTTGTGTGAGAGTGGTTTTCGGTGCGATAGCGAATCGGTTAAGGCGGCTTCCCACAAGCGGGTCTCACCGTCTGATTGAGAAGGCGCACATATCCACGGAGATCACTTGAGCATGAATTAGCAATTATCATATCAACACTTCATAAATTATCATATCAACTTTTATCAATATGCCAAATATCGAAGACTTACTGAATAATCAAAGTCAACTTGCCATTGCTATCGAAAAGCTTTCGATAAATTTCAAAAAAGATGGAGCAGAACGTAGAACTCCACAACATATCAAACGACGATTGGAAACTCTGGAACAATATTGGAGGGAGTTCCAGATGAATCATATCACCCTTAGCGAGTCTGAAACACAGGACTACGTGTATTTTGCCGAAAACCACTTCGAGCAAGTATCAGCTCTTTGCAGCGAAACTCGCAAGCTTTTGCAGCAAGCTCTGGGGACATTTCCAGAAGCGAAACCCATTATCAAGCCTGCTACTTCTCAGTTCAACTTGAACATGGACTGGAGTCAGCAAAAAGAAGACCTGCAGCCGTCACCTAAAGAAGTTGCCCCTACGACCAGCGATCAAAAGCGACAACAATCTTCCTCGGCGGCATCAACATCAAAATCTAATCCTGAACTGATTGAACGAGGCAATCAAAGTAAGTTGGAAGAAATGTACCGGAAACAACAAAGCAACTTTAAGGCTTTCCAACGCGCTATCAATAACACTAAATTAGAATTACTTACCGAACGGTGGGAATTCGAAGATGCTCTAAGAACGGTGCAGACTAGGTGGTCAGCAGTCGACTCTCTTCATTGGGAGATAGACAGTGAGCAAATAAAAGAAAAACCAGAATATGAAAACACATACAATTTATGTGAACAGAAATATAATGAAATCAAGAAATGTATCAATACCAAAATGTGGGATTCTTCGCATCGGGAAAAATCGACCCCTGCCATAGAGATACCCATCTTTAATGGTAATTATCACCAATGGACATCGTTTAATGATTTGTTCACAGAAACGATTCACAAAAACAACACAATATCAAACGCGCAAAAAATGCAATTCTTAAAAAGCAAGGTCAAGGGCGAGGCAGAAAAACTTATACAGCATTTAAAAATCAGTACTGAAAATTATCAAGTATGCTGGGAAATTTTGAATCACCGCTACAACAACAAGAAATTAATATTTAGTTCCCACATCAATATCCTCCTCGGACTACCTATCATGCAGCAACAATCGGCTGTATCAATAAAGAGACTGCACGACAACACAAAGGAGTGTCTCCACGCAATACAAAATTTGGGCGTCGATATCTCTACCTGGGACCCGCTTATAGTGCATTTACTAGCACAGAAATTGGACGCCGACTCTCATAATGACTACATTGAAAACTTAGCGGACCCGAGGGAGCTACCCACCCTGGCTGAATTTTTGTCATTTTTGGAAATGAAGTTTACAGCCCTGGAATCATCTCGTCGAAAGCAAGAATCATCTAAACCAACTCAACACATTAACTACGAAAGAAGATTTAATGCCAGCAAGCCTTCGTCATATCAAAATCCTCGCTCTGACAACTATATCAAGGAAAATCGTTTTTATCAATCAACGTCCAACAAGAATAATTATCAAGGATCGTCAGCAAAAAATTATCATGCCTTCGCAACTAACACAGTAAAGTGTCCATGTTGCAATTATAATCACGATTTATTTCGCTGCACGAAGTTTCTAGGTATGACACCTGAGACAAAACTTGCAACATTATCCACACGGGAAATTTGTACAAACTGCTTGTACAAACATTACGGCAATCCATGTTTATCGGAAAAACGTTGCAAGCAATGCAACGGCGAACATAATACGATACTCCACGAGGCTTTTGTCGGCAAGAAGAAAACTGCCGCCAAAGAATCAAATACATCAAAGAACGCGGGACACGTGGCCCAAGAAGAAGAAATAGAAACCTTATTATCAACAGCCCTAATCAAGGTCCAGTCCAAAGATGGATCCTATGAGTTAATTTCACCAAACGGGCATTTTTGTCAAATTCCCATGGAATTTTGAAATACCAATAATATATAGAAAATTTTATGCTGATAATTTGATAAAAAAATTAATAAACACAAATTTTCTTACGTGGTACTTATACATATAAAATTACAGAAGTTATTGCAATTTGAAAATTTGACCAGGGCACGGGAATTTATCTGTCCATGGGAATTTCCTTTTCTTAGAAAAAATTGTATTAAAATTATTATTTACCATCTAATTTATCAAGAATTATAAAGTTCAATTGTATCGAAGTTATTTAGCCTAATTTTACCAATCATGGGTTCAAGTTTCAACCGAGGAAATTTATATTAACCAAAAATCTATATTTTAAGTAAAATTTCTCTTTATACAATCACATAGCAACTCGTTTGCAGAAAATCATACAAGTATTAATATTTAAAACGATCACTAAATGCAGATGTACATATAGACGTTCGCTACTCCAAAAGCGTCACGGGTACGTTGCTGACCTTTTATAAAATTTGAGATGTCCGCTTACTTGTTTGCCACCGTCGTTGTATATAAAATGCGATTGCGTATGTATCGATATATACCTACATGATTTTATGTACATAATGTTCATTGACTTTGTTTATTGATTCTTTTCAAATATTTAAGAAGCTAAGTGTAATTGTAGACATTGGCCTGTTTTTTTTTAAATAAACGCATAAACTACAACTCTAATCGATATACTTACTACAAATTATATTTATTTATGCATTTCATCCATAATTATTGTTATTAAATGCGGTTTATTAACAAAATAAGTGACCCTTCCCAATTCCCGTGCCCCAAAATCAGCTGTTTTGGGTAAACAACCTATGGGAATTAGGACACGGGAATTGGAAATCGATATAAAAAAAATCATAAAAAAATCAAATCACATGTTAATAATATTTTAAGTTATCGTTTATATAGAGACACCAAAGTGCTTTATAATGCATACATATGTTAATGATTACTTATGTAAGAATTTGAATTTCTAAGGGCCACCGAAATTGCAAGCAAAAGCAAAAAAATTGTCGCCCACCCAGAAACCGAAGTACTTAGGTGGTTTACTCGAACTTAATGTGGTTTGCTATATATAATTTTTTTATATATAATAGCTGACATTTGAGAGCACATGTGAAGCAGGACGCGAAGCTGATCAAATGTAAACGATGGCTGCCAGGGACCTTTGGATTTTGCCGACAAAATTGAACTCTCGCGCTCGGACGATTTTTAAACATCAATTACAAGTTATTCACCACAGTGAAGTGAATAGTGTCTGTGCTCAGTGATAGTAAATATAATAGAGTTAAAGTTTTTGACACGAAATCAGTGATTCTAATGTACAGTTTTTGATAGGAATTTTTGATTGATTCAAAACTAGATGCCGGACAGGGCACGGAGTCTTAATTTGAGCGTTTAGGTATTTTTTAATGTATTTTAAAAACAAATAAGTCAGTGAATTTGAGTGGACCTCAACGTGGAAACATGTATTCTTTATGAAAAAAAATAAATGGTACGTATTATCTCATGCTACACTACGATTTTCAGCTCGGACACAAAAAAAATCGAGTTTAGAAAATGACCCCTATATCAAATTAAGAGCCTTAATTGACCAAGGGGCTCAAATCTCTCTTTGTACCGAAAATGCTGCTCAACTACTAGGCCTAACGCGTCACAAATACAACGGCGCGATCTTTGGAATCGGAACCAAAGAAAACAACTGCAAGGGATTTATCAATATCAAGGCCGCATCAATTCACACGGCAAAAGGCACTTTCATGGCAAAAGTGTTCATTATTGAATCGCCTTATCAATAACTTACCTAATCGATCATTTATCAAACCATCATGGTCTCACCTGGAAGGTATCCAGCTGGCAGACCCCGAGTTCAACATCAGTCGGCCTATTGATATTTTACTCGGCGCGGATATCTACTCAAGTATCATTTTAGACTCCATTATCAGAAAGGATGAAACCACACCGATAGCGCAGCAATCACATCTCGGGTGGATTCTATGTGGCAAGATGAAATCATATCACGTCGCTGTAAATAATATTGAAGATATCAGTCGTTTTTGGGCAATCGAGGACATTGCCGAAACATCGGACGACTTGTCATCAGAAGATCAATACTGTATCAATCAATATAAGTCCGAAACATTTCGAAACTCAGATGGGCGCTATGTGGTACGTTTACCCTTGAAACCGGACATCGAAGAAAAATTGGGAGAATCAAGACAAAAAGCTGTGGCACAATTTTATCAACTTGAGAAGAAATTTATGAAGAACGAAAAGTTATCACATGATTACAAATCATTTATCAACGAATATTGTGAACTGGGACATATGCGCGAGTGCGAAAGAGACACAACACCAAGTAACTACTTACCTCATTTTTGTATAGAACGCGCTACGTCATCAACAACGGCCCTACGTGTCGTCTATAATGCGTCAGCACCTACTTCATCGGGTTACAGTTTAAATGATCTGATGTACAGTGGGCCAAATTTACAATCAGATTTATTTACATTGATTTTAAAATGGAGGCAGTACAAAATAGCGTTAACTGCGGATATAGAAAAAATGTTCCGGCAGATTTTGTGCAACGAAGAAGATCAATTTTATCAAAAAATAATTTGGAGAAATTACCCAAATCAAGCACTACGTGATTACGTTCTTATCAGCCTTACATATGGAATAAAGGCAGCCCCATTCCTCGCCATGATGACTCTAAAACAATTAGCCATGGACGAAGCTCGCCAATACCCCGAAGCAGCAAAGGTACTGGAACAAGATTTCTACATGGACGATCTTCTAAGTGGCGCGCATAGCATCGAAATAGCCGTAAAGATGAAAGCAGACCTTATCAACCTCCTACGGGCCGGAGGTTTTAATCTGCGGAAGTGGTCTTCAAATCACTCTGAATTGTTGGATAATGAAAGCATTGCTAACCAACAACCATCATTCGATTTCAAGCATCAAGAATCGCATAAAACACTAGGGCTGCAGTGGAGTCCCCAGGAAGATGCGTTTTCTATAGAAGTACCTAGGTATCTAGTAGAAATACGCTTTCAGCTTCAGCTTAGTCACCGCGCCGCGGTATTAGGTGCGTCACCATATGCATTTTGCGATGTCTTTGTATTACCTACTTCCTCAAATTTTTCCTTCCTTTCCTCCATCCTTTGGAAACCGAAGTTGTCGGAAACACAGTGGTGGGCACGGGCAGGTCGAGGCTTGCCGGTGGATGTTCGCAGGTGTAGGAACCTCGCCAATCATTTAGGGATCAGGGGCCGATTTTTGAGTGTCGAACGGTCGACTCTTCACTCGACATCTGTCAAAACACCATAGTTTTTTGACAGATCTCGAGTGAAAAGTCGAGCGTTCGACACTCAAAAATCGGCCCCCAGGATCCTAACTTCGATGTACCTATAGCCATATCGGGACTATCACTCAATATAGACACCACAACTATACCTAAGGCATTAAATCCGACATTTTTTACTATCGATCAAACTGAATCGTGACCCACCGTGGAACCATGTCACAGAAAGTGTTATAACGATTTTCCTTGTCAGGCAGTACGATGTCACTATGACATTTTCTGTGACAAGGTTCTACGGTGGGTCACGTTCACATCAGTTAATTGGTTCGATAGTACCTTTTTTAATGTAAAATAAAGTTTAAATAAAAAATAAAATAACTATCGACCTAACCCAAGTCTACCACTTTTTCTGAAAACAATCACGTATAGGTACATAACAGAAATGTAATTCATACTATTTATAGTGCAAACTTACTCGAGCCCACTCACTCGACGTCATCCTGGCTACAGGACAACTAAGTTACTATAAGTCACACTATAGTGTACACTACGTCGTCCTGTAGGTACTAAAATGTCGTACATACGCCGACGATACAGCCCGGTTGGAAACTTACACATTTAGTTGTTGGAGACAAGACTAACTTGTAGAGCTGTATCTATATCTTGTACGTAGCTTAAAAAACCGGCCAAGTGCGTGTCGGATCACGCACAACAAGGGTTCCGTACCGACACCTACTAGTCCACATTTCAAAACACTATTTAATATCTTGAATCAAAAAAGGTCGTATCTTCATAGGGAATTTAAGTCACGGCACTTACGTCCTTTTGTTTGGGCAAGAGGCCTATCCAAAAATAGCTACACAACTACTTGCATTGATAAAAAAAAATTCGTCCACCGGTTACATGTATGGGGTACCCCCCTAAAATATTTTTTTTCCTTATTTCACATCACATTTATATAACGGTTCATAGAATACATCTTTCTACCAAATTTCATAATTGTAGTACTTATAGTCTCCGAGTAAACCGGCTGTGACATACGGACGGACAGACAGACATGACGAATCTATAAGGGTTGCGTTTTTGCCATTCTGGCTACGGAACCCTAAAAAGGTCCAGGCGCGAGTTTAACTCTCGCGCGAGGGAATCGGATACCTTTACCTAATACCATGCATTATCACAACTTTCCCAGGAATAACCATTCATTCTTCTCTTGTACTGAAAATAGTGAAAATACTACCTATATCTCACTTAACTATCTCTAATAATGTAGAATTTACATGCTAGATTTTCAAACAACGTTAATTTTTTCAATATGTCAAATGTTCCACGTGTTTAAAAATGAGCATTATATACTCACAACAACGCTTTAGTTAACATTATCATTATATCAAGCGGTGCCTGAACTAGCAAGTTTAGTAGTCCCGGGCGCACAGAACCCTAAAAACGAAGTGCTTTGTTCCCTCTCCGGGTGTCCAAGTTCGGCCGCGAGCAATGTCGCTGCTCAAAAAACTTTCTTAAACTCAGAAATAGAATTAAGTTGGATAAAATGTAGGACTAGGAGGAATTGAGGATGGGCGATTCCATTTGTAATTATTATTATTAAATATTATTTTAGTTAAGTGTTATGTATTTCGTTTTGTGTACTACACTTTGTGTTTGTGTTGTAAACTTAAAAAAAAATGCTCCATGCCTATCTAACGTATTGTTTTTTTGTACTTTTTGCGTCTTCTGCGTTTCTTCTTCTTGGTCGGTTTCGCTTTTGACAGTGTGGTCATGGTAGAATATAGAATAAACCATTTTTAATGCAACACTTTCCTCCCATCAAACATTGTTCTAGATGGGTAGGAAATATATCTCTACTTAGAGCCAGTATGTTCCAAAAGTATGTCAAGATCGTACATAAAGTTTTTTTTTATGTCACATGGTAGTTTAATTTACAATACAAATACAGAAACAAAATAAGAATAGAAATTAAACATAATTAAAACTAAGTAGCTACCAGTGGCGTAGCGTCCATACAACTCGATTCCCACCGGCTTGCCTTATTTTCAGCCTGTCCAGTTCTTTTACTACGGCTCATGAAGAATAAGATAGGCAAATTATTTCCGGCTTCCCTTAGAATATTTTTGACGCGCCGCTACGGTAGCTACGGTAGCCAGTGGTTCAAGCATGCGGCTGTCAAGCGGCTGTCGTGGGTTCGAATCCCAGCTCGTACCAATGAATTTTTCGGAACTTATTTACGGAATAACATTTGATATTTACCGTTAGCTTTTCGGTGAAGGAAAACATCGTGAGGAAACCTGCATACATCCGCGAAGAAATTCAAAGTTGTATGTGAAGTCCCCAACTCGCTCTGGGCCAGCGTGGGGACTACTGCCCAATCCCTCTCAACTATGAGAGGAGGCCTGTGCCCAGCAGTGGGACATATATAGGCTGATGATGATGATGATGATGATGATGAAAACTAAATATAACTAAAATTATTCCTAAATAACTTAAATAATAAACAATCTAAAATAAGGGGTCCCCCCGCGGCGTAGTGCCAAAGATGCTGGCAGCATTTCCCCGCTGTATAGCAATGCTGATGCGCTGTGCAAGGAAGCTGCCAGCTCTTTGGTCACCAGTCGAGTCCATTAATCTCTTCGATATTTCCTTGAAGAGGGCTTGGGCCCTGGGGCCCCACGGACCGAGGGTCTCTACACCGAACGGTACAAAGTTGTATTCGGTGCCGAGTGTTGGCAACTCCAACACAGGGTATTTCTGTTCATTCATTCGCTGCTTGTTAAGTTCATTCGTTCTGTCATTCGCCTTTCCCTTGTTACTCAGCAATGGCTGCCATCAACATGTAAAAATGTGATTTTAATATTAATACAAGTATCGCCATACAGCGAGGAAACGCTGCCAGCGTTCTTGGCACCATGCCACGGGGGCCTTTTTTAGATTTTTAAGTTTTATTTTTTCCTTTAATAGTTTAAGTTAGTTTTATAATTAGATTTTAGTTTGTAGGTTAATTTTAATTAGATATATTTTATGTTTTTATTTTATAATTATATCACGACAAGATAAGACGAAAAGTTAAAATAGCGTTTTATACAAGTCTCCAGTGAACAAGTCGGCCTTTATTTTATCTCAACTTCCACAAACGAATCCAGCGCCTAAACCACCACTGCACCGCTGTTCACCGAGACCCCTATATTTGTTCGACTTTGCCTTTAATATATTAAATTGAGAGTTGTAAATATTGCGTAGATCAATACGGTATTAAACTCATAGTCAAATCAGCAACTTTTTATTAAATGTCAAAAACGATTTGTTAATATGAAGTTTGTAGGGATTTACTGTCTTAGTGACGTCACTAAGACAGTGTGAATTGGTTTGTTCAAATCAGCGTCCTTTTTAAATCTTTATGCTTATAAAATCTTTCAATTAGCTAAAATAAATTAATAATTGATGTTTTTCGAGTATTTTCGTTAGATCTTTTATTAGTCAAGTAAAAAATAATTTATTTTTACCTTAGTTTAATACCCTAATAGCCACAATAAAATAAAATTTGAGATCTAATTAGTTTCTGAATTACACAGTTCTGACAGACGAACAGACAGAGTCTCACCTAGTCTCACAATAGGTCCTTTATTGCCTTTTTTAAATAGTGGCCAAAAATAAATAACGTAGGTAACATATAATATACAAAATGACACTCGAAAAGCTCAGTTGGGATTATCTTCGTGGCATAAATCAATAAGAATCTGATTTCACTGGAGTGAGTCGAGGCCGGATTTACTTTTAAAATCATTTCAATATTTATGGCGCGCTCGTACCGGTGCCGGCGCAAGTCACAGGAGCCACCTGGGGTACGTAATAGGTAAAATACAGTCCTTAAGCCCTTAAGGCAATGCCGTATCCACAGCAGAAGACCTCAAACGCCTCAAATACGCCACCCTCGGCAGTGGTTACATTGTAGAGGCGTTTGGTGTCGAGACTCTGGGCCCGTGGGGACCGAGCGCGCCCCTCTCACCGGCAGCGAGCTGCAAGCGCGGCGTTCACCCTGCGACGGCGACGGCGAGCTGTCCATCCACCCTTAGGTGGTCACGAGCTGTGCTGCGATGCTAAGCTTAGTTTCCATAAACGGTAAAGAAATCCTCACCGTTATAGCAATCTAACACTGCTAATACATAAGCTAGCTTAGTGCCAGTTGCACCAACGTACGAACACAGACCGGTCATCGTCAAATATGGCGCCGGCAGCTGTCATCCCATAGAAACTTGTCAAACTTTCCATACAATCAGATTTGACGAACACCGCTTACGATTACAGACGATTTGGTGCAACCCAGCCTTAATCTAATTCTTAGGTAATCATTTCCTGGCCGCCTTCGTTTCCACAGCATCATGAGGTATCAAACACACTACGTCTATTTCCACAATTCGTCGTAAAAATCAGTAAATTGAGGCTACCATCCACCTGCTAATCGCTCCCGCTTATCGCTCCCGCAGTCGCTCGTCCCACGCACCCGCGCTGCGCGTATTGAATTCGGAACAACCCCGACCACGCCGCGCTGCCCTCGAGAGCCCTTTATGAAATCACAATTTATTGTCGGCCACTTAATAAACGCTTTATATCACGTCTCTACTCTACCTCAATATATTTGATAATATTTATGGCTATTTGAAAGTTGATTCAAAATTCAATGCTTGAAAGTGGCCCGGTACTTTCAATTTTAATTCATGACATGATATAGGGGTGAACTATCGGTGTCAATTACTGGTCATTAAGATAGCAAGCTTTGGGTTATTTACCCTATCTCTCAGTTCACTGCTCTCACTATCAGGAACACAACACCTAGACCTAAAGAGCAAGTAATTAGTGGTGTTAAATTATGGCTTCGGTCTTCTGTAAGATACTTCCCATTATTTATTTTATTTATTTATTTATTTATTGCAAACAAAACATATACAGCATTACAGTCGAGACCAAGGCACTGTACCTACAATTCAGATTATAAAACACATATACAATACAACATTAATAATAGGAAATTAAGATGAAAATCCACTCCCGTCCATCACCTCACAGTACCGCAGACACGTTCGATACACAACCGCCCATCGACTTGCAAACATATCACTCTCTGGTGCCCATGACAGAAGCGAGTTAAGCAGTCTTAAGGCTGGCGTCCACTAGGCTCGCCGAGCCGAGTCGAATCGAATCGAAATAATTCGCCTTCATACATTAACTATGAAAGTGCGTCCATTCGGTCGATTCGATTCGGCTCTGCGTCAATCGACGCACATTCATAGTTAATGTATGGAGGCGAATTATTTTCGATTCGACTCGCCTCGGCGAGCCTAGTGGACGTCAGCCTTTAGAGCGCGTACAGCCGGCGAGCTTCTATGCGCCACGGTGCGTGTAATCGGGACTGCCAAGAGGTTGAGAGTTCGCGGTCTTAGAAGATTCTTGGGCAGAAATGGGATAGCGACCCTAACAATTCGAGCTACTAGCTCAGGACAGTCTGTATCGCCACGTAAAATTGCACAAGCTGTCACTAATAGATTGGAGTTACGCCTTACTGCAAGGGAATTGAAACCTAGCGATCCTAACAAATACTTGGTCGGATATAAGAAAGGATAGTAGGTATACAGCTTTTTGTACAAGAACCTAAGGAATGTTTTTTGTACTGAGATGACGTTCCGCTGAACCCTACCTCTCTATAGTCTCTATCTATAGTTACTGTTTACCTCTAGCTGATAATATGTATCTGTCGCAGGCAAATCGTATAATCCGCCGTATTACATTATGGCTAGGCGTTTTACAAAACAGAGCTGTTTTGTATTACGGCGGGTCAACGACTAGGCGGATTGAATTGAATACGGCTGAATGAAAGTCCGCCGTAATGTGTTCGGCGCTTTGCGTTCTTCAGTTCGCCTAGCCGTAATGCAAAAAAGCGGTTCAGTCAGATTGTATAATTCGCCGTAATACATTACGGCTAGCCTTTTCGCAAAATAGCGTCGTTTTAGCTGTCACCTCTTTGACAGCTTTTAGTTGCCATTTCTGACACTCGCAGCGCTGTTTAACAATGACAATCCGGCCATTTTGTAAAACGGCTAGCCGTAATGTAAAACGGCGGATTATGAAATCCGGCAAATACAATCCGGCTAAACGTGAGCCGCCATATTGTAGAACGAATTGCAATTTTGACGATCCGGCTAAACGTTAACCCGCCGTATTACAAACCGGCTCTGTTTTGTAAAACGGCTAGCCGTAATGTAAAACGGCGGATTATACAAGCCGGCTGCGACATCTCCAAAATTCTACCTCTGTGGTTGTTACCATGATAGGTACGAACCCTTCGAACCTATCACTAACTAACCGAAAGTTAGTCCTGCACTCCCGAACATTTGCTAAACTGCTGTGTTTCCACATACCTTTATTTTACACTCACATGTACTCATTCGGGCAATGCAGCAGTAACTTTTTAAGCAAAGTTGGGCCGCTATTTGCCGGCAATGTTTTACGACTACGTAGCTGCTGCGATTGAGCGGCGCAACTACCGGGCAAAAAGAGGCGAAATAAATGGCGCGTGCGGCGAGGCGGACACAATATGCAGTGAGGGCTGGCAACCCTGATATCAATTATAATGTCACACGACTATAAAGTGGCAATTACCGCACGATCCGCGCGCGGTAAATCCCACTTCTTGACCAGGGGGTGACATAAAATTTTGTACTTAACACGGGCGGTAATAAAGAAAGCCTCAGATCGCATATTTATCGCCCTTGCCTTCGGCTCGGGCGTCAATAATACCGTCTGTGATCCGAGACATTCTTTGTTTTGCCACCCTTGGTAAGTAATGTACTATATTCTGCTACCACTACAGTGATTATTTATTCTGAGCTAGTTAGGTAACATATTTGTTATTACAATTACCAGATTACGCTACGCCCCGACGGCGTTCAGGAAGCATTTTTTGAATGACACTTTATTATTGTTATTTCCTTTGTTTAATTCTTTTCTTTGGTTAGGTTTATACACAAAAAGGAAAATATGTAATCCTTGTTATGGTGCCGCCGGCAGTGGAGCAAGTTACAACGACAGAGGCGCCTCCGAATGATCATCCTGTTCCGGTCCTTTATATTCAAATCAATAATATAATAATATTCCATTGTAAGTATATGTATACCCGTTGCTTCTAAAAAAACCAAACCTGAAAAAAATTGTTGCCTCCATAGTCTAGACACTTCTTTGTGTCCATGCAGCCAATAATTTAATTTTCTAGTTTGTAGCTATTTTATATCGGTTTTGTTAGACAGAGAACCTTCTATAGTCTGTACGTACGTAAGTAACTAACTACTTACTATTAAATATTCTGTAGCTCTAGTATAAGTTTTTTCGAAACTAACTAATTCGAACGCGTTTGCGTTTTGTCTCAAAACGTATGAAAGTGGTATGAAAACGTGAACAGCGCCTCTGGTGGTCACTAGTGGAAACTAAAACAGCGAGTATAACATTTGTTGCTAACCGATGAACGCGCGTATTTCAAACTCAGTGAGAGCGTTTTCATACATATTGAGACAAAACGCAAACGAGTTCGAATTAGTTAATGTTTCGAAAAAACGTATACTAGAGCTACTGTGTTTCAGACAGCCCTGCACGTTACAGCGCTGCTACGGCTAACAACTTGCGATGTAACTAAATAAAGCAGTCGACGGAACGACTGCTCTCGAGTTTCTTATATATACTTCTGTAATTGTGCCGTCCATTGTAACTATTTCATGCCAAAACACACCTTTCATATTATTACCATTCTGAATACAATAATTATAACTCTGAAACATGTTTCAATGACAAAATAATAAAGGTCTTTGACATAACACTACAGCAATTCAACTTTTTTTTTAAATTATAATTGTATCATTGTATTGTATTGTTTTATTGACATAGACATAATTTATTGGTAATAATAGGTATTACAAGTCAATTGTACAAATAAAGATTTATCTTATCTTATCTTATCAATTAATTGCTCTGAATAATATGATTCAAATTATGTAATGTAAAACTGACGATTCAAAAGTGCATGTTTTTTATTTGAATAAAGAATATTTTGAGTTTGGTAGTTAGTTACTGAAATCACGATGTGATGCTCAAACCAAGTTTCGGTGAAGATAACATAAACACTGAAAGGACGGATGTCATGTCATGTTCGACATACTTAAGGGGAGGTATCCCCAACGCAACTGTCCCGCTCTAACATGCGTGAGTTTACAATTAACCATCCCGCTCTCTACGCAAGCTCTGCGCGCAGTTTTGTAAATATTTAGCTATAGTCATCAAGCCAGTCATTTTATCAAAGCAAACCCTGCGAAAATGTTTATAACTATTTACGATCTTTAATTGAGTACAAAAATTAAATATTATATATCAGTAATATAGCCGTAGTATTGAAAAAACATTCCAAAAAGGGGTAACTTCGCGATTTTTTTCTATCGAGTGAAATTCATTAGGTCATGTAACTGACTGTGATTTTGACTAGACAATATCTTTATGTAACACATATATTTTTTTTAGATTTTAAGACACTATATTCTATGTCTCAGATGGTTTTTAAAAACTCAAAAGTGGTAATACACGGCCTTAACCCATTCGCGGCCCACAAAAGCTACGTGTGCTACGCCGTAGCGCGTAGCATTGTTTTTCCGTTCTGTAGCGGAAATCTTACGTAGAGGCATAACGCATATGCGTCGGCATCATGCTTAGCTAGGCTAGTGTTACTCCTCATATGCTAGGGACTCAAACGACTGCAAACTGAATAGACAAGCTATTTATTATTCCCGATTGTACACACCTGCAGCTCTGCGACTCACGCCCGCTGTCAATATGGAAATGGAATTATATGTTGTACCCTTGTATCCCCGCGGGTTCGGAGGGATGATTGTAAAGGGGTTGTCAGAGAGCGGATAGGATATATGTATAATATTATACAATATGATGACCCGCGAGAGTGTTTGGATTTTAGTTTCCAATGTAATATAATTTGAAAGTAGGTTGACAGTAGCAAATACGATTAGATAGTCTCATGTTCATCATGTGTATAGAACAAGGTACCTAATACATGTTGTGGAGCTAGATAAAACGGTACCTTTTACGTGAATAGGCATTAAGGCCGAATATTGCTCGACCTGTTTCGACCCTGTACGTGGTTATTAATCACAAGCGCTGGCGATGCCTGCGCTGTAAGAGCGGTACTTAGTCACTTGACGTCATGTGATATTTTTAACGGGTATTTTCTGTATACCTAAAATAAATGCACTTTCACGACAAGTCCATTTCCAGTCACAAACAAAGCTTTATTCTCCCGAGCTTTGCGAGTTAGCAACAAAATACAAAAACTACAAACGTCTCTAAAAACTAAAAAGACTACAAACCTCCTCAAGCTGCCCTAGGCTTACCGCGGCTCTTTTAAAAACAATTTCAAAATGAAATCCCGGCTTAGCCCGCTGTGCCATTGTATTCTCTGAGCGGGCGATTACTCGAGCCTGCATTAAAAATTATCTGGAGCCTTGAGCCCTGGCGCGGCGCCAGTGTATGCAAATTTAGCGCCACGTAGCACCATGCCGTGTGCACTCGTGACGCCTTAAGCCTCGCTCAGATTAAGGGCGCGGGACACCGGCAGCGAGCGGTACTAAGCATGGTGCTATTTAACTTTAACAAAATAATTAACACAACGTGACTTTTCTTAGCGATAAAGTCCTGATATAGTCGCGCTGTAGTGTCAATGTTTGTGAAAAGTTTAAGATACTACGGCAAATACATTATACCCTATACAGACCCGACCCAGGTCTGGCCTTGCTGAGTTTCTGGCTGGACTCTTCTCAGCTAGGGTAGACTAAGTTTTAGTGAAACAGCGACAAAATTCCCAGTAGCTCGATTCCACTCACACCAGGGGGCCGATTTTTGAGTGTTAAACGCTCGACTTTTCACTCGAAATCTGGTAAAACGTCATAGTTTTTTTGACAGATCTCGAGTGAAAATAGTCGAGCGTTCGACACTCAAAAATCGGCCCCCTGATTCGATTGAAGCCGCTCAACCATTCTCACTGGAGCGCAAACTCGGTAGAGTATCCCAGTATTTCCAGTGCTTAAACCGCCCGCGTGGTCGTGTCGGAGGTTTCCGCAGGCCACTCTCCTACCGCGGACTCCTATCGCTTTGGACCCGGCCTAAGATAAAGCCACACTACTAGCCCGATCTAACTGGAAACAGCCGCGAGTTTTTATCCAAATCAATTCCTACATCAATTTATTCTTTGCTGCTGAATGCAAAGCGTGCAGAGAGGCTTTCGTTGATTAAGTATAACTATATGTATAATAGGGACATTAGTCGAAGGAACTTCACCAACTATGATAATAACTCATTGTTGCTTAGGTACATATAAATAGATTTCCTGATATCCGAGCTACGCTACTAAGTAACCGCCGAACATCCGCTCTAGGGGCCAACACTTCTGGGCTATACCTATATCCTTCGTCGTCAAGTTGGTCCGTGACTCAAAAGCGGATGTCCGTTCGCTTCACGACCTCAGTGTGGTGTGGGACTGGCTTTGCAGCGTGCCGGCGCGAGCTGGGGCGTCGTCGAGGCCACTTTGCACCAGGGAATATACCTACGTTATGTTTTACGTTATCTATCACATCACATGGTTTACAACTTCGTTTTAAAAAACTGATTTATTCATTTGTATATCTTCTTTATTGCCATATAAGAAGGTACCTAAAATAAGCGAGATTACTAATACACACAAACAAACATATGTAGAGATACTCTTTGATACTTTACTATTCGGTACATGTACATTGTACAATATACAAAATCTTTGCAATGGAGATCAGCTAATACCTGTGATAAAAGAACAAGTTAGTATTTAAAAACTCAAAAAATATTTCTGCATTTGATTTGTGAATACAGATACTACAGATTCTTAACACTATAGATTCCCAATTTTAAAGATTTCCAATTCTACAGATTCCCAGTTCTATAGATTCCCAATTCTACAGATGCCCAATTATATAAGTTCCTAATTCTACAGATTCCTAATCTTATATCTTTAAACGAGCAATTCTTGTATATTTATTTATTTATTTACTTATTTATTTATTTCGGGGATCTCGGAAACGGCTCTAACGATTTTGATGAAATTTGCTATGTGGGGGTTTTCGGGGACGAGCAATCGATCTAGCTAGGTCTCATATATGCCCGGGAAGACGCCGAGCAAAGCTCGGCCGCCCCGGTATTTCTATATAATCTTAATTCTATAGATTCATTTCTACCAGGCTTGTAATTCTACATATTTAAACTATTCTATAATTCAGTACAACATTACGACCCGACTATACCCCCTGCAAAGGAATGTATGTATGGCATTAACTATTAGAGGAGGAACAGAATTGGAAAAGGCGTCTCTAAACAATGCAAGCGGCAAATCATGTAACAGTTGGGGTGACAACGTTATCAGAGGGTTTGGACCCTGCAGAATACGGATCTGTCTGTCGCCATCTCGAAATTTGAGCCGGAAGTACGGTATACCGGAAAAGGTGCAGCCCATACAAAAAAAATCGTAGTACATTTAGTAAATTGTTGCTCTGGTACTCTAAAAGAGGTCCGATTGATATGGTTTTTTGGTATGTTGTGAAGGACAATATTAGCTATGGTAACCTAAAAATTTCGACCCTCCAGCTCCATAACTTTGGCTGCCATCTTGGAAATAGTGTCACTTTTTCAGTTCTTTGCTTTTACTGTCGTGGAAGTTCATTCCAGTGCTAAACATAGTTCTGCAATATTGTAGAATATAAAATTTGCTAAAACTTTTGGGTACAAAGATTTTTTCCATGACCCCTAGGGACGAAGATATGACAGGATATATCATTAAAAATTGCCACTTTTTTCTAGTTTTCCGTTCATGTTTACATTTTAAGTGCATTTTAGCGCTAACTATAGTTCGGCAATATTGTAGATCACGAAATTTGCTACAAGTTTCGTATTGAAATATTTTTTCCACGACCATTAGGAAAGAAGATATGAAGTCATCTATTGAGTAGCACCGTCGAAATTAGCTACTTTTGCAGTTTTCTTCTCATATTTAGGTTTGAGTGCAATTAATCGCAATCTGTAGGGGATCTATGATGGTCGAGTGATAGCGGGATAGACGACAAGATAAAGCATCTGTCACTTTTCGATCTATACCACTTCAATCCCTCAAAAGACAAAATCGTCTGTTTCCACTATACCTAGTAAGATCGTAGGTACTTTGAATTTTCATATAATTTTGTCTTCTGTAATATTACAGACCTAGAACTTGAGCTAAAATACACTAAAACGCAAATATGGGAAGAAAACTGGAAAAAGAAGCAAATATCGACGGTAGTACTCCATAGATGACTTCGTATCTTCTTTCCTGATGATCGTGGAAAAAATATTTCAATAGAAGAGTTGTAGCACATTTTCTGATCTACAATATTGCAGAACTATACTTAGCGCTAAAATGCACTTAAAACGCAAATATGGGAGGAATACTAAAAAAAAATTGCAGTTTTAAAGATATCTCCTGTCATACCTTCGTCCTTAGGGGTCATACAAAAAATCTTTGTAGCCAAAAGTTTTAGCAAATTTTGTCTTCTACAATATTGCCGAACCGTGTTTAGCACTAAAATGAACTTTAGCGACAGTACGAGGAAAACACTGAAAAAGTGACAGATTTTCCAAGATGGCGGAGAAAGATATGGAGCTGGAGGGTCAAAAATTTCGGGATACAATGACAAATATTGTCCTTTACGGCATTTCAAAAACCTATAACAATCGGACCATAGTTAGGGTACCGAAACCACGATTTACCAAATGTACAACGAAAAAATTTGTATGGGCTGCACATTATCCGGTATAACATACTTCCGGCTCAAAGTTGGGGATGGAGACAGGCAGAACCGTATTCTGCAGGGTCTAAGCCCTCTGATAACGTTGTCACCCCAACTGTTACATGACTTGCTTCTTGTATGCTACTTCTTCAAAAATGGGCCTACTCTATATGACCCTGCATTATTATTTCCGCAGACAAGAAAATCTGTAGCATTTGGAATTTGTAGACTATAGAGTCAGAATCTGTAGAACTTCGAATTTGTAGTATAGACATGGGCATACACATACAGTGAATACAGTAGGAATTTTTCAACGCTGAATAATACTTAACTCAATCTGATGGAATGCCACAACATCCATCTTCTGATTTGATTTGAAATCATAGCACAGTCCACAAAGTTTGAAGTATAATTTAACTTACCTACCTGAGAAAGATGTCCGTCTTATTCTTTCCGTCTGTCTCACACAATATCTACAGTCTAAAAGATAGAGATATTGTTGTATTAAATATATATAATTTTGACTGTACATGAGTGATAAAACATTTTATAGTGTGCAATTTTATTGTCGTGTTACGCGAATGGCAGCTTGAACAACTGTTTCTGCGGTGTGGTGCCGTTCCGCGGCGGCCCCCTCGTGGTCATGAGGAAGGGGTCCTCGCAGAGCAGGACGTCCCTGGAGTCCGCCCAGCCGCCGGCGCCGGCCGGCACCGACTCGGGGTGCGCTACTCGGCCGCTATCCGTCGCAAGGTACGCAGTGCGAACGCGAGTAGGGTACAAAGCAGCTTTGGAGAACCGCTCGGCCGCCGCTGCCGCGCCCGCAGCCCCGCTCGCGTAGTCCCGCGTCGACAGCACGCGGGGGGCCAGCGTGGCGATCATGTCCACGTACCCGTGGGGCCTAGCCGCGAACGCAGCCAGCAACGAGTAGCTCCAACTCGCGTCGTTGTACTCACAAAACTCCTTTTCATAAGCACACAACCTTCGCCATAACGTTCGATTAAATGCTAGGCCGGTCTCAAACGGCGGCTGCCACGGCGCGACAGTTAGCAAACTGTAATCAGCCTCGCCTCCCATAGGTCTGCCCAGCGATATCACCTCCGCATCGGGGTGGTACATGAACGCCCTCTCAGCGTACTTCAGCATGTGCAGCAGATCCGGCGCGACGTAGTCGTCTTCTTGAAGGAAGACCGAGAGGCCGGAGAACTTGGAGTCGACCAAGGTGTAGTCGTGGAAGAGGTAGTGCACCGTCCACCACCAGTGTTGTTTGCGCTCGGCCGCGGCGGCGACGGAGAGCGGGCGGCCGGCGTCGACGCCGGGGAAGCGGTTGGGGAACAGTTGTATCGAGTACGGGTAGTACAGCTGGAGCACGCGGCAGTAGTCCACGCGGCGGACGAGCTCGTTCACGGCCTCGTCGTAGAAGCTGTGCGACACGACGAGGAGGGCGTCGTGGATGTGGTCGACGGCAGCGAGCGCGGCCAGCAGGCGCTGCAGCCGCGCCGGCCGCCGCCCCGCCAACACCACCAGCACCGGCATGTTGTTGTCCAGCGCTGGGAACTCCTCCTTGTTCAGCAGCCTCAGTCCCGTCTCCGCGAGGCTCTGCTGCACACGCCACAGTAACTCCTCCTGCCCCATGTCAGGACTACGCACCTGATACCCCTCCTCAAACATTATGTACTTCTCCTCATTTGTATCAACCGACCGCTTGCTTAAAGCAAAATATGCGTAACAAATAAAATATATTAGGAAAGCATCGATAAGCCATAAAATGACATTTTTAGGCGTCAGTTTTATTTCTACGAATGATCCACCCAACCGAATGATGGGCATAATTGTTTGATACCGATGATAATAATACGTTTGTAATACGTAAAATAAAAATGACAAATAACCTTTTTAATTTGTCAAAGCGCGCAAAGCATGCACAGTATGAGCTTCGCTTGAGTGATGATAATTCAAACAAAGAGGTCTTTCATTCTTGCCACACACTCGCAAATAGAATAGGGTAGCATTTAACGAACCACCAAATTAGTTGCCGAATGATGCTCTAAAAAATTACATTGATTACCAAAAATACTAGATTCGCACCAAATTTTCAACTCCTTTTAAATATAAAGTGCAACTCAAAGAAGTAACATGTCGATAACCTATTAAATTAAATTGTTACCAAATAAATTAGTCACTACCCAAAAATACTTAATGATCACCTAATTTCAAACACCAAATTTCATATAATTTACATCCAAATATTACAGGGCTCGTAATCCTATTAAAATTATTTACACCCAAATAATTCTTTCGATACCCAGAAATACTACATGATCACCAAATTTCAGGCGGCAATTGTTTTTTAATGTCCGACGCGCAAAGCAGTTCCAATCTAGTCTAACCTCATTGCTAGCACACTGATGCGGTTTTCCATACGGTCCGTCTCGCTCGCACCTCGCACCGCGTGCGAGCAAGACAGCGCTAAATGATTTTAAGAAGTTGAAGTTTGAAATAAAAATAGCTATTTTAATTTCAAACTAGTGGAGATTGGAACAGTATTGACGGATCTCCGCTGGCGCGGAGCTCCTATTTTGAGTTGTTTTGGCCCTTCGGGCCGATGCAAAACTAACATAACCTAAACCTACCTATACCTATTTCTACCTATTAACTTCCTTTAATTTTTCCATGAAAGTCTATCAATATTAATAAAGTAAACTCATTTGAGGACCTTTATCCATTTTCATAACAAACTAACAATTTAATAAATCAACAAAACTCATTTTCAAATAAAAGGTTTCAATCAAACGCGCTCACGTCAACGCATTAAAAAAAAAAAAAAAAAAAAAAACTTGCAGTTTGTAAACCATCAGCAATAGGTAGTTAGAATGAAACAGCAATAGGTACCTTTCACTCTAACGACATATCAATAGGTTTTATGCTTCAGACAATTCTTTGTATTTGATTGAGTGAGATAGCAGTATACGTGTTATTATTTCACACAGCCACATTGCGCGTTGCTTTTTAAATTAATTTTAAATTTTACTTTCTAATTTATAACATTTTGGAAATAACTGAAATATTTATAGTGCTAAAAACGATTAATTTGTAACTGTTTACTAAAATGTAGCATGCGATGTATATAATATTTGGATGTAATTCTAATGAAAAAAGGTGCATGAGATTAGGTGGTAGTTTAGTGTTTTTGGTGGTACTTGACAATTTTTTTGATGCGATTATAAATTTATAGGAACGCAATGAGTAAAATAGGTGCAAGTGCTGCAAAAATAGGTAGAATTTTTTTGGTGACTCGGAATTGCTGATCGATAATTTTTTTTGAGTGTTCAACCTTATTTTAGGGTTCGAAAATTTGATGATATCAAAAGTTATTTAGGTGATCATTTTATTTGTTCCCAATAGAATATAACCACTACACACTCGTAGAGTGGCATGGTCAGTAGCGAGAAAAGGAGAGACGTAGTGTTGCAACATAACTAACTATTTAGTCAGCATTTCGTCAAAGTCTTATAAATAAACCGGAAAATAATTCAGGAACAAATTGAAACGATCGAGTTTATTTTACACAATAAGCGAAATCCTGAACAAAAAAACACAGACTCTTTCAGCGAGTAACCCACTTGCCGCGTCCTTATTTTTTCGTCCCAAATTCAATTTGCTTAAGTATTGCTTAAGGTGAAGAGGTGGGCAAAGTATTGAAATCGAGGTGTTTTTGTGCAGAATATTTGAAGAATATATTGAACGTAATGACCTGCAAAGTACATATTTAGGACACGCATACCCTTGAGTATTTGCTGTTGTAGTTAGTTTGTTCACATACATTGTAATTACGACAAAAAACCACGCTTAAGAAACAATAAAAACAAAATGTGTGCAAGCATTATTCGGTTACGACAGAATTCTAAGTTTCCAAATTAAGCTCAGTTATTTTTGAGGATTTAACCTATTTTCTGTTGTAGTTAATAATCGTCTAAGTATTGTAATATGAATTTCAAACTTGAAAACTTTGCTTCGTATAAAATAGTAGGCGCTTATTCTAGCGCTGATAGAAAATTACTGCCAGTCTTGATCATGACAGTGAATATTTTTATGAAAAAGCAAGTAAAATGTATATAAAAATGTGTAGTATTTTTTTAAAAAGCAAAAAGTTGCTTTTCTAATCTCACATATTACCTACATATGTGAGCCGTGAACACTCGTCAAATTTTTCTACCCACAAATATGAAAGTGAATGCGACGTTGCGACTTCGCTTCGCTCGAGGCACAGCGCTGTTGTCAGATATTTGTTTACTTATCTAGTTTGGAAGTTTGCACCGAGCTTGAGCCGATTCCCGTTGCACAGAGTAGTGCGGACACATGGAGACATACAACCTGTAAGACAGTTTTATTTATACTTATCTATTATAGTTGGAGTTTTAAGAGGCCGTATAACACTTGTTGTTTCAATACTACTCCGATTCATTTTGCAAATGTTTACGTTTGTTGACATTTGTTTACGTTTGTAAAATGATATTTGATTTGACTTCGCTATTTATTTGTATTGCCATCGTTGTCCTTATTTCAATTTGTACCTATACTATAATTTTTGTATTCAATATCGATATCAATATCGATATCAATATTTGTGGACAATCTTACACAAATCAACCTAGTCCCAAACTAAGCAAAGCTTGTACTATGGGTACTAAGCGACGATATACATACTTATATAGATAAATAGATACTTAAATACATAGAAAACATCCAAGACCCAAGAACAAATATTCGTGCTCATCACAAAAATAAATGCCCTGTAATGCTCTAGTATAAGTTTTTTCGAAACATTAACTAATTCGCCCAGCACTTTGGAAACGTTACCCACTGGCGGTTTTTTAGATTAGGGTTTTTATTAGGTATATTTAGGTTATTTTTAGGTTAGTTTTAGTTTTATTTTAATTTGTTATTTTATAATTAAATCAGGTAGGGTATCTTTCGGATTGTATGATGACGTTATTTTGGTGATTTATTCACAGTCTATCTCATAATTTGGTAATAAATGAACTTAGGTACTAATTCGAACGCGTTTGCATTTTGTCTCAAAATGTATGAAAGTGGTATGAAAACGTGAACAGCGCCTCTGGTGGTCAGTTGGTCACTAGTGGAAACTAAAACAGCGAGTATTTTAACATTTGTTGCTAACCGATGAACGCGCGTATTTCAAACTCGGTGAGAGCGTTTTCATACATTTTGAGACAAAACGCAAACGCGTTCGAATTAGTTAATGTTTCGAAAAAACTTATACTAGAGCTACCGGCTTCGTAGGCAGGGTCACTACCAACTAAGCTAAAGCGGTCGTCGCGCGCGTATTCAATTATGTTAAGAAGATCCTTATTAGGAGAATATTTTCATTTCATTATCTCATTATTCTCTTTATTTATTTATATCTAACTTGACGAACATTATGTGAATTCTTATATTTTTGACATCGATGCAAACTTATATTGTAAATTACATTAATGAAATAAATGAATCTGAATTAGATGATGGTCCACCAAATGACAATTTATCCATTGAACCTGAACCGTAAGTAAGTAAAAACCGAATAATAGTGTATTTAAAACAGTTCGTTTTTGTAAATACTAGTTATAAACTCATTTGAAAAAAAAACAACTTATCAGCGCACCGGTACCGTGTTTTATTTCGAACGCGGCGTTCCAAACAAAACAAAACACGGCGCCGGTATGCCGTCTGCTCGCCGCCGTGCGGACTTCACGAAATTAGACTTTAAGGGAATAACAATAGCAACTATGAAAAGTGATATCACATTATTACCCGAGGGTTGTAATGAGATTCAGTATATAAGTAATATTACAACCCGGCAAACTAGGGTTATCATGGTTTGCTTTCGGTAAGCATGATTTGCTTTCGGTAAGGTTTGCATTGATATATAACTGGGCATTGTCCACCAGGTGGTGTGAAAACATATTTATGACCTCGATTGTACACTCTTAATAATTGTACGGTTTTGCATATCCCTTAATTATTGTAAAATATCTAAGTAAATTCTTCATATACTCGTAAGAGCAATATTTTATCTGAACACACACACACTTGCTCGTAAAGTGTGTTATTGCACGCGTGCGTATAAAGCAATTATAGCAGATTTACCTCCCGCGGGAATTATGGAATTTTATAACTCACGTGGGCGTTATGAGTTTGTGTGTGATCTGATTGGTTAAAAAAAAGTTATATACCAATAAAAGCATTTATTGGCTTTTTTATTATCGCAATAATAAATATCAAATTCTGTTTAGATCATAAATAGTTACGTACAGTAAACCAATTTGATTTCTGGGGCACTTCGTACCCTGTCGCAGTGAGAATCAATATTATAGCCGCTAGAGCTATCATATTAATATCACTGTGACAAGGCACCAAGTGGCCTAGAAATCAAATTGGTTCACCGTACCTACTACGTGTGTTCTTCTGGAAACTTTATTTGGCGAAGTAAAGCCAGTAAGTACCTTTTTTTTATAATCATCATCACAGGAAAACTTTATTCAATAACTAACGATATTCGTACAGTACCTAATGGTACCTAACTTATTTAGAATTCCATTTTTCTGTATTCTTTGTTAAAAATAAAAAATATATGTGAAGGAATTATTTCGATACGTCCTTTAGTTTCCAAGATATTGAATTTTAAAGTGACGCGCGACGACCCGCCTTCGTGACGTCATAGTGCAACACTCGCTATACACGCGCTCACTCCGTTCGCGCGCTTCCGTACGTACTAGACTAGCGTTGCAAAATGACGTCACACGCGGTTAGCGGGACTCACTTTAAATGCATGTAAAATCAAAAATACTTGGTATTTTTGAATGAAACAAAAACTAATGTATTTGTATGAATGAAAGCTTTACCGTAACAAACTTTTAAGTGATTTTGCAGACCTATTGACATTCTCCATTGAGAACGGATAGTAGGTACACTACCCTTTCTCAATTTGATCTCACTACCGTTGATTTGGAATTAGTGCATTAGTAAAGGAATATGAATCGTAAATTTGACACTAACTAATAGGTGGTACCTGCGAATAATAAATATTCGTGGCTTTTTTTTAATCTGCCTACCCTGTCTAAAAACTCTGTGCACGCCACTGCTACTACGTAGTACGTAGTAGGTATGGTTGACGAAATATAAGCTGCACCGATTCGCCATACAAGTTGTTCGAGGAATCGGGGCAGCTTATATTTCGTCAACTATACAACAAAAAACAACGAGCCAAATATGAATGTTTCTTCAGTCTTCATATTGTTTCATCTGATACAAACACTACTCTGCGTAGTTCACCGGGCAATCCGAGCGCCATCTACTGACGCAACAGCGGACCCGGTCGATTATCAAGGCAGCCCGTTTACAAGCGAATCGAGCTAACGCGATCATTGTTGAACAGATGTCGCTTGGGTCGGCCATCGGCAGTCGTTAAGTGGTCAAGGTCATTCACAGTACCCCGGGCCTTAAGTATACTGTGCGTGGTTTACGCCCACTGTATACTTTACGAGCCTAACTCGGGCTTATCCGGTGCAAATAAATAATACTTCTCCAATAATGGCGTCTATATTGACAGTAATCTGGAATTAAGCCGCCTTCTTCTTTCAAACCGCTGTTTAATCTCGCCATAAAGGACAATGATTGCGTCGGCGTTGAAATAACTTCGCGGGATAAAGGAATAATAAAAGGCGAAATGAATTATCGCGGTGGATGCAGACAGCTGCTCGCTTGTCCCCGCCCGGAGACACTCGATGTTTTGTTATAAAAGCGCGGATGAACTCTCCTTTGCTGAAAGGTCCGTAAGCTAGAAAGCCGATGATGAAAAGATGTCATTATAAGTTAAGACGAGGTAGTTAGGGGAGGCAGATAACCAGCGACATATTATTAATATCTACTTAGTAGGTATAGGTACTATGTAGCTGATTGCCGGCCTCTTACAATATTCTAGTTTATATTGAACTGATTCGCCGGCAGGTGAGGTCACCGTCACAGCTGCAATACGTTTAATCTTGACGAGGGTCAGTCCCAGACACCTGACAACACTGACAAGGAGTCATTGTCTTCGCAAAGCGTCTACTCGACTGGGATGTGACGGATTATACCTGAGCCCTAGATTTGTATCGCATATGTGTAAACGAAAGTCCATCTTATACTTGTCTAGCTGCCTGTGAATGTAGGCTTTGAAGAATTTGAAGCCTCTAACGGACACCAGGCCATAGCTCTATTATTGACAACATGATAGGCATACAAATGCCGTTATTAGTTTTACAAATGGTTTTACAATACAAATGCTGCTCTTTATCGCACAACTGACAGAAACGAATAATTTACAAAGAGAAACAAAACAATTACATAGACCGTATGTCATCCACGTAGGCGCCCCTCCACAACCCAATGTGTAGGTAAATACTTAGGTAGGTAAAATTGCGCATAGATTTAGTATGACATTTTTCGAGAAGAGTCGTGAATGACACGCACTAAGGTAGATGTACCCTTTACCGGATCTGCCCTATCACCGGATTTTCTATATTTTAAGCCATAAGTCGAGTTCTTACAGCTAATATTACGTTGTGATATTTTTTTCCGTTAGCTAGATACCTATTCCTTCCACTACGAGGCAAAGAAAGCCATTTTGTTTCTCAGTTGTAACGGGAGAATCGATTGAGCAGGTCGATCGCGGCGTTGTATGGGACTCCTTACGAAAATGGTTAAGAAACTGAGTGTACTTCGTAAGGTCATAAAAGCGTTTAAAAGTGACTTTATGCTTCAAAATAGGGTGTTATCGTATCATGAGTTAATAAGTGTGTGTAGAGGTATTCAGTACTCTTGCCTGTCCGTCCGGCGAAAGTAAATGGATATACGGGTACGCGACCCCGGCCTACTCTAGCTACTGTCGCCGTCTACCTTAATCCTTTCCACGGCGACAGTATCCTCTTAACCCCTTCCACACGTCCCACCCATTGTGTACCTCTTTCTTAACCTTTCCCATTTTTCCTGTCGCTTGGTGGGCTTCCCAGCTTCGGCTCTCATATAATCACCTAGAAGAAGGAAAACTTCGAATAAAAACCCGGAACGACATCTCCGTGGATGTCTGCATCCGAACCTCTCTCTGGTCGTAGCGGTTTTTCGTTCCACCAGGTTCAGAGGGGTAAGGACGAGAGAGTGCATCTATGGAAGCGCGAACATTTATGCACTTTAATATATCCTGCGTACATAGACTGCTTTCGATCAAAGGACTCCGATCTTCACCTAAGACCTGTGGCGATGGACAGAGTCAGAGGGGTCTGGTTGTGATGCCAACTAGGTCGTGGATAATGTCTACACATAGGCGGCTCTGGGAGAGTGGTCGCTTTTGTACTGCTCTGGGTCGACAGTACGAATTCGGCAGCACCCTGAGCGACGAAGCAGCCCTATTTAGGGAGGCCCTGCTTCCCCCGCTCAGCCGGGGAGAGGACTAGAAAAGGTGTCCTAAAAAAGGTTTGACCCACCCATTACGGAGGTAGTAACCACGGCTGCTTCTGCATCATATTACACGTGGTCGAAAACAGAACAAAAATAAAACCAAAACCAAAATGCGGGACATGACATTTGGCGCATGGAATGTACGCACCCTCCTCGACCGAGAAGGCAATCAATGTCCTGAGCGCAAAACCGCCATCGTGGCTCGCGAGCTCCATCGCTACGATGTTGATATCGCAGCTCTCAGCGAAACCCATCTAGCTGATGAAGGGGAGTTGATAGAACACGGGGGTGGTTATACTTTCTTTTGGAAAGGCACTCCATCTTCAGAGCCCAGGCGATCTGGTGTTGGCTTTGCGGTCAAAAACAGCATTGCGAACAAACTGGAGGAGTGTCCGATTCACATCTCGGACCGTGTTACTACCTTGCGCCTACACCTGGAAAATATGAGTTACCTTAATATCATTGCGGTGTATGCGCCAACTTTGCAAAGGAGTGATGACATCAAAGATCAGTTTTATGAAGAACTCACACAAACTCTTTCGAAGATCCAGCCCAGGGAACAGATATTACTGCTGGGTGATTTGAACGCACGAGTCGGCCGTGACTATCAAGCTTGGCCTGGGGTGCTGGGAAGGCATGGTGTTGGGAATATGAACAGTAATGGGCTACTTTTGTTGACATTATGTGCTAAATTTGATCTAGCCATTACCAACACCATGTTTAGACTACCCGCTAAATATAAGACCACATGGATGCATCCCAGGTCAAAGCACTGGCACCTCATAGACTACGCTATAGTTAGACAGATTAATATTTCCCAAGTCCGCATCACTCGCGTTATGCGAGGGGCTCACTGTTGGAGTGACCATAGGCTTGTTATTATCAAGTTGAGGCTCCGTCTCCGCTTACCTCGCAGATCCGGAGGAACGAAACCTGAGCGCCTAGACATAGGGAAACTACAATATCTTGAGGCCAAGAAGTCCTATGCTCAGGAAGTCACAAATGCGATTCATCCTATAGATTATAACAGTGGTGATCCTTTGGATAACTGGAGGGCAGTTTTGTCCAGTGTAGTCGATGCAGCCTCACAAGTACTTGGTGTAAGATCTTACCGACGTGAGGACTGGTTCGATGACAACGACGGAATGCTGACCGAGGCTCTAAGGAAACACCGGGCTCTGTTGCGGCTGAATCGCAGTGACCAAGCAGACGCAGTCAAGCAGAGCGGCACTCTACTCCGGAGAAAAGTAAGGGAAGTTAAGGACAAGTGGTGGCAGGACAAGGCCGCGCGCATGCAGTGGCTCTATGACACCAACCAACTAGGTGCATTCCATGCTGAAGTTCGTAGTCTTGTTGGTCCGGCAAACCGAAGTTCAGTGCCATTAAAGTCTTCAGATGGCACTCAACTTATTACCAACAAGCTCGACGTTCTCAAAAGATGGGCAGAACATTTTAACAGTCTACTAAATGTTGACAGAGCTGCAGACATGCAGCATGTCCAAGCACTACCAGCACTGCCTATCGATAGTAACCTAGATGAGCCACTGGCATTGCGAGAAGTTGTCGCTGCAATACAACAACTACGAAATAAGAAGGCGGCGGGCATTGACAATGTGCCTGGAGAATTGTTAAAGTACGGAGGAGACGTACTTCATAATACAGTCTGGAAGTTGTTCCAAAAAATGTGGGAAGAAGAGCGAGTACCTGCTGACTTCCGAGTCTCTCGTATCTGCTCCCTCTATAAAAACAAAGGAGACCGAGCAGATTGTAACTCTTACAGAGGGATATCACTTTTATCTACTCCAGGCAAAGTCTTTGCCCGAATTCTATTAAACCGTCTGATGACGCTATCGGAAAGCATTCTACCGGAATCCCAATTTGGCTTCCGACCAGACAGGGGCACATGCGAGGCTATTTTCTCTATACGCCAACTCCAAGAGAAAAGTAAAGAGCAAGGTCAACCAATGTACCTCTGTTTTGTTGACCTAGAGAAAGCCTTCGACAGCGTGCCTCGTGAAGCGTTATGGGTGGTCCTAGCGAAACTGGGGTGCACGGACAAGTTTGTTAGAATGGTCCGACTACTGCATGATAATATGCTATGCTGTGTAAGTATCAAGGGTGAACAATCAGAGTTTTTCTCTGTAAGCTGTGGTGTTAAGCAGGGATGTGTGCTTGCACCCACTCTATTTGCTATGTACTTCGCAGTTGTAGTTCGGGAGGCACTGCAAACTTTGTCTGAAGGTATCCGTATTCGCTACCGCACTGATGGTGGCATATTTAACTTATCACGGCTTAAAGCGCGCACCAAAGTATCTCACGTTACAATCACAGAGATGATGTATGCAGACGATTTGTGTTTTGTGACGGAATCCCCAGGTGCTCTACAACAGCTTATGTCGAGTCTTCATGAGTCGTGTCAGAAGTTTGGCCTAAAGATAAATGTAAAAAAGACCGAAGTTATGGCTCTTGATCTTGATACATTAGCCAGCCCACAGATTGACATAAAACTCGGTGGAGACTCACTTAAGCAGGTAGAGCTGTTTAAATACCTGGGCAGCACGATAACAGCCAAGTGCCACCTTGACAACGAAGTCAACTGCAGAATAGGAGCCGCTGCAGCAGCCTTCGGTAAACTTCGTTCCAAGGTGTTCCGATCGCACGATATAAAGCTCCCTACTAAGGTAGCTGTATACATGGCAGTCGTCCTGCCAAACCTTCTTTATGCATCCGAAACGTGGTGCATATATCGCAAGCATATTCGCTCATTAGATAGTTTCCATCTTAGATGCCTCCGCGACATTATGGGGATCCACTGGTCTGATCGTATCAGGAATACCGAAGTCCTCAGACGAGCTAAAGTCGCTGGTATAGAGGCATATCTAATGAGACGACAGCTGCGTTGGTGCGGCCATGTCTCCCGAATGTCCGATGCTAGAGTGGCGAAGCGCATCTTTTACTGCGAACTGCAGAATGGCAAGAGAAAACATGGTGGCCAGTATTTGCGGTATAAAGATGTGCTGAAACGTCACATGAAGAAGACGAACATAGAGCCTTCCTCCTGGGAGACATTAGCTGGTGGCCGACCCGAATGGAGGCAAACTGTGTTCACTCGGGTGAATGATTTTGAAGTCAGGCGACGCGCAGAACTTGACGCTAAGCGCGACGAGCTTAAGGCCAGACCACCTGCGGCCATAACATATAACTATATCGGAGGGGTGCTGACATGCAGCGAGTGTAGTCGCACATTCGCTGCAAAGATTGGCTATGTCAGTCACCAGAGAGCGCACCAGCGTCGCTCTCAGCAGTAGAAAGTAGTCGCTGTGGCCGAATACGGCTAGGAGAGATGATAAGTGTGTGTGTTTGAGTTAAATAAGTGAAATTACTGCAGTTAAATTTACAGAATTCAACAAAAATGTAAATTCGGTGATGGGTCACCCTACTCACCCTCATCTACTGCTTGAAGGTTTTACCGAACAGCGTTCGGAATCAGGGAAAAACGTATGTTTTGAAAATTATTTTTTCACTCGTTAATCATAAACGTTATATATATACTACTCCGCTTTACACATATCCAATTAATAGAGTAATTTAATGAGCAATTACCGAACGCCTATAAACGAGACAGATTTTTTGTAAATTGCATTTGAAATGTATAGTTTTCACGACTTTTTGACGTCAAAATAAGCTTCATTGACCAGGTAATTTTAAAAATTCCATATTTATTTATTTAACATCAGTAGAAGCAAAATTATTGTGTATTTATTATTTTGCAATAGTTCTTATTTCTAGATAAAATGTACTTATGTTGTTATGGCAGAATCATTAAGATTAAAACACTATTTTATTAAATATGTTCGCGTGATAGGTTCAATGTGTACGCTTTACCGAACGCCCGTTCGGTAAAGCGTACCCATGGTCTCTAATACCGAACATATGATTATCTCGGCCTAGCTGCTATTTGGCGTTCATTGGAATATAAACCATATTCAGCGTACAGCTAGATCTATATTGAAATGTGTTATTTTTCGTATATCTTTAAAAAAAAGCCAGCGCTACTTAGATGTAAACCGTTAACGAATAAATTATATGAAAATAAATTATTGGCGATTAGCGAAGAATTTTTAATAGATATGTATATTATTTATATAAAAAAATATTTGATTTAAATTTTTAATTATAGACAGTTTTTTCTTAGATTAAATTACCGTCAAGATTGCTCGAAATCACAAAATTTGTGCAGTTAGGTTGAAATAAATAGTCACTCATCAGTTTACAAATTCACACACTGCCATCATTCCATACATTTCTTCCCTAGTTCGGTGAAACGGCATGCCGATCCGGTAATGGGTGCAAATTCCGTTTCTTAGTTCGTTGAATGGGACAAATCAGTGTAATCGATATAAAAAACTTTAAAAAATATTTTTATATACGTCTAACTATGTAATAAATTTCGACGTACATTTAAATGATGACAAATTTATCTATCTTCACCATATGCTGTTGATCATAATCGCACAAAAGTTCTTAACCTTATTAAAAAAACAAACGTACATGTAGGTCTTAAGCGTCCGGTGAAGGGTACTTTTACCTTATACCTACCGGTGAAATAAATGTGCCTTTTGCCCCTTCTGCCGTCAACACAGTGAATCCTCAAATTGTATAAAGGGTCGGCAACCCGCACGTTACTCTTTTGGAGTTAAGTTGAGAGCGTCTATTAGTGAGGGTTTAGGAGGAATACTTGAGCTGGAGAAGAGCTTGGGCAGAGGTTTGTCCTAGGCTGGAGAGACTTCTTCTTGCTTGAGTAAAACACTTGTTAACCGTAGAAATTGGAATAATTTATTTACAAAAATGCCTAACTATATACAACCTAAAAGCTTACAACTAATAACGATATCACGCCGAATACAAAATACACAATTAGAGCGAGACAGATAGCGCGCGAGCGAGAGAGGAATAAGTTTGCGCGCGAAACGCTGACACGCGCGGCTATAAATATATGCGGCGCGCGAAGCTCGATCCTTTTCCCGCGCCGGCCGTCGAGATGAGAAGATCACTGCGCGCGTCGCTGTCTCTCCGTGCTCCGTGCTCTCCGAAGATATTCTTGAAGATTCTGCTATACACGTGGCGTCTTCATAACAAAACTGTCCTTTTCGGGACAAACCAAAACTGCTCTTATCAGGGCAATCAGCTGTTCTTATTAGAACAGCTGTTTTCTGACGTCAATCACTGGTCACTGTTTCTGGTTAACAAACCACACGTCAATCACTTGAATAAATGTGTTTTCTTCTTTTATTTCTTCCTATACCTACAGGGCTCCCCTTCAAGCGAAGCGTACCGGCAGGCGAATTTGGCGGCCTCGGCGGGTACGATTTTCGTCTGTAGGTATATTTGTCGTGTGTTGACCATTTTGTTTCAGCTTGTCCGTTGTTGTTTGTTTCTGGCTATTGTTGTCTTGGTTGTCTCGTTGCGATGTTGCATTCGATGTACTCGGTGTCGTAGTTGTAGGTAATAAACTCGTTGCGGTCGTTGAACTCGGTGCGATGTTTGTACTCGGTAAACTTGTTGCGCTGGTTGTACGCACACTCGGTGAGGTCGTTGAACTTGTTGCGATGTTTCTCGGTACGTTCGATGTTGTAGTTGGATCTTCCTCGGTGATTGTGTACGCGGGCTTGAGTCTGTCGATTGACACGTTGAGTTGACGGTTAGGTAGTTGTATTGTGAATACTTTGTCGTCTCTTTTCAGCACGCGGTAGGGTCCGTCGTAAGGTGCTTGAAGCGGCTTTCTTACGGCGTCGACTCGTAGAAATACTTGTTCGCAAGTCTTGAGGTCACGATGTACGAATATCGGTCTTGTATTGCTGTGCGGCTGAATTGGTGTCGGTTTCAAGCGGCGAATTGTGTCTCTCAGCTGATCGACGAAAGCGGAGTCCATTATGACGTCATCGCTCGTCGGCGTCGTTTCTAGGAAATCACCGGGTACTCTTACACTGCAGCCGTAAGTGAGTTGGGCTGCACTTACATCGGTGTCACTTCGTAGTGCTGCGCGTAGTCCAAGTAACACGGTAGGTATTTGGTCAACCCACGATGTTGTTGATTGAAGTCTTGCTTTCAGTGCGGCCTTGAGAGATCGATGGCTTCGTTCAATAATTCCGTTCGAGACCGGATGATACGGCGTTGTACGGGTCTTCTGAATACCGAGTAAGCGTGTTAGGGCTGCAAATACTCGGCTCTCGAATTGCCGTCCTTGGTCCGTTGTTATTGTGGCGGGGCATCCGAAGCGGGAAATCCAAGTGTTGTACACAGCCTTGGCGACTTCTTCGGCGGTTATATCCATTAGTGGAACTGCTTCGGGCCATCTGGTTGCTCTGTCGATCATCGTGAGTAGGTACCGATGTCCAGTTGCGGCGGTGGGTAAAGCTCCAACGATGTCGATGTGGATGTGTTCGAATCGTTCAGTTGGCGGGAATGACGAAATTTGACTTGCGGTGTGTCGTTGAATTTTGGCGCGTTGGCAGTGTACGCATACTTTCGCCCAAGTACCAACGTCCTTGTTCAAGGAGGGCCAAAAGTAGCGTTGTGCGACTAATTTTCTTGTAGTTCGTATTCCAGGATGACTGATGTTATGCACAGAGTTGAATGCGGCACGGCGAAATTCTTCGGGTACATAAGGTCGCAAATTGCGCGTCGATGTTTCGCAGAATAGTTTGGCGGCGGTTCCGGGAATTACGACTTGTTTCATAGAAATGTTCGGCTGTTGCTGGGCGAGTGTTTGGATGATATTGCTGTCTCTTTCTTGTGCTTCCGCTAGTAGTTTGTAGTCGATCGGTGACGGGCAGGATATTGTTTCTATGCGGCTGAGTGCGTCGGCGGCGGCGTTTTGTGATCCACTGACGTGTCGTATATCTGCATTATATCTGTTGTAAATTCACTGATATACAACAGCTGACGGGTGCGACGCGGCGATTCGTTGTTGGTACTTGTTTTGGTGAATGCGTATGTTAGCGGTTTGTGATCGGTGAATAATATTAATTCTCGTCCCTCGAACATCTTGCGGAAGTGCTTCACACTCATGTACAGTGCAAGTAATTCGCGGTCGTAGGTACTGTAGCGAGTCTGTGCGTCGGAGAATTTCTTCGAAAAGTAGCCGAGCGGTTGCCATGCGTTGTTGATGAATTGGTTGAGAGATGCGCCGGCACTTTTGTCACTTGCGTCGGAGAATATTGCGAGTGTTGCTTGATGAGATGGATGAGCAAGTAAGGCGGCGTTTTTAATGCTGTCCTTACATGCGTCAAATGCAAGCGTAGCTTCGTCGTCCCATTTGATTGCAGTTTTATCCTTCTTGCGCGCGTTGTGTAGGTACTTGCAGAGCGGGGCTTGAAGTACCGCGGCGTCCTTGATATTTTCTCGGTAGAAATTAATCATACCGAGAAATCGGCGTAGCTCGTCGATGGTTTGCGGCTTCGGGTAATCGATGATAGCTTGGACTTTTTCGGCGGGTGGCTTGATACCGTCCTTGCTGACTTCGTAGCCGAGGAATTTGACGGATGGCTGGCCGAAAACACACTTCGATGGATTTATTGTTATTCCGTAATCTTCGAGTCGTTGTAGTACGGTGCGAAGGTGTTGGCGATGTTCGTCTTCATTACTCGATGCCACAAGTAGGTCGTCGACGAATGGGAACACGTAGTCGAGTTCGCGAAGGACTTCATGTATGAAGCGCTGGAATGTTTGTCCAGCATTCTTTAGACCTGGACACATCCTCGGAAACTCGAAAAGACCGAATGGTGTAATAATAGCGGTTTTTTCGATGTCTTGCTCGCTGACTGGTAACTGTTGGTAGGCGCGATTAAGGTCGATAGTCGAAAAAACTTCTTTCCCGGCGAGTTGGTAGGTGAAGTCTCGAATTCGTGGAATTGGGTAGCGATCGGGCTTCGTTATCGCGTTTAGCCTTCTGTAGTCGCCACAAACACGTAGTTCTCCATTCTTCTTCGGTACGACGTGTAGAGGTGATGCCCAAGGACTTTTGCTTGGTCGGCAAAGGCCTTGTTGCATCATGTTGGCGAATTCTTTTTTCACGAGTTCGTATCGATGCGGCGCGATGGGGCGTGGCCTGCAGTGTAGGGGCGGGCCTGTGGTTTCGATGAAGTGTTCGACGTTGTGCTTCGGACTCAGCTTCATTGATGTAAGTCGCGTGATGCCTGGGTAATCAGCAAGTATGTTGTGATACGACTGTTGCACGTCTATGCTGCGCACGGTAGGTATGTTAGCAGAACAGAGTTGTGCGTTAGTCGTAAGTAGCGTCTTGCCGTCGATGAGTCGTCGATTCTTGATGTCCACGATGATGTGGTGATGTCGAAGGAAATCGGCTCCCAAGATAGGCTTCGATACGGCTGCGATGATGAATTTCCACTTGAATGATCGTCGTAGGTTGAGATCGAGTTCGAGCGTTTTTTCACCGTAGGTAGGTATGACGGTATTATTAGCGGCGTAAAGTTGAAATGGGAGTGGCTGCTCTTGCGTGCCTTTTCTTCTAGGTAGCACGGAAATGTTCGCTCCGGTGTCGACCAAGAAGGTGAGCTTCGACGATTTGTCGGTCACGAAGAGGCGGTGTGAAGTTTCGGTAACGCAGGATTCCGCCGCTGCCAGCGTCACGTTTAGTTTTCCGACGGCGTGTTGATCGGCTTGAAATTGCATGGTGGAGTGCATTTATTCGCGTCCATGCCGAATCGTCGATGGTAATAACAATACGGCGTGGGCGAATTGTTGCGGCTGCGATCTTGCGACTGCGATGCGTTGCGGGAACGGGAACGTGACGTGAAACGGCGGCGATGTCGGCTGTTGCGGTGTTCAAAGTGTCCGCGCGGTCGTGTCCGTAGTTCGGCGACTTCGAGTGACAATCTTCTTATCTCGTTGATAAGAAATTGCGTGTCTAGCTGTGGATGTGGTTGCGACGGAGGTGGTGGTGGTGGCTGGCTGGACGTGGATGGCACGGGCGATGAAACGGCGGCGATGTGGGATGACGGCGTGTGTTCCATCATTTTGTCGGCGAGAAGAGCGAGGTCGTCTAGCGTGGTCTTGATCTTAAAGGCTTCGCTGACGGTGAGTACGGATCGAACGTGTGGCGGCAGGTGTTCGAGCCACATCATCTGGATCGTACTGTCGGGGAACTTCTCGCGGTTTAGATTCTGCATCTGGCGAAGTAGCTGGCTAGGTTTCTGTTCGCCGAGCTCTACTTGTGACAGCAGTTTCTTCGCCTGGGCCGAGTTGGATTCTTCATACAGCGAGATGAGACGGTCCTTGATCGCCTGGTAGTAATTCTTCTCCGGCGGCGAGTAGATGAGGTCTGCGATATTCTGAATATCTTGCTTCTCCAGCTGGGCGATAACCATCTGCGCTAATTGTGATTGACTCCTCTTGAGGTCGGCGGTGGCAGATTCGAAGCTGCAGAACCACAATAGCGGCTGGTCGCGCCAAAATGGTGGTACGCGTAGTGACAGCGCTATCGCAGATACGTCGTGGCTGGCTTGAGGTTGCTGCTGGGCTTCGTTTGGTCGTCCGTCGGCGTTTCGGAGTTCCTGGTTGGCAGGCTCGACGATCTCGTTTCCTCCGGCCATCTTGAGACTTGAAGGTTTCTTCTGTGGTCTAGTCGGCTGGTCACCACTTTAGGAGGAATACTTGAGCTGGAGAAGAGCTTGGGCAGAGGTTTGTCCTAGGCTGGAGAGACTTCTTCTTGCTTGAGTAAAACACTTGTTAACCGTAGAAATTGGAATAATTTATTTACAAAAATGCCTAACTATATACAACCTAAAAGCTTACAACTAATAACGATATCACGCCGAATACAAAATACACAATTAGAGCGAGACAGATAGCGCGCGAGCGAGAGAGGAATAAGTTTGCGCGCGAAACGCTGACACGCGCGGCTATAAATATATGCGGCGCGCGAAGCTCGATCCTTTTCCCGCGCCGGCCGTCGAGATGAGAAGATCACTGCGCGCGTCGCTGTCTCTCCGTGCTCCGTGCTCTCCGAAGATATTCTTGAAGATGCTGCTATACACGTGGCGTCTTCATAACAAAACTGTCCTTTTCGGGACAAACCAAAACTGCTCTTATCAGGGCAATCAGCTGTTCTTATTAGAACAGCTGTTTTCTGACGTCAATCACTGGTCACTGTTTCTGGTTAACAAACCACACGTCAATCACTTGAATAAATGTGTTTTCTTCTTTTATTTCTTCCTATACCTACAAGGGCTTTATAGGACATCAATGTATGGGAACCAATATTTTTTTCATTAAAGCATGAGCCTTGGCACACTTGATACTTAGGTGGACTAGAGTTGAAAACGCCCGGGAGACAAGGTCGGACGCGATGCTGGTGGGGAGGGGGAGGGGGGGAACTTTCGTTCCGGTCCGCGTTCTTTCAGTCCTCATATTATCTAATTTATAGAGACTAGGGCATGTTTGGTATCTGTGGAAAGCGTGGACTGTAGTATTGAAATAATAAGACCTCGATGAGTTTCACATGGCCGCTAATCGATGTAAATGTGTAAAGTTGTATAATGAAGAAGTAAGTAAACCCTCGCGTTGTGCGGTAGTCAACACCGCGCGAGGCCGGCAACTGATATGGGCTCGACGCCGACATACGTTTTGGCGTGCGAGCGTATACCATGCTGCGTGTGTTTATGTTTTTTTTGTTAGAGTGTGATACCATGGATCGATAACGCCATCCCTTTATTTATCATTAATAATCCTTACATAATCAATTTAACATTATAAAATTAGGAAATAAAATAAAATGGTAAAACACAAACTTAAACTTTTCCGACATAAAATAATGAGATAAAACTTATAACTATTACATTTAATACCTAATTCCTAAGCTATCTGCGACAATCCCCCCTTCGTGCGTCAGCACACTGGTGTGTGGAGCAGATCCATATCAGCCGGTTGGTCGGTCGTCTCTGTATGCCGGCGCGCGTGTGGACATCGGCTAGTCTAACGTGGCCATCTGGGCCGGGATAGACTTTTGCTACTATGCCTCTAGGCCAAGTCCCACGCGGCATTGTGTTATCTGCGATGATAACGACGTCTCCCTCTTCAGGGCTCCGACTCTTGCTGTAGCTGCTGGACCGAGGGTAGAGTAGCGGACGATATTCGGTTATCCATCTTTTCCAGAATCGATCCGCTAGTGATTGCGCTGTCTTCCACGAACTTAGCGATGTGGTTTCATCTTTGAAGGTGCCCAGTGGAGACATAGCATTTGACCGTAATAATAGGAAGTGATTCGGCGTTAATGCTTCTTCGTATATGTCGGGATTTACTGGAGTGAGCGGACGAGAGTTTATTATGTGCTCGGCCTCCAGTATTAGTGTGTGGAGAACTTCCTCGTGAGGCGCCTTCTCCCTCAGTGTGATTTTGAGGGCGGCTTTCACGCATCCCACCATGCGCTCCCATGCGCCGCCGGCCGCGGGATTGCCCGGCGGTATTTTCTTCCATACAATAGAGCTCGTAGACGGGTGATTCTTCCATTGTTCGGGCAGCGTAGCTAGTGCGTCGTGAAGCTCCCGTTCCGCGCCGACGAAGTTAGTGCCGTTGTCGGTATATATCACGCTGGGAGCGCCGCGGCGGGCCATCATGCGCCGTAACGCCAGTATGGTAGAGCTCGCCGAAAGTGAGGCGGCGAGCTCTAGATGCACAGCTCTAGTGGTTAAGCACGTGAATAATACGCCCCAGCGTTTCTCGCGACGTCTGCCGATGGTAATATTCATTGGGCCGTACAGGTCAATGGCCGTGGCGGTGAATGCGGGCTGATTTTGTTGTAGCCTTTCTACTGGTAGGTCGCCTACAGGGGCCTTGAGGGTGGCCCCTTTATAGGTCCGACACCATTGGCATTTGTTACATATATATCTGATAGCGCCTCGCAAACCGACGATGTAATATCTCTGTTTCAGTTCGTTGATAATCGTAGCGTGGTTGCCGTGGTTGAACTTCTCATGAAAGTGGTGAATGAGTAGTTTCACGAACGTTTCCTTGGCGTGCAGCACAGGTAAGTCCATTTTGCCTCTATCTACCCTCGAGTCCAGTACCATTATTCCAGCCTTGTTCATGGTTACAGCAATCTTGTGAAGTGAAGATCTTCGCGGGAACTGTTGGCCGGACTTCAATAGTTTCATCTCGTCGTCGAAGGATACTTGCTGGCTTCTCTTTATTAATAGCAATTCGGCGAGTTTGATGTGACTATTGTTCATTTCTGTTTCAGGTTTTCTTTTATGCAATCGGGCTTTCAGTACCTCAGCCGCGACCAGGACACGGGCGGTGGCACGTACAAGTCTAGTAAAGCGCGAGAACCTATCTACGAGCGGTAAGTATTCAAACTTTTCCCTATTACTAACTGCGTAAGTTACCGCCTTAACGCGTTCTTCGCCCGTAGGCGGCGGCGGGGTCGAAACGACCGCGCGGTCGGTCGGCCACGCGCTCTCCGGTTGCGTAATGAATTCGGGCCCGCGAAACCATCGGTGGTTGCTATCAAACTCGGCGGTATTACATTTCGTGGCATAGTCGGCTATGTTAAGTGCGCTGGGTACCCACCGCCAGTCGGCGGGGGTCGTAGATTCCTCTATCTCAGCTAGCCTATGCGCGACGAAGCTTTTAAATGTACGTGGGTCAGCTTTGATCCATGCTAATACCGTCCGTGAGTCTGACCAATAATACCTATTCTCGATCGTATAATCGGTTTCGGCTATTACGGACTTAGCTAACCGAGTCCCTAATACGCAGCTTTGCAACTCGAGCCGCGGGATCGATATAGTCTTGAGAGGGGCGACACGTGCCTTAGCTGCTATCAATGACGATCTAATTTGACCGGAGGCATCCCTGCTCACGAAATATACACTGCTAGCATATACCTTCTCGCTTGCATCATTAAAAATGTGTATATTTCCTTTGCGGTCCGCCGAAGGCACGTATCGTGGTATCTCTAAGTCGCGTAATCGTTGCAAGCTCTGTATGAATTCTAACCAGGCGGGCCTACATTCTTGGGTAATCTGATCGTCCCACCCTATACCTGATCGCCATACCTCTTGCATGAGTGATTTGCCTAGTACCGATATGGGACTCGCGTAACCTATCGGGTCGAATATGGACATCGAGCTACTGGTAACCTGTCTCTTGGTAGGGAGCATCGATCCGTTCAGTACTTCGGGCGGTGTGTTGCGTAAATTAACGTTAAATCCCAATGTGTCCTTTTTGTGGTTCCACATTAAGCCCAAAGTACGTTCCGTATCGCTGCCTCCTATCACGGACGTGTCCTCGCTCTTAGGCGAGACATCGCGGATTACCTCCGCGTTGTTTGACGCGAATCTACGTAACTCGAATGACGCTTGCATGTTGAGGCTATATATATCGTTTACTATTTGCCTAGCCTCCGCCTCACTCTGATCAAGCGCGATTAACATGTCATCCATATACGTGTTACGAATCGTTTTATCGGCCGCGACAGGATACGTGTTTTTATGTTCGTTCGCGTTTTTATTTTTCACGTACAGAGCGGCTGTGGGCGAACATGATGCCCCAAATATTAGCCGTTTCATTCTGTACTCCTGAGGTGGGTTAGAGCGGTCTCCCCCCCTCCATAAAAAACGTAAACTGTCGCGATCCTTTTCTATAATCGATACTTGGAGGAACATTTCCTTCACGTCCGCGATCACGGCTATTTTTCCCTCGCGAAACCTGATAAGTACTCCGAATAATGATTTTAATAAATCCGGACCCGTTAACAAAGCCTGGTTAAGGCTAGCGCCGTGTGCCGTGGCCTTAGCGTCGAACACTAATCTCAAAGTGCCTTTTTGGCAATGCCTAGTGCCAAAAAATGGTAAGTACCACGCCCGCGGTGCGTCGGCTGGCGGCGGAGAGTTCACTGCCTCGGCATAGCCCTTGTTTATCAAGTTATCTACCTGGGCAGTGAATTCTTTGTTTAATTCCGCATCCTTATCCAGCTTACTTTCTAAGCTGTATAGCCGACGCAACGCTTGCGCTTTATTGCACGGTAAAGATTCGTCCTCACTACGCCACAGCAAACCGACTTGATATCTATTCTCGTTAGGTACCCTAGTGCATGTAGAATCTAGGATATCTAACGCGCGCTGATCGGGATCGGATTTTTGAGTACGACTTTCGACGCCTAACGACTCGATACTAAAATGTTCCTTCATTGTATCTAATATTTCATCTTCGGTCGTCTTAGGGCGAAGATGATTTATTATCGCGACTTTACCGCTAGGCCTATCATGCTGACCATGTAGACACCATCCTAATCTAGTTAGGGACGCAACCGGCAGCATAGGGTCGCCGCTTAATATCTGCCGCGACACTATTAAATGCCAGTTATCTTGTCCTATCAGGATGGTAGGCGTAGCGCGGTCGTAACAAAGTTCGTCGGCAATGTCATTCAAATGATCGCATTTCTCAATTAAATCGCGTGAGACCTCTTGTGAGGATAAGCTAAGTTTCGCGATGGTAAATGCGTTCATTTGTTCTAAATTACGACTACATTGCCCGCGGATTGACAGCTTAATTACGCACGACTCTTTATCCTCTATTTGATGCCCGCCTACACCTTCAATCGCGAGAGGATCTCCTACCTCCCTAGGAGCTACTAAGTCTGCTGTCTCTCTCTCTATCAACGTCATAGTGCTGCCCTCGTCTAGCAAAGCGTGAGTACATAGCGCGCCTAATGGCCCGGATATTTCTACAGGCACTATCTTTAGGTAAGTATTAGCCGTTTTTATGTGATTTACGCTGCTAACACTCGCCCGCGCGGGTTGCGGTACGGCGTTCAGGCCGTGTAACAATTTGTGATGACCGGCCTCACATTGATTAACCCCGCACGCTATGTACTTACACTTAGTCGGCCGCCTATGATTTGGTTCCAGACACCTAAAGCATAGCTTCGCCCCCCGCACCGACTCCCAACGATCAGACACGCTCGACTTTAAAAAATCAGCGCACACGGCCGCCTTATGGCTGCCGCTACACAAACCACATTTATCAGCTGTTTTCGCTGCCGTCTGTACTTTAGGCTGCGTCTGTGGCTTGTATTGCGTCGGTTTTTTATAGTCGCGCTGATTCCCTACTGCAGCAACCGTTTGCTGATGCCTTATGGGCCTGTAGCTATCCGCGTCGGAATCTGAATCGCTGGAATAATCGCGGGTCTGAGGGCGCGAGTACTGCTTAGCGGGCGCATGTTTGTTCGAGGGGCCGCGAGCGCGGCGTGAATCCTCGACTGCGTTTACGTTGCCTCTGTATTTAGGCTTGCCATGCGTTCGCTTCGCCGTACTACTAATGTCGTTAAGGAACGTAGACATCGCGACTAAATCGGGTTTACTAGGGTTCGCGTGCCTATACTTGGACCATTCGTATCGGATCATTATATTGAGTTTATCCGATATCTTATTCACGAGTTCCGGCGCGTGTAAATATTTCTCCAATCGCAACGCTTTAATCGTAGCTACCGCGTTAGCTACATGACTCGCGAACATCACGATATTGCTACAATCTTCGGCTAAACGCGGCATCTTTTTGATATTACGTAACTCGGATAAAATGATGTCCTCTGGATCCCCGAAATGCCTTTCTAATGCTTCCATAATCTCGTATGGATCGCTTACGGTGTACATAATGAATTTGACCGCTATCCGTGCCTCACCGCGCAGCGCCTTACGTATTCTACTTACGTTGGCTACGTCACTGAAATTGGGCGAGGTGTCATTAAATTCGGCACGGAAAGCTATCCACTCCATTATGTTTCCGTCAAATGAAGGTAGGTCGGGAAGAGGTTTGTGACTCATTAACGCGTACGGATACCGGCGCTCAAGATCTGCGGTGTTACCTATATGGACGTTCGCCCTATTCCGTGATGCCATACCGATTTCCCTATCGTTGTGCATCCTAATCTGACTATGAGTTTCTACCCACTCCTCGACCCGCTCTTGGGCGCCTGCGACAGAGCCAAGAGACGATTGCGCCGCCTCGATGCGGGCAATCTCCAACTTACTCTTGGCTTCTTCCGCCGCCTTTTGAGCGAGGTCGCGCTCGGCTTTACGAAGCTCTAGTTCAGCCATTAAAACGGATAGTTGGCTTGAGGCCTCCCTATTGACTAACGTCCTACCGCTTTGAGACCTACCCCCCCGCAGTGAAGCTGCGGGGCCGTTCCTAGTTTGTCCCCCCGCGTCGGCGGAGTGGGGGACGGGTGCGTTTTCCCTATTCTCTGCACTTGTACCTTCTCCCGTGTCCGTGGTTTGGCCGGTGCCCTTGCTCCATGTGTTCGTTGTGGTCGTCGTAGTCTCCCCGCTCTCCGGAGTCTTGGTTGCCGTCTTCGAGCGGAGTTGCATCTTACCTCCAGGTAGTGACATGATGATGACGATTGACGCACGAAGGGGTCCCTAACTTAACCTACCTAAACCTATGTATAACGCCACAGAATGTAACGTATACTGCCTAAATCCCTAGGCGTGGATCCTTCGTTGTACTGAACCCGTCCCGTCCCGTTGGCACCGTGAGGTGGTCCGGAAAAGGTAGCAGTATGGGTGATGAGTGTCAACCCTGTGACACTGGGTAGCGGTCGTATACCGAGAACTGAGTCTACAAGGTAACGCCTTTTCGATGCAGCCACCGAGAACTTAATCAATCGGACGTGGCTGATTGGTGCAAGCCGAAAGGCCTGTTTGGTGCAGTTCCACCGAGAACTTAATCAATCGGCTTCCCTGATTGTTGCAAACCAAAAGGCTTGTTAGATGCAGCTCCACCGAGAACTTAATCAATCGGCTTCGCTGATTGTTGGCTGCCGGGAATGGTTGTCGACCGGACACAGCTTTGATGACTTCTTTCTTCTCTGAGCCGAGTAATACTTCAAGCTCAGCGCGTACTTGTTTCTTTTTTCTTAGATCCGGCTCTGAAGGTCCATTGTGGAAAGCGTGGACTGTAGTATTGAAATAATAAGACCTCGATGAGTTTCACATGGCCGCTAATCGATGTAAATGTGTAAAGTTGTATAAGTACAGTTTACTATGCGGAGGCGTAGTGATCGGACGTGTCTTTGGCGTCCTCGCGCGCCGATTTAGAGGAACCAAAATCGATAGACCCCCGTATTACTACGCTCCCGTGATTTAACCGTGTCTTACAAAAGTGGTCAATACACTAATTGGATCCTCCTTGTCGCTCCTGAAGGACAGGACCATAAGGTGCTCCCCTAGGGGGTTCGCAGCGTGAAACAGCAATATCGGCTACGAGCCGTTACGAATGCTACAAAAATCGTAGCACTCTAAGCGTCCGCTACGAATAGAAATCAACACAGGTAACAATGGATTGTCAAAAATGCCAGAAAGCGCTGTCGAGAAAAGGATCGCACTTCGTCTGCCAGGGACCGTGCCAGGGCACATTCCATAGAAATTGCGTAAAAGGATTGGCGGCAGACATGAAGGCGGGCCGTGATCGGAGATGCTGCAATAATTGCGAAGAGGATGAATCTGATGATGAGGTGGAGCCGGAGCAGGACCAAAGCGTGGACAAAATGCTAAAAGCTATTATTAAAAAGGTCAGTGTTCTACCCGGACTCGAAAAACAGTTAAATGCGATTAAGCAAAGTATAAGCGTCCTCTCGGAAAAATACGACACACTGCTGGCTGAACACGAGGAGTCGAAGGAGAAGATTATTAAGTTGGAAAAAATGGCAGCTAGCACCAATAACAAATGTGTATATCTAGAGAAACAGAACATGGCGCTTGAACAAAAAATACAGGAATTTGAGCAGGCTACTCGGAAACACAATATTGAGATCGTGGGCATTGAGCAATTACCAGGCGAGAATATAATGGACATCGTCGCCACGATAGGCAGAAAGATCGACGTGACCTGCGCGGAGATCGAGTCAGCGAGACGCACTCACTCACCACGAGCCGGACCGACCGCGAAGCCGGCGCCCATCATCGTCGCGTTCAAGAGCTCGGGGACGGCGGCGCGCGACCAGTGGCTCGCGCAGCGCCGCCGGCTCGCGGAACTGACGAGCGACGCGGTCACCGGCGGAGCCGCCACCACCAGGGTCTACCTCAACGAGGACCTGAACAAGGCCACCAGGGTGCTGTTGTGGAACGTCAAGCAACAGCTGCATGGTGTCTTTAAGTACATCTGGGTGGTGAACGGTAAGATCCTGGTGAAAAAGGCTGACGGCGGCAACTCCACATGGGTGAGGTCAGAAAATGACTTAAACGAACTAAAAAAACCTAAGTAGATTATCTCATTATCATACCACGACTATAGTGTTTATTCCTTTTACTTAAAATTCACAGCCATAAATAGTATCGATTGTATTGACAATCAATCCATAGTTAATTTTGCTTCAGTAGATAGCTTTACAGAACTTTCAGACTCATTTAGTGGAAATAAAGATTTAAATTTAGTCCATGTCAACATACGTTCAATTAAAAAACATTTTAACGAATTATTGGTAGCATTAGACAGTAACATGAACACTTTAGATATATTAGTAATTACCGAAGCGAATATAAATTACTCAGATTTGTCATTTTATAATATTGAAGGCTTCAATTTAAATGTAGTAACCCGTGAAGGGAGGCGGGGGGGCGGCGTGCTGGTGTACTCGCGCGCCGCGCTCGCGGCCGCGCCCGTCGCCGCGCATGCGCGCTGTTTTACCACGGCGGAGTGCGTTTCCATAACCACAGAATGCAACAACGAGCGTATCTACATTATATCTATTTACAGACCACCAAAAATACAGAACCAAGATAAAAAAGTACAATATATCAATGAATTACACTCTCTACTACAATCCTTACCTCCAACTTCTAAAGTAATTTTGTGTGGTGACATTAATTTTAATATCCTGGACATAAACAATAGTCATGTAATTGCTTATGAAAGTTTGTTATCAGAGTTTGGATTTATTAACTGCATAAATAGCGTTACCAGACGAGAAATATTAAATGGAGCTGTAGTAGAATCTTGTTTGGATCATATATATATTAGAGGACTTAGTGATAACATTAACTCAGCTGTAATTAAACACAAAATTTCTGATCATTACTTCATCTCGGTAGCAGTAGCATGGAAACATACTCCGTCGGGAGCGCCGTGTACAACGCCACCTGTCGGGCGAAGTCCGCGGCGCACGGGCGGCGGAGGGCCGGCCGCGCCCGCGCGCGCGCGCGCTCCTGGCAGTACGCGCCGCGTCCTTGACAACCGATTAGTGAGAGAAAAGTTACTTGCTACTAACTTTGAGGAACTATTATCCATTGAATGTCCCAAAGAATTATATAAAGCTTTCTGTAATCTTTTTATTAATATATATAATGATTGTTATAAGATTGTTATTGTGGGTACAAAAAGAGATAATAAAGGGTGGATTAATTCTAAGCTAAAATTTATGATTAAAGAGAGAGATAGACTATTCGATACATGGAGCTACGAACCAAATAATATGTTAAAGCGTATTACATATACAAAATATAGAAATAAATGTTTTAAAATAATATCTAAGGCAAAAAGTGATTATGATAAGAAGTGTATATTAGACTGCAATAATAATATTAAGAAAATATGGGATAAAGTCAATACTATGTTAGGAAACGACAAAAAGTCGTTAGATTCCATAATACTTAATAATATGAAAACACAAAGTAGTATTAAGAATATCTGCAATGGGTTTGCGGAAACATTTTCTAATGAAATAGATCTCATTAAACATAGTTGCAATGAAAAATGGTTGGAGAGGAAAGAGTACGCAAAAGAATCGGACGTGTGTATGCGGTGGCAGCCGGTGAGTAGCAAAACAATGATGCGAGTCATTAATAGTATGAGCTCTAACAAGTCTCCCGGTTGTGATGGCATACGCATGCGCGATTTGAAAACGATATCCGATAGAGTAAGTCCTATCTTAGCTAAGTTAGTTAATATGTCAGTAAGCAGATTTTGTTTCCCAGAAGGTCTTAAACAAGCAATAATCCGACCAATACATAAAAAAGGTGACTGTAAATCATATTCCAACTATAGGCCTATTGCGATACTTTCTAGCGTAGACAAAGTTATTGAGAAGTGTATTGTTAACCAATTAAGTTCCTACTTACAGAAGAATAATATATTAAACAAATGTCAACATGGTTTCCAAAAGGGCAAAAGTACAAGCACGTTACTATCAAATTTTACTGATGAGATTAATGGTTATTTAGCAAACAAACAAGTTGTTGTAGCTGTATTTTTCGATTTTCGGAAAGCATTTGACACCCTGGAGACTAATACACTTATCGATGCCATGAGGGAGTGCGGGGTGGGTGAGCCGCTGAGCCAGTGGTTCAGTGACTACCTCACCGCGCGCTCCTACCGCGTGAAGGTGGGGTCGACGCTGAGCGACGAGCGGCGGGTGCGGTGCGGGGTGCCGCAGGGCTCGGGATGCGGCCCGGTGTGCTACCTGATGCACGTGAACAGCCTGTGCGGCGTGCTGCGGCACTGCTCCCCGCACATGTTCGCCGACGACCTGTGCGTGCTGCGCGCCGGCGCTGCCGCCGACCTGCCCGCCACCTGCCGCTCGGTGCAGCAGGACGTTGACGCCGTAGTCAAGTGGTCGCACGACAATGGCATAGTTTTAAACGCTGATAAAACCAAATTACTAATTCTACACTCACCTTATTTAATCCCTTCATATTCGCCAGAGCCTACAATAGTTACGCATGATTTCTCCTGTTTCCATAATAACCTAGTTCCATGCCAATGTAAGCCAATTGAGCGTGTTAAATGCATGACTTACCTTGGCATGAAAATAGATGAAAACTTTTCATGGACATCTCACGTAGAGCATATATGTAGTAAATTAAGAGTCCTACTTGGTAGATTTTATCACCTAAGATATAGAGTCCCATTAAGCACCCTAAAATGTATTTATTTATCACTAGTCGAATCGATTATAAGTTACTCTCTAGATTGCTATGGCCTCACTTTTAAAACGAATTTGGAAAAAGTTGTAAAACTGCAAATTAGATTCCTCAAAATCTTAGTGAGCAATAAAACCAAAAATAAATATAAAAATGATTATTATAAGTTATTTAAAATATGTAAAATTCTTCCGGCAACCCTAAGACACAAATATTTATTATTAGTAAATCAACACGGCAATCAAGAGAGCAACTTATCTCAAATGAGCCAAAAATATGGCACCAGGTCTGTAGCTGCAGGTAAGTATGCTGTACTCCGAGTAAGCAATTACTATGGGGACAGACTCATCAAAAAGCGCTTACCATACTTACTTAACGCATTACCTGCGGCTATTAGAAATGAGACTAACAAAAATAAATTTAAAAGAGCTTTGTTACGACATTACCTCAACAGTATTTAAATATATTATATTTAGCTATCTGTCTACTTCTTTGCCACAACATTTAAGCCTACATTTTTAGCACTTTAAGTACTGTTTATTTATATCTTTTAGCACTTTAAGTACCTACCTCCGCATAGTTCCTAACATTAAGTTATATTGTAATAGAATAGACTCATGGATCCCACAGTCAAACTGTGCAAACAGTTTTGCGGGACGATGTACTTAGACATAAGTTTTTGTCAATTGTTTTTAATTAATAAATAATAATAATAATAATAATAATGAAGAAGTAAGTAAACCCTCGCGTTGTGCGGTAGTCAACACCGCGCGAGGCCGGCAACTGATATGGGCTCGACGCCGACATACGTTTTGGCGTGCGAGCGTATACCATGCTGCGTGTGTTTATGTTTTTTTTGTTAGAGTGTGATACCATGGATCGATAACGCCATCCCTTTATTTATCATTAATAATCCTTACATAATCAATTTAACATTATAAAATTAGGAAATAAAATAAAATGGTAAAACACAAACTTAAACTTTTCCGACATAAAATAATGAGATAAAACTTATAACTATTACATTTAATACCTAATTCCTAAGCTATCTGCGACAGTATCATTTTCGGATAAATTGAGGATGGCCGATCGTTTTCTAGGACATAAATAACATATTTTCATAGAAAAAAATGAAATACAATCAAAAGTTTTAAAAAGTCAAGTTAAAAAAAATCTTTCTGCACCGATTACGTGAAAACAAGCAACAACTCTGGCATGAAAAAAATACGTTTAAATAGCCACATTTATGTAGATTCTAAAAACATATCATTTCTTAGACCAATATAAAACACAAATTAGTTAAAAAAAAGAAAACAGGTGACCCGTCAAAATTTTACTTCATGTTCGTTCCGACCCCCGTTCTTTCAGTACTCATATTATCTTCTTTATAGAGACTACGGCATGTTTGGTATCGTTTTCGGATAAATTGAGGACGACCAATCATTTTCTGGGACATAAATAACATATTTTCATAGAAAAAATATGAAATACAGTTAGAAGTTCTAAAAAGTAAAGTTAAAAAAAATCTGTCTGCAGCGATTACGTGAAAACAGGCAACAATTCGGGCATGAAAAAAATATGTTTAAATAGCCACATTTATGTAGATTCCAAAAATAGGCCACTTGTTAGACCAATATAAAACACAACTCAGTAAAAAAAAGAAAACAGGTGACCCGTCAAAATTTTACTTCATAACAAAAACGGACCTCTAAAGCAAATTTTATAATTCTTTGAAAATGTAACACAACTATAGCATAATTGTAAACTAAGTAGTTTGTAGCTGTGTTTACGTTAGTTAGCATGTGAGTTACACTTTAAATTGTGAATAATCTAACCGTTTGATCATTTCAATAGACTGGTCACTGGTTCAAAATAAAACTAACAAGTTACAGATCTAATCCTTAATGTTACTCGTTATTATTCATGGTACTCGTGAAATACGTATATAATATTTATGTATAACGTTTGTCGTCACAAGGACACATTTCTGTACTTCAATTTTTGTTGGAGACACCTGCATCTAGCAGCGCAATTTTTTTTTTGCGTTTGCACCGAATCATTTCCAAGCAGGCTTCGGCAGCTACTGGCAAGCTTGTCCATATAGGTTCCCATCTGTGATTTACTTTCGTCCATCCCCAATCAGATGGACTGGGGATATTTTGGATCGGTAACATTTGACCCCATATATGAACTGCTTGCAGAACCGCCCGCAGGAAATGTTGGTGCAGTGCAGCATTGGATAGTGGAATATGTTCTAACTGGCGATCTTTTTTTGTGAACAGCTGCTTACGGCATTCGTTTACTGTTGAAACTGAGCTGGATCTGAAACATAAATCTTAAATATGCACAACCACCCTCTAAATGACTGATGGTTTTATGAAAATAGTAAATATTACTTATCATAAATGACAACAAAAAAACTTTCCCACAGTCGCCATTGCATCTTTAATTCTGCCACCGTATGCTGCCAGGAAACCTTCTGTGACATTATCCCTAATGTCACAGGTTTCCCACGCATCCAGGCTTACAAGCACTCTTTTTCCTTTTTCGTTGAAAAAAGAAACGGTGTCACAATCTGTGAAGGCATGGAAGGCCTTGAAGACTTCTGTTTTTTGAGGCCCTGTGAAAGAAAATATGTTTGAATAATTGTAACCAGTCATAACGTACACAATTATGACTGTTTTTTACCGAGCGCGTTAGCTATTTCTTGACAGAAAAGGTACTGCTGGTGTTTCCCAGTACCAATGTGTACCACACAGTCCCTCTAGCTCAGGTGTTTGTTTGCGACAGCTAAAAGTGCTCCCCTGTCCCTTCACAGGTTGTAACACAGTTTCTTTTTTCAACGGAAAAGGAAAAAAGAGTGCTTTCGAAGCCTGGAATACGTTCCTTAATGTCACAAGAGGTTTCCTGGCAGCATACGATGGCAGAATTAAAGATGCAATGGTGATTGTTGAAAAGTTTGTTGTCGTCATGTATGATAAGTAATATTTACTTTTTTCATAAAACCATGAGTCATTTAGAGGGTGGTTGTGCATGTTTAAGATTTTTGTTTCAGATCCAGCTCCGTTTCGACAGTAAACGAATTACGTAAGCAGCTGTTCACAAAAAAAGATCGCCAGTTAGAACACATTCTAACAACTAATGCTGCACTGCACCAACATTTCCTGCGGGCGGTTTTGAAAGCAGTTCATATATGGGGTCAGATAAAAAATCCCCAGTCCATCTGATTGGGGATGGACGAAAGTAAGTCACAGATGGGAACCTATAATGGACTAGCTTGCCAGTAGCTGCCGAAGCCTGCCTGGAAATGATTAGGAGCAGATGCAAAAAGAAATGCGCTGCTAGATGCAGGTGTCTCCAACAAAAATGGAAGTGTACAGAATTGTGTGCTTGTGACGACAAATGTTATACATAAATATTATATACGTATTTCACGAGTAAGATTAATAATCACGAGTAACATTAATACGAGTAGGATTAGATCTGGAACTTGTTAGTTTTATTTTGAACCAGTCTATTGAAATTATCAAATGGTTAGATTATTCGCAATTTAAAATGTAACTCAAATGCTAACAAACGTAAACACAGCGACAAACTACTAAATATACAATTAGGCTATACTAGTAGTCACATTACATTTTCAAATAATTATAAAATTTGCTTTAGAGGTACGTTTTTGTTATGAAGTAAAATTTTGACGGGTCAGTTTTTTTTTACTAAGTTGTGTTTTATATTGGTCTAACAAGTGGCATATTTTTGGAATCTACATAAATGTGTCTATTTAAAAAAAATTTTTCGGTGCCCGAATTGTTGCCTGTTTTCACGTAATCGCTGCAGACAGATTTTTTTTAACTCTACTTTTTAGAACTTCTACCTGTATTTCATATTTTTTCTATGAAAATATGTTATTTATGTCCCAGAAAATGATTGGTCATCCTCAATTTATCCGAAAACGATACCAAACATGCCCTAGTCTCTATAAAGAAGATAATATGAGGACAGAAAGAACGCGGGTCGGTAGGAATATGAAGTAAAATTTTGACGGGTCACCTGGTTTCTTTTTAGGGTTCCGTAGTAAACAAGGAACCCTTATAGTTTCGCCATGTCCGTCCGTCCGTCCGTCCGTCCGTCCGACCCCCGTTTTTCTCAGTAACCGTTAGTGCTAGAAAGCTGTAATTTGGCATGAGTATACATATCAATGACGCCGACGAAACGGTAGAATAAAATCTTAAAAAAAAATTTTTTTTAGGGTACCTCCCCTACATGTAAAGTGTGGGGTATCGTTGGATAGCTCTTTTAAAAATATTATAAGGTTTCTAAAGGCATTTTTTGATTAAAGAATTGGTTAGCGTGATATTAAGCTTTGAAGTGATAATTTTTGCTATGGTCAAGTGTCCCCCCCCCCTGCCAGCTAAACGGTGGCTACTAGGCATGTGAAAAAAATCATGGTAGTAGTATATACGATGAATTTAAAAGGAAAACTATCACAGCTAAGTAGACATTACTAGTTAAGGAGTAATAGTCGAACTTCAGAAATGTACTTTGCAAAAGCAAACGTTCGTACAATTTCCATTGATACCTTAGATAATGTTGTTAATTCTTTCAAAAACATAGTAAATATAAGTTTTCGAACTTTTTAGTCCACATAATGTAAAGGGTAGACGACTACGGAACCCTACCTTGCGCGTGGCCCGACACGCACTTGGCCGGTTTTTTTTACTAAGTTGTGTTTTATATTGGTCTAACAAATTATATGTTTTTTGAATCTACATAAATGTGGCTATTTTAATGTATTTTTTTCATGCCCGATTTCTTACTTGTTTTCACGTAATCGGTGCAGAAAGATTTTTTTTAACTTGACTTTTTAAAACTTTTGCGTGTATTTCATTTTTTTTCTATGAAAATATGTTATTTATGTCCCAGAAAACGATCGGCCATCCTCAATTTATCCGAAAATGATACCAAACATGCCCTAGTCTCTATAAATTAGATAATATGAGGACTGAAAGAACGCGGGCCGGAGCGAAAGTTCCCCCCCTCCCCCTCCTCACCAGCATCGCGTCCGACCTTGTCTCCCGGGCGTTTTCAACTCTAGTCCACCTAAGTAACAAGTGTGCCAAGGCTCATGCTTTAATGAAAAAAATATTGGTGTTGTCCTATAAAGCCCTAACTATATAGGCTGCGGTGTCCGCTTACCATCAGGTGGACCGTACGCTTGTTTGCCACCGTCGTAGTATAAAAAAGTGAGATACTCCGCGACGGCTAGTCTTGTGTGTGTCGTAACGGACTCCGTATCCTGTGGACGCTTTCTACTCGAATCTACTACAGACATTTACTTGTTGGCGGTCGACCTCCTGTTGTTTGCCTCTAGGTACTCATTGTCATTATGTACCCTACTGTTGTTATTATTGTTGAAGTTATGCAATAAAAAGTAGGTATCTGTATTGTATTGTATATAAAAATCTTGACTCGCTCTTGGTCTTAATAATTTGTTCATGATATTATGAAACTTGTATATTATGTTGACTAATGTATACTCGTAATTATTTCCGTGGCTGACTGTACTATAATCACGCTGTTCGTATTAAGTATACGTTCAAAATAAGTATGACATAACAATGCCATTGTTATCCTAAAAAATCCTACTACGGTTTATGTACGGTTTCCATTCAATACAACATACTTAATTTAGTCGAACTACACTAGTTTTCGGGTGGCCATTGGTTTAAAATATTATACCAACAAATTTGGGTAACTTGTTAGGGAGGAATAAAAATACGCAAAGTGCACGTAGTTTAAAAAAAAGTGTACTTCGACGGAACTTAATAAATTAACTTTGACATAAATTAACTGACAAATTAATCCGAATATTTTATTACTGAAAAATAATTGCAAATCTACGTCTACTTAAACGCGCGCCTTGAAAAATAAATGTATAGCAACACCGGCTTAACAGTTCGTTCAGAAATAATGGTGTGAGGTTCCTTTGTTTATTCAATGTATTGTCCTGTGGTCCTGTGGTGTTGTCAATTCACTTATATTAACACTATTAGTTTATTTATACCAAAATATTCCATGATTAACAATACGTGAGAACACTATTATCTTTTTGAAGCAAAAACGATAAACGATAGCATCGCATAATATTCTCCTTGTTTACGTCGCGTTCATAATCCGCGTATCGAGCAAGTTCTGTCAGCTGTGGGACCGACAGGGCGAACTGTCAGATGGTGAATAGCAAAGGAGCGGTAGTGAGATTATTTTTAATAAATATGTCTTTTTATTTGCAATTTCACACTCATAGATAATCTCCGCGCATAGCTTTAGGCTTTAGCGTGTTTAGTTACTTAGAGATAGGAGGGACGGCCGCAATATGAGTTCGAGGGACCGGGACACAAAATCGCTGCAGGACAAGCTGAAAGTGTTCTTCAAGAAGGGCGCTTCGGGTGAGTAGGAAACGCAGAATACTAGCCGGTGAATCTAGTAACGTTGTTGATGTTGTTATTGGGAGTGTACGTGTGTTCGTGGGGTGTCCGCAGCGCCGCTGCCGGCGGTCAACGAGCTGGTGGTGTCGGCGGAGCTGGAGCGCGAGCTGCGCGCCGACGCCGCGCCCGCGCGCCGCCTGCGCGCGCTCAGGGACCTCGGCGAGCGCGTGCGCCTCACCCGGATACAACAGGTGACTGATCACGTACAAGCGAGAGGCTCCACTCATTGCTATTGTACCTAGACAAAACACAGGCTCTAGACTGTAACTTGCCGGATGACTACTTTCCACAAGCCAACTTTAGCAGTTGTAAGAAGTTGTTAGACTGCTGTCAATATTGCTAAAGAAATTGTAGCTAAGAAGAAAGGACTACCATGACTTAGGGTTTTCAAAGGATCAGCGGTTGTTTACCATTTTTTGTTTTATTCCTGTCTTTGTAGTTTATGGTCTTTGCATCAGATACAATGCTCACCTTCGGCTGGTGCTGGTGCCGGACAATAAATAAACAGTCTGATGCAATACCCGTCCCTGTTTGCAACAGCCACACAACCCATGCAAACACTAAAAAAACTCTATATTATATATTTTTAATTTGTTATTGTCTTGTATTAAATCTTTCCTCACCCTGATTAGGTTGTAACGCTTCAGCCAATTCCATTGGAAATACTGATCTTTAGCACATAAATTCTAAGTTTGTTTTGTAGGAAGACTTTGAATACATAGTTACTTACTCAGTGATAATACATTTTAATTATTTCTATGTAGAAGTTTCCTTTACAAGACCCATCATCATAGCCTAAGCCAGTGGTTCTTAACCGGTGGTCCGCGGACCACTGGTGGTCCCTGGAAGGACCCAAAATGGTCCGCGAAGCCATCAGAAAAATATTGAATAAGTGATAACTGATTACGAATCAACAAAACAACGGCTCGCGAGAGTTGCGCTATGAGGGAGCCGTCGCCAAACCGGGAAATAGGAGGTGGTCCATGGCAAGGCAAAATAAAAGTCAAATGGTCCCTCATTACTAAAAGGTTAAGAACCACTGGCCTAAGCAGAGTGTTAATGGGCCATTACACGGAAAGTTGTACACTCGCCTTTTTTTTTTTAAATTTGGATAAAATCGAGTTTTTCTACTCAGAAACGAAAGCACTTTCGAACCTAATAGGAGAAGATAAGATAAGATACGATAAGATAATTTATTTATTGTTCAACTGTGTACAATAGATAGACAGGAGTGAATAAATTTTTAAAAGGGTCGGCAACGCGCGTGTGACTCCCTTGGGGTTGCAAGCGTCCATAGGCTGCGGTGACCGCTTACCATCAGGCGGGCCGCATGCTTGTTTGCCACCGACGTGGTATAAAAAAAAAGAAGACAGTAATACAGTTGAGTTTCAACAGCCACCCGATCCCGGGCATACAATAATACACCTTAACTTTACTTATAACTAGACTTAAAACTAAGATACAGCCTCAAATTCAAAAACTCCTTAATATTGTAGAAAACTCTTTGAACCAACCAGTTTTTCAACTTGACTTTAAATTTATTGCCTTCCAACACTTTACTTTCCGCTGGCAGTTTATTGAAAATATTTATAGCGCTAATAAAGGCGCTTTTTTTATAAAAAGTGTCCCAAATTTTTCATACAACTTTCAGTTTTTCCATTCCGTTACCACCATACAAGCATTTGTTTCCACCACACCAGACCATACAAGCATTCATAACTTAGTATGAAAACGGTAACGGAATGGAATAAAAAAAAATTGGGACACTTTTTTTCCCCTATATCATTCGAAAGTGCTTTCGATTCTGAGTAGAAAAAACCCAATTTTATCCAAATTAAAAAAAGTCGAGTGTACAACTTTCCGTAAAATGGCCCTAATAACACTGTGTAACAAATTGTGTTAGGCTTGTTATCTTTCGTTTCTTTTTATCAGATTAAGCATCAATTGTGTTGTTTTGTTCATTCATATCATAATATGACCTACAAATGCATTCACTGAGGCAATGACAAGCCAAATTTTTTTCTTTTCCTTTTATACATAATCTTCAGAATATAGAACATAAATATATAGGGTGGAAAAAATCTTTGGGCTCTGGAGGGAAACTCCGTAAAATCTACAAGATACTTCACTTTACTTAAAGGAATCGTCATTTTAATTTTTAAAAAGAAATAAAATTTGCATTAAAACATTTTCTAAATTTTTATTTATTTATTTAGAACACAAACAGGCACAATCATATCAAAAATTACAGTAGGTACATATACATAATGTACCAATACAAAACTAAACAATAGACCAGGGGCCTTTTGCATAATTATAATATTAGTTGCAGCATAATATTAGATGTAATTTATTATGCAATAGGCCCCTGGTGGTTCATTATTTTTTTACAACAGTTGTCTTGTGTGTAACTTACGAACATGTTAATGTTAACTAAAGCAAAGTACAAAGTTTTAGTAGGCTCAAACAAATCTCAACCAATAATTTTAATATCTAACTTTAACTTTAAATGCTGTACTAAAATAAGTTATGTTTAAATTTACTAGTATTAGACTAGAATTGCATGGTACAAGGGGCGTTTCTCATTTTCTGTCTATTTAACGAAGTAGTGGTGTATGTTGCGATTTTTGATGCAGTATCGCTTTAAGATCGATTATAATGACAGATAATGATAAGTGTGTGTATGTGTGTGTTGCGTTGCATTATAAAGTTTTAGCTTACTAAGGTAAGTATCAAGTTAGGAATTGTATGTAGATCCAGTAATGAAAGGAAAATGAAAGGACGGACGCGACTGCAAAAACAAGTTGATTTCCTACGAAACATACACATACATATATTTGTTCGATACACTTTGACAAAAGTGACTTCAGTGAAACGAGCAAGTTACGTGGATTGTCTAAAACGGCTTTTCCAATATCCTAATCCTAATCTATATATATATATATAAAGTTGATGGGTGACTGATTAATCACCGCCCCGCCGAAACTGCCGGTCCTAGAAATTTGAAATTTACACTATAGTTAGGTTATATAACGGAGGCAAGGGATAAGACGGGATTTTTGGAAATTCCACCCCTAAGGGGGTAAAACAGGGGTGCAAAGTTTGTATGGGGGGCTATAATTTTTTAAAGGTATAGACTTGAAACTTTGTACAAAGACTCCTTAAAATAAGATAATGAAAGTAATACCTGCGTTTTCAAAATTTTCGTTTCCCTGGGGTTGAAAATAGGGGTGAAATATTGTATGGGGAGCAATTTTTTTTTAAAGTGAGAGTCTTCAAACTTTGTATGAAAGTTCCTTATAATAATACAAAAAAAGTAATTTCAGCGTTTTTCGAAATTCATCCCCTAAAGTGGTTAAAAAGGGGTTCAAAGTTTGTGTGGGGAGCAATTTTTTTTTTAAGTGAGGTACTTCAAATTTCTTACAGAGACTCTCTGTTTAAATAAAACAAAACTAATTTCTGCATTTTTTGAAATTCAACCCCTAAAGGGGTAAAAAAGGGATTCAAAGTTTATATTGGAAGCAAAAATTTTTTGAGTGAAGAACTTAAAATTTCTTATAGTAACTGTTTAAGTTAAATACTACAAAAATAATTTCAGCGGTTTTTTTTTTTTAATTCATCCCCTCAAGGGGTTAAAAAGGGGTTCAAAGTTTGTATGGGGAGCAAAATTTTTTTAATAGAGAGAATTCAAATTTTTTACAGTCTGTTTAAATACAACAAAACAAATTTCGGCGGTTTTTTTTTTATTGATCCCCTCAATGGGTTAAAAAGGGGTTCAAAGTTTGTATGGGGAGCAACATTATTTTAATTGAGAGACTTTCATTTCACAAAAAGACTGTTTAAATGATTTCAGGATTTGTGGATTTGGATAGATGTTTGAAACGAAATTTCTACAGGTCCATAATTAAATACGTACAGTAACGAAGAGAAAACGACAAGATACGTGCCAACTCGCACAAAAAATAGCCTAAGTAAATGACAGTTTTTAACCGATAAGTAGATACCTAAAGGGATTTTTAGAGGGGTTGAGAATCTGGGTTGACCGATTTATATCTGTCTGTACAGCATATTAATAATTTGGTCTCACCGGGTAAAAGTACCACAATTATTATACCGTTTCCTGGATATTAAGATGTTTTAACTAAAAACCGAGCTCTACGCAGACGAAGTTGCGGGCAACCGCTAGTAATATTATAAACGTGAAAGTTTGTGCGGATGTATGGATGTACGTTCCGTTTAATCTCAAAAACTACTGAACGGATCTCTATGAAAGTTTCCAGTTTTGTAGCTTAGACATCAGAATAGGACATAGGCTATAATTTATTTAAAAATTCAAAAAATTAGGTAGCAAAACTAGACTATCCGTGCGAAGCCGGGGCGGGCCGCTAGTAAAGCATATTCTTCAGAGGATTAGCAAAAGAGAGGAAAAAACAATAATGAAACATTCTTTATTCCTTTATAAAAAATTTTTTCTATCGGATCGGTGAATGAATCTTTTTCTGGATGCGTTCTAATCTATCAATATAGGTACGGTGTCGTTATCATGTCACTTAATGATATGATTGTAATGGTATTGTAATCTTTCTCATGTAAAAGAGCCCTTGAGGCCTAGTTTTTTTCTATACCACTGTTGAAGATGAATAACAATTAAAAAACACGTTTGCCACTTGAAATATTGTCTTTAATAATATTACCCCGTGTTACCCTAAGACATGAGAATGACAAAAACTGAAATATATGACAATTTTGAAATAGGTAAAAAAGAACAAGTCAAATTTAAATAAAAAATTAAAAAAGGAAATATATAAAAAAAGGTTAGTTGGCCGGTCGGCAACATGGCCCCAAGCGGTGTGGAACACCAATTAACAATTTAGTCGCACTAGCTTGCGGACCGGCCTACGCAGCACACCCCCTTTAGTCGCTACATTCACCACGCGGACAATATTATCCCTACCGGGGAATACTTCCGTGACTCGTCCAATTGGCCAGCAGTTTCTTGGTAGATTGCCGTCCGCGACCAGCACCAGATCACCCGATTTAAGCTCTTCAGGAGGTGAGACTGTTTTCCGCGGTATTAAGAGCGGCAAGTATTCTTTAATCCACCGTTGCCAAAAATGTTCTGCGAGTCTTTGAGCCTTTCGCCAGTCTGCGCGCCGTGAAAGATCAGCTTCATCAAATTCTCTAAGGTTCTGGTCATGGCTTGAGGTGCCAATCAGAAAGTTGAAGGGAGTCAGTGCTTGTTGGCTGTCCTCGCTCACGGACACGTGGGTAAGTGGCCGGGAATTAACAATAGCTTCTACTTCTGCTAGCAATGTGTTCAGGACCTCAAACCTCGGTGATCGATCTGTTAAAGTGATCTTGAGTGCAGTTTTCACGCTGCGTATCAGACGTTCCCAGCAGCCACCCATAAAAGGAGCCGATGGTGGGATAAACTTCCACGTTATTCCTCTATTTGTCGAGAAGTCGTACAGCTCGTGTAGAATATTCGAAGCGCCAACAAAAGCCGTTCCGTTGTCAGAGTAGATGCACGTGGGGCAGCCACGTCGCGCTATGAATCGTCGTAGGGCCAACAAGGCAGAGTCTGTGGATAGCGATTCAACTACTTCGATATGGATAGCTCTGACAGTCAGGCAGGTGAATAGTGCTACCCAGTGCTTCATGGATCGCCGTCCTGATGTGACATTTAACGGGCCAAAATAATCCAAACCGACGAAAGAGAAGGGACGAACGTGATGCGCCATCCTGGCTTCAGGCAAGTCTCCGATCGGTGGTATCTGTGGCTTAGCCTTCATGTTCCGACAGAGTTGACAGTGTTTCGCCACACTTCGCACAGATGGTCTCACCCCGAGGATATAGAAACGTTGTCGTAATTCGTTCACCACAAGTTCGTTGTTGCCGTGGGCAAATTTGACGTGATAAGAGCCAATAAGTAGGCGAGTGAGCGGGTGTTTTCCATCCAAAACAGCTGGTCGTGGATCAATGGCAGTGGATGCTCCCGTGCGGCCGGATAACCGTAATAGCCTATCATCTCCTATTATCAACGACAAGTTTTTAAGCCTACTCTCTTTAGAAACGGGGCGTGCAGCGTCAATCGCAATATATTCATCTCCGAAAGAATCTACTTGTATACGCAGAAAAGCATGACGTTCTGCCGAAGAGATAAAAGTGACATCTAAAGCTGCTAAACCACGTTGCGGTAATTTTGAGTTTTGAGGCTGATGGCGAAATTTCGAGGCAGCCTGGTGCGCTCGCGCGGTAGCACGAATAAACCGTAGCCACACACTAAAGTGGTTATAGTCCGCAATCACAGGTGATGGTAATTCCCGTGATTGGGTTACTGTCAAACCCACCAATTCTTTGTTGGTTTTATATTCCTCAGACGTTGGTGCGTTGACAGTTGTTGGTTCACAGGGCCATTCGGCTGGTGGTTGTTTCAAGAATGGTGGCCCGGTAAACCATCGAGAGTTTATGGTAAATTCATCTTTGAATCTAGTGGCGTCGTCCGCGATATTCAAAGATGAAGGTACGTACTTCCAATCGGAAACATTAGTGATATCGGAAATTTCACAAACCCTATGAGCGACAAAGGATTTAAAAGTGCTTGGGTCAGAATGTAGCCATTTGAGGACCGTTTGAGAATCTGACCAGAGAAAGATCCTTTCTGGCTTTCGTTTGTGAGATTCTACGATAAATACGGATAGGCGAGCAGCAATCAAAGCTGCCTGAAGCTCCAGCCTTGGTATAGTCGTAGGCTTCAAGGGAGCAACGCGCGCTTTACCACTGATCAATGAGACATGTATGTTTCCGTTTGGACACATAAAGCGCCAGTAAGCAACGCAACTGTACGCTTGCTCGCTCGCGTCTGCGAAAATATGTAGTTGAACTGAACTTATAGGATCGTTTATAGTGACATAACAACGAGGTACACAATTGTTCAAAATTTTGAGTACGCTGGTGAACCAGTCTCTCCACTTTTCAGAGAATTGTTTGGGTAATGTTTCATCCCAAGATGTAGCTAGTTTCCAGGTCTTTTGAAATAGAACACGACCTTTTATGATCACAGGAGTAAGCAGGCCTAAAGGATCATAAATTTTCATGAGGTTTGAAAGGACAACACGCTTAGTTAACTTCGCTGGTATTTTGTCAAATTCAATATGCGGAAAAGACAATGTGTCGTTAACGGTGTTCCATGAAACTCCTAGGACGCGTGTTGATGGTCGCGAGTCTGAACCTACATTTATTGTTGTGGCACCAACAGCGCAAAGATCGGGAGGTAGCATGGTGAGAGCCTTCGCGGAATTCGATACCCAGGACCTCATTTCAAATTTGGCTGCAGCTAAAACTGAGACAATATCTGAGGCTAAAAGTGCGGCTTCTTCTTCATTGTCACAGCTACCCAAGTAATCGTCCATGTACGTGTCACGTATAATAGCTGTTGCGGCTTTTGGGTCTGATCTCTGATGTTCGGTGGCGATTTTATTTTTGAGGTACAAGGCCGTAAACGGACTACATACGGCACCGAACATCATAGACGACATGCGGTATTCCTGGATAGGTTGTGTAGGGTTGTCGCGCCATAAAAAACGCTGGGCGTCACGATCTTCTGGTCGGATTTTAACCTGAGGAAACATTTCCCGTATGTCAGCCGAAAGAGCTACACGGCCTTCTCTGAATCTCATTAAAATAGCTAACAAGGATTGTAGAAGGTCGGGCCCTGGCAGTAAAAGGGAATTTAGGCTTACACCTTCGCATTTAGCGGCGCAATCACAAACAATTCTAAGTTTCTTTTTTTGTGGATGAACTACTCCGAAATGCGGTAAGTACCATAATAAACCAGTAGGGCTGGCAGTGCACAATTCTGCATAACCCTTATCAAGCATGGCGTGAATATTTTGTTTATATTTACTGGCGTAGTCAGAGTCTTTAGTCATTTTTAATTCTAGAGTTCTAAAACGGCGTAATGCGAGTGGGCGGCTGTCGGGGACCCGTTCGATATTGTCGCGCCACAGCAGCCCTGTCTGGAATCGTCCAGATGATAGACGCGTAGTAGTTTCCTCTAATAATTTTAAAGCTCTTCTGTCTTCAACAGAGCGGCAATCCCTTTTTTCTATACCTATAGAATCTAAATTATAATAGTCTTTGATAAGGGTATCTAAAGTACGACTATCCCCTAGCCTATCTTCTTCGCAATCCATGATAGCATGGTTCACGAAGTCGACAGGTTTGGGCGTGGTTGAAGTAGAGCCGTATAGAACCCAACCTAACGGAGTCAAAGACGCTGCTGGCTGTGATGGTTTCCCGCGCCGTATAGTTTTTGAAAAGGTAAGATGCCAATTATCTATCCCAAGCAGAAGCATAGGTTTTGCGTTTTCGTAACACAAAACGTCGGCTAAATCGCGTAAATAATCGTAGTGTTCTATTTGCTCTGAACGAATACACTGTTTAGCAATAGTTAAGTTTGAAATGGACCTCGCTAAGATATCGTGAGTTCCTTCACTGTGTCGGCCCTTAATTTGGATGTTTACGAAATTGACCTCTATATTTTTACCAAGACCGCCGATACACTCCACCTGAATATCTTTTTTAGGCCCGGTAGCACCTATCAGATCAGCTACGGATTTATCTATAAACGAGGCCGTAGAACCATCGTCCAGCAGCGCATAGGTATCGAAACTAGCTGTAGGACCGGTAATAGTGACAGGTAGTACCTTTAACAAGGACCTTTGGATTGACATTGGGTTAGGGGAGGCACTATGTGATACGATGGCAGTCGGTACTTCCTCAGAGTAGAGCTCATCGTGTTCATCAATGTCGACATGGGCAGCGGTTTCTACCACAGGTCGATGGAGCAGAGTATTATGTCTCCGACTGTACTTACATCCGATGACTTCACAATGTTTCTTGCAAGCTATGTATTTATGTGAACCTTTAGATAAACATCTGTAGCAGACCTTATTTTCGGTAACCCATTGCCAGCGCTCGTCTATAGGCAATGTCGTAAACTTTTCACATTCCTGAACATCGTGTGTACCTGTCTTACAATATCTACAGATTGTCATACTCTTTGGTTTAGTTGACAGTGTCGCATGAAAAACTTTTGCTGGTTGCTTAGTAGCGGCATTTGTTTTGACAACCTGTGAAATATTTGTTGTGACAGTTTTCACGTGAAAATTATCCGAATAAAATGTGCAATATTTTGCTAATCGTTTAGATTCATTATCTAAGAAATCAGCTAAAAGTTCTAGCTTGTATTTGTTAGGGACATCGTTTGAAAAAGCGAAATCAGCCCATCTATAACGTAAAAGAGGGGTTAATTTTCCTATCACCGTATTGGCAAGTTCGGGAGAAGCCAGATACTCTGGCTGATGCAGCTCTCGGATCACCTCGACGCAATTACGAAGTCGGCACGCGAAGATGTTAAGATCCTTCAGAGACTCATGAAGCGGCAACCTAGCTAAGGATCTAATGGACGATAGTTGATGAAGGATGATTGCTTCCGGCTGGCCAAAGCGACACTCCAGGGAACTCAATATCTGTGCTGGATGCGCGGCAGTCATTAGAAGAGCAGACACAGATTCCTTGGCGGCTCCACACAAGGCAGTATCGAGCCTGGCCAAGTTCTCTTCTGGACTGAAGCTAGCTTCTGATCGCGAGTACGTCTTCTTAAACATGAGCCAGCTGGCGATGCTACCATCGAACATAGGAAGTTTAATACTCACCTGTCTGTTATTCTTGCTTCCGAGATCCGCGATAACTTGAGCCAGTTTAATAAAAGAGTCTTGTGTCTGTATATTATTAGTTTTATTTTTGTCATCACTAATACAATTCATAGGTGGTAATTTAGTGTGGTGTGTGCCTAAAATGTGTGTAGTGTTAATTTTGTTGATGAACGGTGGGCACCGGTCTCCGCGCGGCACATTTGCGCTCGTAGAGGCGACGGGGACATTAGGTGCAGTTCCTGCAGTAGGTACATCACCAAACTCTAAGGTGCTGCAAGGGAATTGTTCATTATTGTCACGTACATTATTTTCGGCACATTCAATTAACCACCTTTGAGTAGAGTTGCTTTTTTCAGTCGCAGCGGACTCAATAGCCGCGAGTTCAGCTTGCAATTCGAGCTCGGCTGCCTTTTGTTCATGCTCAGCTAGCTTTCGCTCTCGTTCCCTTTCTTGTTCAGCTAGCTTTCGCTCTCGTTCCCGTTCTTGTTCAGCTAGCTTTCGCTCCCGTTCGGCGTTCAAGCGAGCATGCTTTGCTAGGGCAGCCAACTTTTGGGTTTTGGTAGAAGCTCTCGATGAAGCTGTGGAATGCGCACTTGGAGGCACAGGGTTTGGTAAATGGACCGTTAAAAAAGGTTCGTGAATGTCTGGCTCCTGTAAGAGAGCCTCATCGTGGAGGGATTGAGCAGACGTAGCGCCTGACGATGAAGCTGGAGCGATGTCACTTACCTCGGTCCTCGGCAATTGTTTTCTTGTTACTGATCGTGTTACGGGCATTATCACTTCCCATTAACTTCTGACACCAATGTTGAAGATGAATAACAATTAAAAAACACGTTTGCCACTTGAAATATTGTCTTTAATAATATTACCCCGTGTTCCCTAAGACATGAGAATGACAAAAACTGAAATATATGACAATTTTGAAATAGGTAAAAAAGAACAAGTCAAATTTAAATAAAAAATTAAAAAAGGAAATATATAAAAAAAGGTTAGTTGGCCGGTCGGCAACAACCACGTCGGTGGAATTCAAGCTGACAGCTCACCTGATGGTAAGTGGTTACTGTCGGCTATAGACGCTTGCAACACCAGAGGCGCCTCTCTCAGGCGTTCCCGACCCGTAAGAACCCTTTTCACGCATTTTGCCTTTACTTGCAGGGCGGCGCGGAGCGGCTATGGGTGCTGATCCGAGACTTGCTGGAGGACGGCAGCGCGGAGGCGCGGCACGCGGCGCTGTGGTTCCTGCGCTGCCTTGCCGAGGGCCAGGAGTGCGCCGTCATGCGCACGCTGCTCTTCCGGTTCCTGCGGCAGTCGCACGCGACATACGCGCCGGAGGTGAGTGCGCCGGGTGTTACATGCGACCTGCTGGACGACGGCAGCCCGTAATATTTTGATGTTGTAAGTAATCGTTAATATTGTTGCAGGACGAGTCACATCGCTTGTCGCTGCTCGTCGCGCTCACTAATGCGGGCAAGAATATCGAATGTTTCGAAGAACAGGTAAAACTAATCTTGATTCATTCGTCACATCGTTCATATTATTCGTCAATTTTGAGTGCTCGAATTTGTATACAGTTTTTCGTCTAACTCATTCGCCAAGAATCTTAATTTAGAGATGTATCGTGTTTGAATATTACTTTCGTGAGACATGTAAACGTTATAACTATAGTGTGCGTTCCGCGTGAGTCGCAGACGCACTCATCCTGAGGAAGAATTCCCGAAGAGTTCGAAACACGTCGCCCGGACTTACAATTAATACGTTAGTTTTAACCGTTTAGTAAAATATAGATGTATGGTGTGTTCCGTAGATCGGCGAGTATCTGCTGGAGTACCTGCGCAGTGTCGGCGGCGGCGGCGGCGCGGCGCTGCCCGAGCTGCTGGCGCTGGTCATCAACGTCGTCAAGTACAACGCCACCTACCTCGACGAGCACGTCGTGCACGGCATCGTCGAGTCAGTACACGAATATCTTACATTTATAACGTGAACAACGTCCAAGGAAACACCGCCAACTCTTACTATAGTAGATTATTGCCGTGGCCGGGAAGGAGGCAATTGCAGGCTGAGTATTTGTTTAATTATAATACGAAGCCTGCAATTGCCATTCCGGCCGAAGCTAATATAGTGCTTTTCTCAAAAATGGGGGAAAAAAGACAAAATTTGAATTAAGATTTGTTAAACATAACCTTAAAACGTCAAAACCATCATGCTATCCCGCCGTTTATTTTTTTTAACAGAATCGCAAGTGTATTTTTCAGCCGAAAAACGCAAACTATTGGAGACATAAAAAAACGTCGCGTTTCCAACAGAAAAATACGAGGGGAATTGGCTGAATACGACCTGTGCCTTCTTTTATATGACTGTTTCTCCTTTTTTAAAAGTTTAAAACTCGACAAATAAAGGAATTTATATGTGACATTGCAGGCGGCCTGCAATGTTCTGTATTTTTTAATTTTGATCTGACCCTAAACTATACACTTTACCTTCCAATATGTAGCGATTAACGTACAGTTTGCGGGCCATTTTTGAGAAAAAAAAATATTATAAAAAAGACATGGCGTTCGGTTTCGAGTGGTGTGGAGGGGCGGCCGCTGCTGGTCGCGCCGCCCGCCCCGCGCCGCCCCCCGCCGTCGTCCTTACTGTTCACGCGTACTTCGCGTGAACAATAAGAGTTGGTGGTCTTTCCTTGGCCTTGTTCATGGTCCTTCGAGCCGGATATGAACGCGCGACTTATGAATATGTTTGTGTAACGTGTAATGTGTGTCGTATAGCGCGGCGTGCCACCTGTGCGCGTACTCGGCGGAGGCGGGCGCGGTGGTGCCGGCGCTGGCGCTGCTGGAGGCCGTGGTCGCGTACTCGCTGCTGCCGCGCGCGGCGCTGCCCGCCTTCGTGGGCGCGCTGTGCCGCACCGTCAACCTGGAGCGCCACTGCCAGGCCAGCTGGAAGGTGACCATGCTTCGAGACATTATATACACGTCTTTGCCGACTACAATATATGGCCACGTCTAGGTGGACATCGAAAAAGCGGGAGGGATAATTCGTCTCCTATGTGGGTAAAGAGGAGACGTCGACTCACCCTCAGAGCTGATAAATTAATTTAGAACTCCAGGACGGAACTAACGGTGCCAAACGGTGCCTTCCGTTTGGCACCGTTAGGCTAGTGGATAACGTGTTTTGCGGAGATGGGTTCAAAATAGGATTTTCTCAAAAATAGTATGTAATGTTCTCATAACATCTGTGAAGATAGTATCCGAAAGTGGGTCATCCTGGACAGTTGCCAGAAGTGTCCAGGAAGTAACACCTACTGTCCAGGAAGTAAGTATGTAAATTCCATTACATATCATAAGTTCAGCTGCTGCTGCGGGCGCGGGCGCCTCCCTGCCAGCGCCCGCAGCAGCAGCAGCGGGGTGTGCGGCGGGGCGGGGGGCGGGGAGCGCCCGCACAAACAAAAGCTAGTCCGACCCCACGGTTTTAGAACAAACGAGGTGGAATTGGCGAAAAATATGATTTTTACCGCTATTTATACAACTTGTTTTATTTTTGAGAAAAGCACTATACATGCCTCGACCATAAGTGCCATCCTGGCCTCGTATTATAGCCGGACCTCGCCTTCGGCTCGGCCGGCTAACTCATACTCGTCCAGGATGGCTTACTTACTGGTCTCTGCAGTAATGTACTATTAAATGTTGTTTAACAGCTGATGCGGTGCGTGCTGGGCGCGGACCTGGGCCACGCGGCGCTGCAGGAGCTGGCGGCGCTGCCGGCGTCGGCGGCGGCGGCGGACGCGGGCGCGGTGCGCGGCGCCGTGTTCTACATCAACATGGCGCTGTGGGGGCCGCGCCGTGTGCCCTCGCTGCGCGTGTCGCTGCTGTGCGTGCTGCCCGCGCTGCTGCAGGTGTGTACGATGTTAACAGCTGATGCGGTGCGTGCTGGGCGCGGACCTGGGCCACGCGGCGCTGCAGGAGCTGGCGGCGCTGCCGGCGTCGGCGGCGGCGGCGGACGCGGGCGCGGTGCGCGGCGCCGTGTTCTACATCAACATGGCGCTGTGGGGGCCGCGCCGTGTGCCCTCGCTGCGCGTGTCGCTGCTGTGCGTGCTGCCCGCGCTGCTGCAGGTGTGTACGATGTTAACAGCTGATGCGGTGCGTGCTGGGCGCGGACCTGGGCCACGCGGCGCTGCAGGAGCTGGCGGCGCTGCCGGCGTCGGCGGCGGCGGCGGACGCGGGCGCGGTGCGCGGCGCCGTGTTCTACATCAACATGGCGCTGTGGGGGCCGCGCCGTGTGCCCTCGCTGCGCGTGTCGCTGCTGTGCGTGCTGCCCGCGCTGCTGCAGGTGTGTACGATGTTAACAGCTGATGCGGTGCGTGCTGGGCGCGGACCTGGGCCACGCGGCGCTGCAGGAGCTGGCGGCGCTGCCGGCGTCGGCGGCGGCGGCGGACGCGGGCGCGGTGCGCGGCGCCGTGTTCTACATCAACATGGCGCTGTGGGGGCCGCGCCGTGTGCCCTCGCTGCGCGTGTCGCTGCTGTGCGTGCTGCCCGCGCTGCTGCAGGTGTGTACGATGGAGTATGGCTTTCCAATACGCTCTAATATTTATTTATAATTTTGTTTGTTTGTTTTTTGTCCTCCATGGCTTCACAAGGTTCCAAAGGAAGACTAGCGCTAACTAATGACTAGGAGTATGCTGATTTTGAGGAGCCGTTTCGTGGCTGTGCTCTATATTATGATGGTTTGATTATTTGTACTGTCTTTGTGCCACGAATATATTTTTTTCTAAATTGAAATAATTAGCTATCTTGTGAACTGTGGCAGGCGGTGTCGACGAACCAGCCGGTGGTGACGTACGAGGTGATCCAGGCGATCCAGAGCCTGGTGACGCGCGCGCCGCCCGACTCGTACTGCGCCGCCTGGGACGTGCTGCTGCTCGTGCTGCACCGCGCCATCCAGCACGACAGTCAGTACACACACACACACACACACACAGTTACATAGAAATAGACGCATGTTGAATTAACTTCTTAGTAATCCTTCTGTAAAAACAAACAGATGTTGGTCAAATTATCACTGCCATACTATGACAGACCCTGAGCCTTCCTGGCACTCATACTACCACTAAATCTGAGAGTCGCTTGAATAAACTGTTTTTTTTTTCATTATTCTAGCTTGTCCTGACACTCACATAAATAGACCCAACTAAAATTGTATCTCGTTCCGTGCAGAGAGCCTGGACCCCCCGAACGAGCTGATCCACGTGCGGCTGCACGCGCTGCTGACCAGCATCGAGCAGCTGCACGAGGCGGGCCAGTACACCGGCGACCCCGACCAGCTGCTCGACCTCATCGAGTGCTGCGCCAAGGACCGTCCGGTACGTGCAGGGAGCCTGGACCCTCCCCCAGCTGACCGGCATCGAGTGCTGCGCCAAGGACCGTCCGGTACGTGCAGGGAGCCTGGACCCTCCCCCAGCTGACCGGCATCGAGTGCTGCGCCAAGGACCGTCCGGTACGTGCAGGGAGCCTGGACCCTCCCCCAGCTGACCGGCATCGAGTGCTGCGCCAAGGACCGTCCGGTACGTGCAGGGAGCCTGGACCCTCCCCCAGCTGACCGGCATCGAGTGCTGCGCCAAGGACCGTCCGGTACGTGCAGGGAGCCTGGACCCTCCCCCAGCTGACCGGCATCGAGTGCTGCGCCAAGGACCGTCCGGTACGTGCAGGGAGCCTGGACCCTCCCCCAGCTGACCGGCATCGAGTGCTGCGCCAAGGACCGTCCGGTACGTGCAGGGAGCCTGGACCCTCCCCCAGCTGACCGGCATCGAGTGCTGCGCCAAGGACCGTCCGGTACGTGCAGGGAGCCTGGACCCTCCCCCAGCTGACCGGCATCGAGTGCTGCGCCAAGGACCGTCCGGTACGTGCAGGGAGCCTGGACCCTCCCCCAGCTGACCGGCATCGAGTGCTGCGCCAAGGACCGTCCGGTACGTGCAGGGAGCCTGGACCCTCCCCCAGCTGACCGGCATCGAGTGCTGCGCCAAGGACCGTCCGGTACGTGCAGGGACCCTGGACCCTCCCCCAGCTGACCGGCATCGAGTGCTGCGCCAAGGACCGCCCGGTACGTGCAGGGAGCCTGGACCCTCCCCCAGCTGACCGGCATCGAGTGCTGCGCCAAGGACCGTCCGGTACGTGCAGGGACCCTGGACCCTCCCCCAGCTGACCGGCATCGAGTGCTGCGCCAAGGACCGCCCGGTACGTGCAGGGAGCCTGGACCCTCCCCCAGCTGACCGGCATCGAGTGCTGCGCCAAGGACCGTCCGGTACGTGCAGGGACCCTGGACCCTCCCCCAGCTGACCGGCATCGAGTGCTGCGCCAAGGACCGTCCGGTACGTGCAGGGACCCTGGACCCTCCCCCAGCTGACCGGCATCGAGTGCTGCGCCAAGGACCGTCCGGTACGTGCAGGGACCCTGGACCCTCCCCCAGCTGACCGGCATCGAGTGCTGCGCCAAGGACCGCCCGGTACGTGCAGGGAGCCTGGACCCTCCCCCAGCTGACCGGCATCGAGTGCTGCGCCAAGGACCGTCCGGTACGTGCAGGGACCCTGGACCCTCCCCCAGCTGACCGGCATCGAGTGCTGCGCCAAGGACCGTCCGGTACGTGCAGGGACCCTGGACCCTCCCCCAGCTGACCGGCATCGAGTGCTGCGCCAAGGACCGTCCGGTACGTGCAGGGACCCTGGACCCTCCCCCAGCTGACCAGCATCGCGTCACGTTCTGCGCGCGGAAAATTCCACTTCCTGGCCGGGACCTAACATAAAATTTTGTACTTCCCGGTAATAATGAAAATCTCGGATCGCATATTTATCGCCCTCGTCTTCGGGTCGGGCGTCAAATACCAGCGATCCGAGACATTCTTCGTTTTACCGCCCCTGGGAAGTAATGTACTATTCCAGTTCGATTACTTTCAAAATCGATATCCAAGCATCCGAGAGGCTTGTTAATACTAATCTGACGTTAGATTTTTTTGACAACCTCGGCTCTAGAACGGTTACTTCTTGCGGGTGCGTAAATTGGAAAGATGAAGCTCGCATACCGGTTGGAGTCGTTTATACTAAGATCGTCGGTCGTCGGTTGGCAGGAGGCGTCGGTGGTGCGGCTGATCACGCTGCGGTGCGCGGCGCTGTCGCCGGCGCGCGCGGAGTGGGCGGCGGCGGCGCTGGCGCTGGGCGAGCGGTTCGTGCGCCGCGAGCCGCGCGCCGGGGTGCGCGCGCACGCGCTGGCGCGGCTGCTGGGCGTGGTGCGGCGACACCGGTTCGCGTACGAGGAGGAGGCCGTGCTGGGCGTGGGCGTGCCGCTGCTGGGCTGGTGCGCGTGCGCGGGCGCCGAGCCGGCGCTGCGGGCCGCCGCCGCGCGCGCCGCCGCCGACCTCGCCGTGCTCGCCACGGGCGACGCCACCGACCTCGTCGACCTGCTCGAGAAGGTGAGGTTCACGGTTCACGCGGCGGCTGTGAGGCTCTTCCCTGACCCTCTTCGAACTACGCGGTCTCGGGCCCGCTGCATGTTGGCATTTAACGTGGCTCTCAAAGGGTATCCTTAGTGACTCGATTTCTTCTACTTTTGCAAATATTTGTCTTAAATAGAAAACTTCCGTGAGTCTCAGACGTATTGAAATATAATAAACGGGTCACTCGCGTCTTTATCGTCGAATATCGCTCGGCAATCTCGGCATGTTTCGGGCCAATACGTGGTCCTTAATCATGAGTGGTCGCGACGGCGCGATGTAGTGGTGATGTTAGACGCGAGGCCGTCGCGCCCACTCATAATTAAAGACCACGTATTGGCCCGAAACGTGACGAGCGATATTCGACGATAACGACGTGAGTGACCCTTTTATGATATTTCAATATTTATCTTTTTCATGTAATGATATCGAGCGCCACTTTCAGATAATGAACCGTCCGTTCGAGAGCGAGGAGGTGAGCGAGAGCGACCCGGAGCCGGACCTCACGGACGTGGCGCTCGCGGTCTCAGGTCGGTGCCGTTGTCTATATTGTACCCGATTCGTGCGGATATCTCGAACTATAAACGATTGTCGCTCCACAAAAGGTAGCGAAAAGTTTTAACTTCTTCCAATGCGCTGCCCCTTAGATAAATAGCAGCGTCGTTCGCAGATTTCCTTCTCGCAAAACTCGCCGTCCATAGAGCAATCATTCTACCTCTGTTGCTTTACGCCTCGGAGAGATAGTGTCTATACAAAAGAGACCTCAAACGCCTTGACGCCTTTTATCTAATAAAAATAAAAAATAATAAAATTAACTTTATGTCACACCTGGCCATAAAGTGGCCATTATCGCACGCTCCGCGCCAGGGTATTTTCAGATTCATATAACCAGTTTTGTATGGGCAATTTAGAGAGGGGATATTATTCCCTCTGTTTTCAATAGATGGCACCCTTTACTTAGACGACCGATTTAGCTTAGTTGGTAGTGACCCTGCCTGCGAAGCTGGAGGTCCCGGGTTCGAATCCCGGCCGGGGCATTTATTTGTGTGATAAGCACGAATATTTGTTCCTGGGTCTTGAATGTTTTCTATGCATTCAAATATCTATTTAAGTATGTATATCGTCACTTAGTATCCATAGGACAGCCTTTGCTTAGTTTGGGACTAGGTTGATGTTTAAGATTGTCCAAATATATTATTTATACAATTAAATTCTTTACGCTTGTGTTGTTTTTTTTTTTATAATAAATATATAATGTTCTTCCTCTACAATAATGTTTAAATTACAATACAATACAAATACTTATTCTTTATTGTTCACCAAATAAAGTACACTAAAAATAACAGAAATCAAATATATAAAATAATAGTAATATATTTTATAAATTATTTTATAAAAAATATGCATTTAGCTACAATGGTGAACTAACTACACTGACTGATGAATACTCCATTTTAAGCACCTGATTGTACCAAATCAATGAAATATACATTTATTAAATTGTTATTTCATAAAAAAAAAACAAAACACATACATACATATATTTTGTAGACAATCTTACACAAATCAACCTCGTCCCAAACTAAGAAAAGCTAGTACTATGGGCACTAAGCGACTTATATAGATATATATAATACTTAAATACATAGAAAACATCCAAGACCTAGGAAAAAATATTCGTACTCATCACACAAATAAATGGTCTGGCCGGGATTCGAACCCGGGACCTCCAGCTTCGTAGGCAGGGCCACTACCAACTAAGCTAAAGCGGTCGTCAAACGTCAAACAACTTTCATTTTTTTATTTTGTATGTTGATGTAGTGTTACAAACTATTGGACCGTGGGCCAGGTGGTTAAAATCGTCAGTCATTTCCTCTCGCACGAAAACTTTTAGAGTGATTAAGATAGATGTATAAAAAATACCGTGGACGTCTGACACCATTCCGTTGGTGGGTTGAGGAGCAGCAGCCTCCCAAAGACGTAAAAAAAATTTAAATCCAGTCATTTCCTCTCGACTGAAACTAGGTTTAAATGATAGTTAAGAAAATACCTTAACGAAAAAAAATCATCTTCCACTTGTAGCGCGGTGAAATACCAAGCACGTGAAAATGTAAAAAAAAAACAGTCATTTCCTTTTCGCATGAAATTTTGTCAGGTGATAGTTTATGGACTATTAAATAAATTCGTCTTCCACTTGTATCGCGGTGGAAAACCCGTCTGCCAAGGCCTTAAACAAACTTTGTATGGGATGAAAAAAAAACACAATGCACATCGGCGTGTTGGGTATCGATGGATAGGTCTTTGTAAATGATATGGGGGTTTCTAAAAACTTTTCGATTTAAGTCAACCGTTGGTGAGATATTCGCAAAAATATTCGTAAAAATAGTCGTAAAAAGTTCATTCCCCCTCTTTAATTTCCAACTGTAAGGTCAAAAATTCTGAAAAAAATTGGGAGGGTGTAAATAAATAAATAATTTTAAAAATATTCGGTTTAAATAAATTATGTCAAACGGTTTTTGAATAAACGCTGAAAAACTGTCTTGTTCAAACAAAACGTCTTAAGTGACGTTAGTTTTCCATAAAGATACAACCTTTTTTGCTACGATTTATTGGATAGTGATTTAAAATGTGAACTAGTAGGTGTCGACATGGAACCCTTCATTGTGTGTGATCCCTGGCGCACTCTTGGACTGCTTGAAATTATTCGACATGCCTCAGGTCGTGTCTTCATAGGAAACTCACGTCACTTAAGTAGTTTTGTTTGGGCAAGACAGTGTTTCCTATGAAGATACGATCGAATAACTTTCAAACCGTCCTAGAGTGCGTCTCGGATCACACACAATGAAGGGTTCCATACCGACACCTACCAATTCAAATTTTAAATCACTATACAATAAATCGTAGCAAAAAAGGTCCTATCTTTATGGGAAACTCACGTCACTTAAGTCGTTTTGTTTGAACGAGACAGTTTTTCAGCGTTTATTCAAAAACCGTTTGACGTAATTTATTAAAAACCAAATATTTTTGAAATTATTTATTTATTCACTCTCAATTTTTTCAGAATTTTTGACCTTAGAGTTTGGAAATTATATAGGGGGGATGGACTTTTTACGACTTTCACAGCGAATATCTCACCAAGGGTTGACTAAAATGGAAAAGTTTTTTAGAAACCCCTATATCGTTTTCAGAGACCTATCCATCGATACCCAACACGCCGATGTGCTTTTTTTTTTTTCACCCCATACAATGTTTAGGGCCTTGGCAGACGGGTTTTCCACCGTGATACAAGTGGAAGACGAATTTATTTCTTCATAATAGTCCATAAACTATCGCCTGATAAAATTTCATGCGAGAGGAAATTATTGAATTTTTTATTTTATTTTTACATGCTCACGTGCTTGGCAGACGGGTATTACATCGCGCTACAAGTGGAAGACGATTTTTTTTCGTAAAGATATTTTCTTAACTATCATTTAAACCTAGTTTCAGTCGACAGGAAATGACTGAATTTAATTTTTTTTTACGTCTTTGGGAGGCTGCTGCTCCTCAACCCACCGACGGAATCGTGGCAGACGTCCACAGTATTTTTTATACATCTTTCTTAATCACTACGAGTTTTCATGCGAGAGGACGTTGGTAATCGTAACCTGTTGTTAGCTTACGGTCTATATTGTCATAATATCATAGACACCATTTTGAATGTGTCATCCAAGTGTCATCTAGCAATGTTTTTATTGTTATTGTTTTGTTAACGTCTTAAATATTAATTTAGAATCGGAAAACAGTTATGTAAAGCCACTACTATACTTCGCTACGCGTGTTGTGTTCAAGTTTTGCTCTTTTTTGTGTGCTTTCCGTGAATGACCGATTTTTACCAACGACCTAGGCTTTCTTTCTGGATATCGAATCTTCTACCGCTTACATCGACCCGGCATTCATCAATGGTACTTTGATTAAGCTCGTGAATACGGATTCGGAAATGTCTGAAAAAAGTGTTGTGCCCCGGGATGCAATGTAACCCGTAAGTAGAAACATAAATTTATTCCATATATACATTTGTTACATTTACAATATACACGAGGAAACTTCGTTTTTGTTGGCGGTCCTTCTGATGAAAAAATATGGCCTATTCATTCCTTGTGGGTATATACAATCAGCGTGATATAGTATGTAGCGGCCAAAGTAGCCAAATATTATAGTTCGTTACACTATATATTTTGTATAGTGTTATATATCGCTTATGTGTCGCTGTATATATTACAAACTCAATTTTGAAGCAAATATATCAAAGGGTTGAGCTCTAAATTTGTATATAAGTTCAGGCCATAGCTACCTACTCCTAAACTATACAAGATTTTCCTACTCATCGTATTTGAGCTCGTTAGAACCGTCTCCACGAGTAGAAAGTTGAGGACTATGAAAAAAGTCCGCAGTAAAAGCTTGTATCATATACCTATAGAAAATTTGAAAGAAACTTATATTGTTTCATATCGCATAATTCTTACAAACTATGAAGAAATTCCCTTCGCGAAAATGTGCCATATAATATGATAAGAATTGTTCATAACAAAGTATATAATAAGGACAAATATTTTCATTTTCAGATATTGACGGTATTACATTGCACAGTTTTCCAAATCCGAAGACCGCCTCTACTTTAAAACTAATGTTCTGTACTGTGTTATTTTTGCAATAAAGAGTATTTGTAATGTATAAATTGTAACACTGCCGTCTCTGTACAGTCAAACTTTATGATTTCTAGGCCACTTAGTGAAAATCAATATCAAAGCCGCTTAAAATATTATTTTATTGTAACAAAGTACAGTGTGGCCCATTAAAATCAAATTATATAATTGTAAATTGGTAGTATTGTGATACTGCAATGTACTTTTATATATCTACAGTGTATTTAGTTAAAAAAGAAGATTTCTCGCAGATTTTTTTTAACCAGCTCTTCTCGAGGGACAAGTTTAGTGTCTGAGCAAGTGGTAGTTTATTTAATTAACATTCACAGGTGCATGTAACATGCCTAAAATAATGAATAAAATACGATACCTTAAAAATATATTTTATTTACTTCATCCCATATAGGTATATCTTCTATAGTTGCGAGCTTCCTTAGGTTATAGTGTCAGCTTATATGTGGAAAATTTAGGTATGGGCCCATGTAAGCGCTCGGTTGTTTTATGCGTCAAACGCATGCGTTCTATATACATTGCGTTGAACGCATTGTGGTGAATGTATTTATATGGAAACGCATGCGTTTGACGCATAAAACAACCGAGCGCTTTAGAGGAGCCGTATGCTTGTTTGCCACCACAGTAGTATTAAAAACAGCCACTAGATGTCGCTGGTGTGCCTGTGTTTGTACAGGGGCGACATCTAGTGGTTGTTTTTAGTATCACTAGGGTGACAAACGAGCATACGCTTGTTTTGTCATCGACGACTACTAGGTGTCGGTAGTCAGTACTGGCAACTGATCACTCTATTCTCAGTATTAATAATATACTCTATGCTCCGCGCGCGAAAAAACCCACTTCCTGGCCAGGAGGTGACATAAAATTTTGTACTTACCACGGACGATAATAAAGAAAGCCTCAGATCGCATATTTATCGCCCTTGCCTTCGGCTCGGGCGTAAAATACCTGCGATCTGAGACATTCTTTGTTTTATCGCCCTTGGTAAGTAATGTACTATTATTCTGTAAGTAGGTCGCAATGGCACTTTTACAAGTCAAACCCTACTAGCGTTTCACAGAGGCCACTGCCGAGAAGAAACGCCGAAAGAAACTCGACAGTCAGCCATTTTCTCACAAAAATATGCTTATTACAATGATAATACTTAACCTACTTAAGATAAAGTAATAGCGTAATCTAAGATGTCTCCGAGCAATTCTACGGGTGAGGTGGCAGTGGCAGGATCGTGTTCCGAATTCGGAGGTTTTGCGTCGGACTGGCATGATTGGCATGGAATGTCTGCTCATGAAAGGCCAATTGACAATATTTCATAATTTCCAAAAGTCTTAATTCGAAAACCATTTCGGCAAAAACGTGTGAAGTACACAAAAAACTTTTTTTTACATTTTTTTCTCCGTTAATTTTGGAAAAAACCGCAAATTACTGTAAACCGAAAGTTGACGTCATCTTCCTCGCTGTATTCAGGGAGACCTTAGTACAGAGTACAGACAATCGCTGCTCTGGAGTGGCTCTGGATTCTTGTTGGGAAGATGACGTCATATTTTACTTACGCCCTTTTGGAATGACCTACTTTTCAACGTGTTTTTTTTGTATGAAATAATGAGTTAAATTGAAAAAGAAAAAATACGGGTGGCTTAAATTTTTACCTATTTTCTAACTAGTTCATAAAATAAAGTAGTTAAAAATATGAAATGTTGTCAATTGCGCTGGTGTGGATACCTCGTGCGGGATGCCATCATCAAGACTGCCTAAACCAGTAATTTACTTCGAGTTGGCGTCAGGCGAACGCTAAGTTGGCGGACAATACCTACGGTACAAAGATTTACTGAAACGCTATCTGTTTGCATTTGCAACAGGCATATCTTGTGAGTCGTGTGAGGAGCTTGCTACACGGAGGTCGGACTGGCAAACTGCTGTCAATACAACTCTTAGTCATCTTGAACACACCCGTCTCGACGATCTTGCCGCTAGACGCCAGATTCGCAAAACTCGACCCAAGCCCTCGTACCATTATACTTACAACTCCAGAAGAGAGCTGTACTGTTTTGCATGTTGCCGGCGTTTCAAAGCCTAGTTTGGGTTTGCTAGTCACTCGCGCGCACAGGCACGTAAATAACGCACACATCTCTAGATTCAATTTTGTAGTCGGGATGTCGCCGTCGACGGATACGTCTAGGAGGACATCATAATCATAATGTACACGAGTCAATAAGTGGTAGTGGTCGGCCGCCGAGGTGGAGGCGAGCGAAGCGAATGATGATCATTTGAAGGAAAGGGGGATGGCTTCCAGTGATACTCGATCATTCCACTTATATCTGCCTCAAGATCAGGATTTCCATGATACATCGTGCCATCGATTTAAATTACTATAGATTAGCAAAAAGCGGTCCTATAGATTAGTTTAAATGCGATCACGCGACAGCAGTTGTAAGGTGGTATGTGTGGCGGCAGGGTTGCTGGACGTGTTCCACGCGAAGCTGCTGCGCGCGCCGGCGGCGCACGCGGCGCGCGCCTGCCTCGTGCTGCTCGAGCATCTGGACCGTGCGCTGCAGCACCCGCGCCACGCGGCGCAGCACGCGCCCTGCCGGAAGAAGGTGAGCCGGCAACCTTTTAGGAATTACATTTTTTTGCCCTGTCGAAACTCCTCAGCCTCAGCGACTTCGTCTTATGGATTCCCCAATTTTAACGGAAAAAAATTAATATAAACTGTTAAGTTCCTACTAACTTATCAATTTTAAAGATCCTATTTGGTCTCTGTTTAACCAAGATAAGTTTGAACAAACAGGAAACAATAATAATGTGTTGTGATCAGATCCTGGACATGATATTCGGTCTGCGCGCGAACGCGTTCAACTGCGTGGGGTTCTGCTACGACGCTGCCGGCAACCCCGTGTACGGCGCGGCGGCGCTGCGCATCAAGCCGCTGTGCTCGCCGAGCCTGCTCGCCGAGCCGCTCGCCGCGCGCGGCCACCACCCGCCGCCCAGCAAGGACCTGCTGCCGGTGAGGGCCGGCCGGTGTTCACACAGGAGTCGCTCGCTGATCACTGTACAGTTACTCACCCGGACCTTCCGCAGGGCACGTGCATCCTGCCCGTGGGTCGCTGCGCGCGCATCCTGACGCTGGCGCTGAGCCGCGAGAAGGAGTGGTCGGTGCTGCAGCACGTGCTGCGCGCGCTGCCGGGGCTGCTGCAGGCCCGCGCGCCGTGCGTCGGCCGTCGGGCGCAGGACCTGGACCTGCTGGCCTCCACGCTCTGCGCCATGGTCAGTAGTGTACCTGAGGAGTGGTCGGTGCTGCAGCACGTGCTGCGCGCGCTGCCGGGGCTGCTGCAGGCCCGCGCGCCGTGCGTCGGCCGTCGGGCGCAGGACCTGGACCTGCTGGCCTCCACGCTCTGCGCCATGGTCAGTAGTGTACCTGAGGAGTGGTCGGTGCTGCAGCACGTGCTGCGCGCGCTGCCGGGGCTGCTGCAGGCCCGCGCGCCGTGCGTCGGCCGTCGGGCGCAGGACCTGGACCTGCTGGCCTCCACGCTCTGCGCCATGGTCAGTAGTGTACCTGAGGAGTGGTCGGTGCTGCAGCACGTGCTGCGCGCGCTGCCGGGGCTGCTGCAGGCCCGCGCGCCGTGCGTCGGCCGTCGGGCGCAGGACCTGGACCTGCTGGCCTCCACGCTCTGCGCCATGGTCAGTAGTGTACCTGAGGAGTGGTCGGTGCTGCAGCACGTGCTGCGCGCGCTGCCGGGGCTGCTGCAGGCCCGCGCGCCGTGCGTCGGCCGTCGGGCGCAGGACCTGGACCTGCTGGCCTCCACGCTCTGCGCCATGGTCAGTAGTGTACCTGAGGAGTGGTCGGTGCTGCAGCACGTGCTGCGCGCGCTGCCGGGGCTGCTGCAGGCCCGCGCGCCGTGCGTCGGCCGTCGGGCGCAGGACCTGGACCTGCTGGCCTCCACGCTCTGCGCCATGGTCAGTAGTGTACCTGAGGAGTGGTCGGTGCTGCAGCACGTGCTGCGCGCGCTGCCGGGGCTGCTGCAGGCCCGCGCGCCGTGCGTCGGCCGTCGGGCGCAGGACCTGGACCTGCTGGCCTCCACGCTCTGCGCCATGGTCAGTAGTGTACCTGAGGAGTGGTCGGTGCTGCAGCACGTGCTGCGCGCGCTGCCGGGGCTGCTGCAGGCCCGCGCGCCGTGCGTCGGCCGTCGGGCGCAGGACCTGGACCTGCTGGCCTCCACGCTCTGCGCCATGGTCAGTAGTGTACCTGAGGAGTGGTCGGTGCTGCAGCACGTGCTGCGCGCGCTGCCGGGGCTGCTGCAGGCCCGCGCGCCGTGCGTCGGCCGTCGGGCGCAGGACCTGGACCTGCTGGCCTCCACGCTCTGCGCCATGGTCAGTAGTGTACCTGAGGAGTGGTCGGTGCTGCAGCACGTGCTGCGCGCGCTGCCGGGGCTGCTGCAGGCCCGCGCGCCGTGCGTCGGCCGTCGGGCGCAGGACCTGGACCTGCTGGCCTCCACGCTCTGCGCCATGGTCAGTAGTGTACCTGAGGAGTGGTCGGTGCTGCAGCACGTGCTGCGCGCGCTGCCGGGGCTGCTGCAGGCCCGCGCGCCGTGCGTCGGCCGTCGGGCGCAGGACCTGGACCTGCTGGCCTCCACGCTCTGCGCCATGGTCAGTAGTGTACCTGAGGAGTGGTCGGTGCTGCAGCACGTGCTGCGCGCGCTGCCGGGGCTGCTGCAGGCCCGCGCGCCGTGCGTCGGCCGTCGGGCGCAGGACCTGGACCTGCTGGCCTCCACGCTCTGCGCCATGGTCAGTAGTGTACCTGAGGAGTGGTCGGTGCTGCAGCACGTGCTGCGCGCGCTGCCGGGGCTGCTGCAGGCCCGCGCGCCGTGCGTCGGCCGTCGGGCGCAGGACCTGGACCTGCTGGCCTCCACGCTCTGCGCCATGGTCAGTAGTGTACCTGAGGAGTGGTCGGTGCTGCAGCACGTGCTGCGCGCGCTGCCGGGGCTGCTGCAGGCCCGCGCGCCGTGCGTCGGCCGTCGGGCGCAGGACCTGGACCTGCTGGCCTCCACGCTCTGCGCCATGGTCAGTAGTGTACCTGAGGAGTGGTCGGTGCTGCAGCACGTGCTGCGCGCGCTGCCGGGGCTGCTGCAGGCCCGCGCGCCGTGCGTCGGCCGTCGGGCGCAGGACCTGGACCTGCTGGCCTCCACGCTCTGCGCCATGGTCAGTGCTCAGGAAACAGTGGAAAAAAGATAAACCCCACTTTACTGATCTTCGAAAAGTACATCTGATAAAAAAAATACACCTTAAAGTTGTGATATGTCAGGCCAGCTCCTCTGGCACGTTTGACGTCCCAGATTCCACGTGGTCATTGAAACCTATGGATTAATTTAGGTTACTTATGAAAACAGGGTGGAAGACCATTGTCAATGTGGTAAAAAGGCTTATTTTGTGTGGTCGGTGACGATTCCTATATGTGCAGGTGTCGGACCGCAGCCTGGCGTTCCCCGAGTGCCTGCGCGGGCAGAAGGTCCTCGTGTCCGAACTGCACGCGTGCGTGCTGCCGTCCCTGGGAGCCCTGGCGCCCTACCACGCCTTCCTGGAGCCGCCCACGCAGCAGCGGGTCGTGCGCTGTCTGCTCCGCTACGGCATGGGTGAGCTTCCCTCCTGGTGTCCCAGCTCCATGCCTGCTGCCGGCCCTGGGAGCCCTGGCGCCCTACCACGCCTTCCTGGAGCCGCCCACGCAGCAGCGGGTCGTGCGCTGTCTGCTCCGCTACGGCATGGGTGAGCTTCCCTCCTGGTGTCCCAGCTCCATGCCTGCTGCCGGCCCTGGGAGCCCTGGCGCCCTACCACGCCTTCCTGGAGCCGCCCACGCAGCAGCGGGTCGTGCGCTGTCTGCTCCGCTACGGCATGGGTGAGCTTCCCTCCTGGTGTCCCAGCTCCATGCCTGCTGCCGGCCCTGGGAGCCCTGGCGCCCTACCACGCCTTCCTGGAGCCGCCCACGCAGCAGCGGATCGTGCGCTGTCTGCTCCGCTACGGCATGGGTGAGCTTCCCTCCTGGTGTCCCAGCTCCATGCCTGCTGCCGGCCCTGGGAGCCCTGGCGCCCTACCACGCCTTCCTGGAGCCGCCCACGCAGCAGCGGGTCGTGCGCTGTCTGCTCCGCTACGGCATGGGTGAGCTTCCCTCCTGGTGTCCCAGCTCCATGCCTGCTGCCGGCCCTGGGAGCCCTGGCGCCCTACCACGCCTTCCTGGAGCCGCCCACGCAGCAGCGGGTCGTGCGCTGTCTGCTCCGCTACGGCATGGGTGAGCATCCCTCCTGGTGTCCCAGCTCCATGCCTGCTGCCGGCCCTGGGAGCCCTGGCGCCCTACCACGCCTTCCTGGAGCCGCCCACGCAGCAGCGGGTCGTGCGCTGTCTGCTCCGCTACGGCATGGGTGAGCTTCCCTCCTGGTGTCCCAGCTCCATGCCTGCTGCCGGCCCTGGGAGCCCTGGCGCCCTACCACGCCTTCCTGGAGCCGCCCACGCAGCAGCGGGTCGTGCGCTGTCTGCTCCGCTACGGCATGGGTGAGCATCCCTCCTGGTGTCCCAGCTCCATGCCTGCTGCCGGCCCTGGGAGCCCTGGCGCCCTACCACGCCTTCCTGGAGCCGCCCACGCAGCAGCGGGTCGTGCGCTGTCTGCTCCGCTACGGCATGGGTGAGCTTCCCTCCTGGTGTCCCAGCTCCATGCCTGCTGCCGGCCCTGGGAGCCCTGGCGCCCTACCACGCCTTCCTGGAGCCGCCCACGCAGCAGCGGATCGTGCGCTGTCTGCTCCGCTACGGCATGGGTGAGCTTCCCTCCTGGTGTCCCAGCTCCATGCCTGCTGCCGGCCCTGGGAGCCCTGGCGCCCTACCACGCCTTCCTGGAGCCGCCCACGCAGCAGCGGGTCGTGCGCTGTCTGCTCCGCTACGGCATGGGTGAGCTTCCCTCCTGGTGTCCCAGCTCCATGCCTGCTGCCGGCCCTGGGAGCCCTGGCGCCCTACCACGCCTTCCTGGAGCCGCCCACGCAGCAGCGGGTCGTGCGCTGTCTGCTCCGCTACGGCATGGGTGAGCATCCCTCCTGGTGTCCCAGCTCCATGCCTGCTGCCGGCCCTGGGAGCCCTGGCGCCCTACCACGCCTTCCTGGAGCCGCCCACGCAGCAGCGGGTCGTGCGCTGTCTGCTCCGCTACGGCATGGGTGAGCATCCCTCCTGGTGTCCCAGCTCCATGCCTGCTGCCGGCCCTGGGAGCCCTGGCGCCCTACCACGCCTTCCTGGAGCCGCCCACGCAGCAGCGGGTCGTGCGCTGTCTGCTCCGCTACGGCATGGGTGAGCATCCCTCCTGGTGTCCCAGCTCCATGCCTGCTGCCGGCCCTGGGAGCCCTGGCGCCCTACCACGCCTTCCTGGAGCCGCCCACGCAGCAGCGGGTCGTGCGCTGTCTGCTCCGCTACGGCATGGGTGAGCATCCCTCCTGGTGTCCCAGCTCCATGCCTGCTGCCGGCCCTGGGAGCCCTGGCGCCCTACCACGCCTTCCTGGAGCCGCCCACGCAGCAGCGGGTCGTGCGCTGTCTGCTCCGCTACGGCATGGGTGAGCATCCCTCCTGGTGTCCCAGCTCCATGCCTGCTGCCGGCCCTGGGAGCCCTGGCGCCCTACCACGCCTTCCTGGAGCCGCCCACGCAGCAGCGGGTCGTGCGCTGTCTGCTCCGCTACGGCATGGGTGAGCATCCCTCCTGGTGTCCCAGCTCCATGCCTGCTGCCGGCCCTGGGAGCCCTGGCGCCCTACCACGCCTTCCTGGAGCCGCCCACGCAGCAGCGGGTCGTGCGCTGTCTGCTCCGCTACGGCATGGGTGAGCATCCCTCCTGGTGTCCCAGCTCCATGCCTGCTGCCGGCCCTGGGAGCCCTGGCGCCCTACCACGCCTTCCTGGAGCCGCCCACGCAGCAGCGGGTCGTGCGCTGTCTGCTCCGCTACGGCATGGGTGAGCATCCCTCCTGGTGTCCCAGCTCCATGCCTGCTGCCGGCCCTGGGAGCCCTGGCGCCCTACCACGCCTTCCTGGAGCCGCCCACGCAGCAGCGGGTCGTGCGCTGTCTGCTCCGCTACGGCATGGGTGAGCATCCCTCCTGGTGTCCCAGCTCCATGCCTGCTGCCGGCCCTGGGAGCCCTGGCGCCCTACCACGCCTTCCTGGAGCCGCCCACGCAGCAGCGGGTCGTGCGCTGTCTGCTCCGCTACGGCATGGGTGAGCTTCCCTCCTGGAGTCCCAGCTTCATGCCCTGCGCACCATACCATTCCTTTCCGGAGCCCCTGGGGCGCTGTCTACTCAGATACAGCAGGAGTGTCTTTTATTAGGTAGAAACGGCCTTAATCCTCCTAAACGGTCCTCCATACCAAAGAAGACCTATTTGCAATCGGACGAAAGATGCGATGGCACGAGATCTTCACCCCATTAAAGTAATTATTGGGCAATAAAACCGTCTTCAATTTCAATATCAATTTTGAAATAATTATTGAATGCAACCTATTGTCATGACATTGATTATCTCTGAACCTTTAGTATAAGTTTTTTTCGAAACAAAACATGAACACGGTTGCGTTTAGTCTCATTTTTTAAAGGCGCGCAACGCCTCTGGTGGCCTTTTGTTGTAACTATTTTTTGCCATATAAATTGAGACTGCTGATCGCACGGTATAGTGTAATCGCATGTTATGTTGTGTCCAATATTATAAGGAGTCCAGGAATGATGGTAAAGGAAAGGTCTTCCTATACACTTTAGGTTACGCTGACACAAGCAATATGCGTTTATGCAGCCGTGTACTATTGTTACTGCTAAATACTAAATTAGTCAATGACCATATGTATGACGTGACATGTGTGTAGTGCTGCGCACGCCGGCGCCGTACCTGGCGGCGTTGACGACGTTCACGCTGGAGGCGCGCGACACCATGGTCAAGCTGCTGCCGGAAGTACTGCTGGACCTGAGCAAGGTCTCCGACACCAAGCCCATCGCGGGGCCCATGCTCGAGTTCCTGTCCAGTGAGTACCTACACTACACTACACTACACTACAGACACGTGTCCATACAAACGTGCCGCTAGAGTGTCAGGACACCGACGTGGTATAAAAAAAGCACTGTATAAAATGAGTGTGTTTTGTAATTGAACTTGTGGTTGTGTATGTTTGTTTGCAGCGCTGACGCGTCTGCCGCGCGTGTTCGCGTCGTTCGTGGAGGACCAGTACATGTCGGTGTTCGCGATCCTGCTGCCCTACACCAACCCCTCGCGCTACAACCACTACGTGGTGTCGCTCGCGCACCACGTGGTGGCCGCCTGGTTCCTCAAGTGCCGCCTCTCCTACCGGCGCAACTTCGTCCGCTTCATCATACACGTTAGTATCATTACTAGGGTTCCGTACCCAAAGGGTGCGATTCCATTGTCCTCGCCGCTGGACGCTGGCGTCGAGACCGCGGCCTGAAGCGAGCGAGCTCAGAAGGTGCCTATTCACTCGTGCCTTATAGTAGTTTATCTACACCCATATTTATTTATTATTTAATCTTTATTTCGGACTCACAAGGATTCTTCACGGGTTTCGGATTTCTTTCGGATAGTAAATCCTCTTTAATAAGTTTAAAAAAAACCGGTCAAGTGCGAGTCCGACTCGCGCACCGAGGGTTCCGTACACAGTTCTTGTATATGTAGTTGTGTACCCGTCCCGACCCCATTAATTCAGGAACAATCTTAAAAAAACATGACAGCACCATCTATCGGCGCATTGTGTTACTAATTTGCGCGACTGAATAACTTAGTACGTATGTTGGTTTTTCAAGGATAATTCTTTATCACATCAACCGATTTCAATAATTGTTTTTTTATTTGAAAGAAGGTATTTTCAACGTAATTTTGTAAATTTAAATATAAAACAAAAATATATAAGGTGATTAAATTACAAACTTAGTATAGAAGAGTTTTTTATGATTAAAAAAAAGAAAAACTAGATAGAGCTATGGCTATAATTTTCCTGTAAAATATACATGCATATTAATGTTGTGTAATAATTTCAAATTTTTTCCTTCGTAAACTTCGGAGATAAGGGGGGGGGAATGGTATTTTTTTTTACATTTTCCCTCGTAAATCGAAATTTCCCGAACGAAAAAAAAAAACTAAAAATTGTTTTGGAATGTACAAGTCAAGCCCTTTCATATGATACCCCACTTGACATAGTTGCCAGACTTTAAAATTTTGAACCCCCTTTTATCTGTCATTATTCACAGAAAATAAAATAAAATAATTTAAAAAACCATCTTCTATGTATCTGGGTTACCCTTGTTTATAACTATTCCAAATTTCAAATCGATAGGATAAGTAGTTCCTGAGATATTTAGCGATGTGACAGACAGACAGACAGACAGACAGACAGACTGACAGACAGACAAAGTGAAACCAATAGGGTTCCTTTTTTACCTTTTTGGTACGGAACCCTAAAACCGTAGATAAGACCTCGCTTTATAATCTACTGTGCAGCGGTTGCGCGCGACCCCTATAAGAACACCCGATATAATACTCTTATGAGATCACGTACAACCTTAAGGACACAGCTGCGGGCTGGCGGCGGGGCGCGGGCCGGCCTGTCGAGGCAAACACATGAAAGAGGATTTAATATATGAATGTAGATAATAGTAGTTTATGCAACTGGTACATAATGATGTACATAATTAGGCAATGTAATTATGTACAGTTGCATACACTACTATATTAAATCCTCTTTCATGTGTTTCGTGTGGGCATGTCTCGCCGGCGTGCGCCATGTTTGCCTCGACAGGCCGGCCCGCGCCCCGCCGCCAGCCCGCAGCTGTGTCTTAATATTGTACGTGATCTCATTAAAATGTTCTATTTCGTGATCTAATAGGGGACGCACGCAACAGCCGCACAGTATATTATAAAGCGGGGTCTTATCTACGGTTTTTGAACTTATTAATAGTAGTTTATGCAACTGGTACATAATGCCTAATTATGTACAGTTGCATACATTACTTTATCTACATCCATATATTAAATCCTCTTTCATGTGTTTCGTGTGGGCACTTCTCGCCGGCGTGCGCCATGTTTGCGTCGACAGGCCGGCCCGCGCCTCCGCCGCCAGCCCGCAGCTGTGTCTTAATTTTGTACGTGATCTCGTTAAAGTGTTCTATTTCGTGATCTAATAGGGGACGCACGCAACAGCCGCACAGTATATCATGAAGCGGGGTCTTATCTACGGTATTTGAACTTATTAAAGAGGATTTACGATATGGGTGTAGATAAAGAGGATTTACTATATGGGTGTAGATAAAGTAGTGTATGCAACTGTACATAATTAGGCATTAAAACACTCGTATGACCTTATTATGAAACTGGCCTTCGGCTCGTTTCATAAAACACACTCGTGTTTTAATGCCCCTCATTATATGTACCAGTTGCATAAAAAAACTTTGTAATTAGGTCTTGGTTATGTGAACTCGGAAATACAGACGCCATTGAGTGTATAATTGATAATATTTCATAATTTCCAAAAGTCTTAATTCGAAAATCATTTCGGTAAAAACGTGTGAAGTACAAAATAAACATTTTTTTAGATTTTTTTCTCCGTTAATTTTGGAAAAAATCGCAAATTACTGTAAACCAAAAGTTGACGTCATCTTCCTCGCTGTATTCAGGGACAGAGTACAGACAATCGTTGCTCTGGAGTGGCTCTGGATTCTTGTTGGGAAGATGACGTCATATTTTACTTACGCCCTTTTGGAATGACCTACTTTTCAACGTGTTTTTTTTTGTATGAAATAATGAGTTAAATTGAAAAAGAAAAAATACGGGTGGCTTAAATTTTTACCTATTTTCTAAATAGTTCATAAAATAAAGTAGTTAAAAATATGAAATGTTGTCAATTGTGTTCAGGGCCTGCACAACTACATCATCATGCCGTTCGAGGAGCAGCTGCACAACTACAAGGTGCACGCGCCGGCGCCGGCGCCCGCCACCAACGAGGACTCCTCCAACCGCAAGCGCAGCTCCAGTCTGGTGAGCACATCGACCGACCAACGCTTTCCTAAACAACATTTATAGGTTTAACGGATCCTAGTTTGGCCGGATACCGAATATCCAGCGGTGTAGTCGGCCTGATATCCGGTATCCAATCGCCGGATATTCGTCCCGAAGTTTCGCCTAAAAACATGAAACAAGTATAAGATGGAACTGGTGATACACACGTACAAAAGTGTGTGGAGGAGATGTAAGCATAGACAATAACACACGTGGGAGCGGGAAAAAATGACATATCTTCTGTCCCTCATCGCGTATAAGGAACCGATTATTTGTCACCGGCCGTTGTCACCGAAATGTCGTCGATGAACCAGTAGCCAGAGTATAAAAAAAATGTTACCCATAATATTGAGTAAACTAATCCGGCTCGAATGTTAAAAATAACATTAAAAATTTAATTGTGACGTGAGTAGAATACTATTGTGAATTTCATTATTATAATGGCATCATTATTATAACTAAAACGTTTTAATCTAATCGTGATTTTGTTAACTTTAATGTAGGTATTAAATTAGTACACATTTATATCGTAATTGGGAGGACATCGGATGTTTTGTGTTTGCCCGCTAATATTTACTAAGAGTTTATTTTGAAGATTCTCAATAATTAAAAACCTACTTGTGAGTAAAAATGGGGAGATTATTATTTTTGTGGTAACCCCAGAAAAAACTGTCACAATATCTCCGTCCTTGTGTGTGATTCGCTAACCCTCCTTCTATATATCCTCTTTCTACGCCCAAAACGATGTGAATTCGCTGCGCAATTTGTGCAGATTCCAACATGTCACTCGCTGCTATGATAGAAAAATTTACGCGGATGAAGTCACGGGCAAGAGTTTATAGCGAGACAAATATATGTTTCACTGTTATTTTACGACAAGTACAGACACGAACGGAGCGGGTCCGATGACCAAGACACAGACAAACCGCCAATTTTACTCGGGCCCGAGGGATCTCTCCACAGGCGAAAGGATATAAATGTAGTGGTCCGGCAGGGCTCCCGCGGCGTGTCGGCGGCGCCGCTGGGCTCGGGCTCCGGCGCGGGGCGCTCGGGCGCCGCCTCCGCCTCCGCCTCGGCCTCCGCCGCCTTCCACGTGGAGCTCACCGAGACCTGCGTGGACCTGCTGGCGCGCTACACCGCCTCGCCCTGCAGCGTCAAGCCGCACAGGTACCGGTGTCTAGGGCTCGGGCGCCGCCTCCGCCTCCGCCGCCTTCCACGTGGAGCTCACCGAGACCTGCGTGGACCTGCTGGCGCGCTACACCGCCTCGCCCTGCAGCGTCAAGCCGCACAGGTACCGGTGTCTAGGGCTCGGGCGCCGCCTCCGCCTCCGCCTCGGCCTCCGCCGCCTTCCACGTGGAGCTCACCGAGACCTGCGTGGACCTGCTGGCGCGCTACACCGCCTCGCCCTGCAGCGTCAAGCCGCACAGGTACCGGTGTCTAGGGCTCGGGCGCCGCCTCCGCCTCCGCCTCGGCCTCCGCCGCCTTCCACGTGGAGCTCACCGAGACCTGCGTGGACCTGCTGGCGCGCTACACCGCCTCGCCCTGCAGCGTCAAGCCGCACAGGTACCGGTGTCTAGGGCTCGGGCGCCGCCTCCGCCTCCGCCTCGGCCTCCGCCGCCTTCCACGTGGAGCTCACCGAGACCTGCGTGGACCTGCTGGCGCGCTACACCGCCTCGCCCTGCAGCGTCAAGCCGCACAGGTACCGGTGTCTAGGGCTCGGGCGCCGCCTCCGCCTCCGCCTCGGCCTCCGCCGCCTTCCACGTGGAGCTCACCGAGACCTGCGTGGACCTGCTGGCGCGCTACACCGCCTCGCCCTGCAGCGTCAAGCCGCACAGGTACCGGTGTCTAGGGCTCGGGCGCCGCCTCCGCCTCCGCCTCGGCCTCCGCCGCCTTCCACGTGGAGCTCACCGAGACCTGCGTGGACCTGCTGGCGCGCTACACCGCCTCGCCCTGCAGCGTCAAGCCGCACAGGTACCGGTGTCTAGGGCTCGGGCGCCGCCTCCGCCTCCGCCTCGGCCTCCGCCGCCTTCCACGTGGAGCTCACCGAGACCTGCGTGGACCTGCTGGCGCGCTACACCGCCTCGCCCTGCAGCGTCAAGCCGCACAGGTACCGGTGTCGTCTCGGTCACATTTCAAACCTGATCCGAACCACTGGCCCGATCTCAAACTGATCGTATAACCCAATTCTATCATGTTTGTCTCTTCAGCAAACTCTTTCAGACTGGAAAAACAGGCATAGTAACGTTATATTGAGTTTATTGACATTCGTGTTTGATTTGACAATTAATTTGCAGTCCGCTCTTCACCTAATACATTTATTTCTGTACACCACCGTGTATTTCCTAAATATTTGCACCGTACAATTGTATGGCTGGGTCTGAAAGGGCTAAATATGAATACTGCTGTTACAGTATAATCGACACATCTGGTATTGCAGGAGCGACGCGGCGGAGTGGATGTTCTCGGGCGGGCAGTCGCAGACGTGGCTGGTGGGGCACAAACTAGTCACCATCACCACGGCGGGCTGCGCCATGAACTCGCTCAAGCAGGGCATGTGCGACCGGTGAGCTCTTTCCGTCATGTGGCCACTAGCTTGATTACCATCAGTACTGTGAAATGTACTCTGTCTCTCAATTTTGCAACTCAAACCATACCGACGGTAACTTAAGATTTGCGCTCGGTTAACAAATGACTTATTAGGTTGTAAATACCTAGTGGTTGTGTGTTGCAGATGCCTGTCGCTGTGCCGGCAGCACGCGGAGAGCGCGCACAGCCCGCTGCCGCCGCCCGCACAGGTACACTCGCTACACTCAACATTCTACTTTAGAATCACTCGCTACGCTCAGGATTCTTTTGTAGAATCTTTCGCTTCACTCAGGATTATACCGCTCTCGCCGTAAATATACAATTTTTTATTTTGTTCCATTGAGACACAATCTAGTTTACTTTTACACATTCCTTAAAAACTAAAACGCATTTATACTTATCTGACGTACGTAATGCTCTGCCGGACACAGCATGGGGCGTCGCGTCATAAAATAATGTAAATCTAACTAACTATTCGTGTAACATCGATTTCGTTATATCGCGTCACGACCCGCCCGCCAGACAAATATGAATCGAATCTAACTTAAACCCTATTGAAATATGTATTCCAACCGAAAATATGTAACAGTAACTGTTATAAAATCCAGTCGAACGACGCGAGCCTCGGTCAGCCGAGCCACAACAACCTGCAAGTCGCGCAGAACACGCCCGAGATCAAGCGGTGAGTACTCCTGTCTGGTCTGACCATCACCAGACACACAATCCAGGCCGGTTGTTATGGCTGCTGTTGTCACGTGATAAACGACAAGATAAAACGTCCGTCGCTTTCTATCAAATGATGTCATAAAATCTAGTTTATGACGTGACAACTGGGACCATTACACACAGCCAGATTTGCTATTTGACGGTTTGTGACATGATCAGATGTGTCATATGCCACCATTAACTGTCTAAGGCTCAATGCACTTCGATTTTAATAGCATAACTTGACATGTTACTGGGGGTATGTATATAAGCATTTTATTGTACGACAGGCCCCTATACCACGATACTTACATGCCTACAATTCGACAAAATTGTACAGTTTTCTCTAGAAAACGTTAACGATTTTGATTTTGTTTTGTGGTATAGGCACCAGGTGATATAGCCAATTTTACAAAATCGGCCTTAGCTTCGCTATGTCACAAGCCGTCCTTAAAATGAATCAAAATCAATCGTAGTTCTAACTATTGAGCCCTAAAACAAAACGTTTGCAACATGTTGAAATTATATTAAATAAATAGGTTAAAAGTAATGCTTCTCGGTAGAAATATATGCAGTGACCCATTTAAAGGTTCCTTTCTGTACAAGAATTTTCTGCCATCATTTAGAGTTATCGAATCACTTCGGTCCGATCATATCTGGTGTGCGAACTCGTACAAAAATGTGTAACCATTTTTCCACCTTATAATAGTGTGTTAAAACGAAAATATAAATACATATTGTTGAGATACAGTCAGCATCTGAGTTCATATGAAAACGTCAAAAAACTTTATTATTATGGAGTTAAAAGGTTTTGACCTCTTAACCATTTGACCTCTTAAAAAGACAATGTGTGAGTAACTACCGAGAAGCAAATAAACCAGTGTGTGTTGTAGTGTTTGATTTGTGTGAGCCACTAACAGACGAGCCCTGGGTGCGGACTGCCGAGCTTCAGCGCTTACTAACGACACTAAACGCAAATAACTTCGCAGCACAGCTAGCACAAGTTGTACACTTGTGTGTTCCCGTCGGCATTCGAACGTCTAGTACTAGGCTTTCGAATTTTTCATCCCGTATTTTTTTACCACACACGGTTTCTAACCCGACTGTGCCATGAAACCTGCCATATGCCATCGTCCCATCTTCGCCGCGGTGTGCCTCTCTTGTGTCCTCTAGGACACCACTCTGTAACTCCCGAGTATTTTGCACCATTTATCTATTCCTCTAATCGTGTCCTTACAGGGATTAACTCACTGGCGAACAATTAGTGCTAGCTGCTGTATTTCTGCTTTGAATCTATTCAGAGGACTAATTACGTACCGAACTTTGATGGCAGGCCTCTGGGACCTAATTGATACAAGTCGTGTATTACTGATATTCACGTTACTTTGTATAGATCGCTCGTAACCCAAGCTTTTAAAAGGACTTGGTTATCTAGTGTAGATAAAAGTAATGTCAATATGTTGTCAAAGTCACTACGCAACTAACCCTCGGGTCTGTTCCAATGTTAGAACATCGTATAATTAATAGTTATGAAATAAATAGTAAATATAATCCATATCATTAGAATAGACCGTATTGTATTGTTACTAACTTCTGCTCGAGTTAAACTTTTTTTTAATTTACACACATAACACAAGAGGGTCTCGTACAGGGGAGAAGGAAGTTATTTTGATAAATTTTCCAAAACCAAAATAACTTTATGCAAAAGTCTGCGGGTTTTTTGTACTTGTAGTACTTGTTCACTGTGGGCTGATATTGCCTAGATAATAAAGGGTTTGAGTCGAGCAGTACTGCACCTCGGTGCGTGTGGGTTGCGTGACGTGTGGTGTGGTGTGGGCAGCTACAGCAAGCACTCGCTGCAGCACAGCCGCTCCACCGACAACTCCGCGTCCAGCTCCTCGCTGTCCGACGCGCGCCAGGAGTCGGCGCTGCACTCCAGGTACACGACCATACGGGGGTACGGGTACAGCCTGGAGTACCCCGGGTACACGTGCCATAGACCAGGCACAGCGTGGCGGTGCACAGTCGGCGAAGAGCTCACTGGCTCGCTACAAACGCTGCTGTCGATCGCCTCTCAGCCTTCCAGTGCTTCGTCCTCCAGATCTCGCCCTGAGCAGTGTACAGCATTAATCGATTGAGGTGACAAACCATGTGCTAAGCTTGACATTGAATCGGCTGACTGGGTGTGCACTCAAAACATCCGTTCCGAGCTCCGTAAGCTCACTGCATTCGTTGGACATTCTATAACATTATTATATAAATATTCGAATGCCATCATAAAACATTGTACACAAGTACGCAACATGGTTTCGTCGAAAGACCCGCGAAAAGTACGTATACCTCATCAATAAGGCTGGGTTGCACCAAACCGTCTGTAATCGTAAGCGGTGTTCGTCAAATCTGATTGTAGGTATGAAAAGTTTGACAAATTTCTATGGGATGACAGCTGCCGGCGCCATATTTGACGATGACCGGTCTGTGTTCGTATACGTTGGTGCAACTGGCACTTAATGTTATCTGTGCCGTCGCTATATTTAACATTGATCGGTTTGTGCAACCCGCCCTAAAACGAATAAGTAGGATTGCATGACTAACAAATATTGGTATTCAATCAATTGGCCTGTCGCTCTTACCTTCCTGACGAGTTGTTGATGACGTTTGCGATTTATCAATAGAAATATTTGAAACAACTTAGATTGCAAATGTCATCACGAAGTCAACCACTTTAACAAGCAAAGTTATATTAACGAATTTCTGTTGTGGTTAAATCCCTAACACACGTGGGACGTGCTGTGTTTTCTGTGATGCATGTGACCATTTTATTGCTTTGTGAATGTTAGAAGCGTTTTCTGTGTGTAATGTTTTACGAAAATTCAAAATTGGTTAGGAAAACTGTATGTTTATGTAAATAAATCTCTTATGAGCCTGCTCATAGGATAAATGTAATTAATGTTTTTAAATTTATTGTTAGAATTTGATGAAATATAACTGTGACTTGCAGACAAAACTCGGCCGAATACAACCCCATAGTAGAAGCGCTCAATAACTTCACGCAGCGCTTCGAAAAGATCTCAAAGGAAGTGGTAAGTTATTTTATTTGGTTTAGATGCACTTGCACTTCTTCGTTTTTTTTTAGGTACAGGTTGGATTTATTACGTTTCGTCTTACGATTTATCTGTATCCGAATTATGCATAATTGTTATTCAACAGAAATATTTATTTACCTGAAATGGAATAGAATATTAATCTTGGCTCTTCTTGATTATGTACATAATAAATGTTTATGCTGTGAAACCATGGTGGCCCATGAGGGGGGAATCTTCACGATCGTCATGTGTTTTAACTAGATGTGTGCCGGCGCCATGATGAGACGTGTTTATGGTCACAGGACGCGGAGGAGGCGGCGTGGTCGCGCGCGGGCTCGCTGGCGGCGGGCGCGTGCCCGTGCTGGTGCGCCGACTGGGCCGAGATCCACGTGCGCTCGCCCTCCGGGGACGTGTCCTGGCTCATGCGCGTGCAGAACCAGGTACTGCTACCTTGGATTGGACCCTATCAAAGTGTTCGAGCACACGGGTTTGCCCTTGAGTGTGCTCGCACCTCATCTCCTCCCCGATGGTCGGACCTTTTAAAAGCAGGGACGAAGTCATCAGTAATTGACTGCACTTGCAATAGCAGCCGTCAGATATGGAGACTTCGCAAGGGGAAGTCTAAAGTCTAATGCCAAAAACAAATCCGGAAGCGAAGATCAGCCGTGTACAGCATCTAATCAGCCCCGACCAATCTGACAAGACTGTTACGACTGAAAAGAAGACGCTCACTCAGGCGTCTATCAGTAAAAGCCCTCCGCCTTTGGCGTCGGCCTTCTATGGCTTTCGTTAGTAATAACCTGCTTACCTCCCTAAATGCACAATGTACTAATTATATTGCCATTCGTCCCCCGAGTGAGAACAAAATTTGTGTGCTCGTGAAATGTCGAAGATCTCCTCAGATATCACAGCGCCATGGACCCAAGGCGTTGTGTCTGGGTGTCGTGTATAGTGGCGCTAACGCTAACCCTATGTGCTTACAGATGGGGTGGGAGAGCCAGTCGGAGTCGTCGCTGCAGGACATCCTGGCGCTGCTGGCGCCGGCCCCCGCCCCCGCCCCCGCCCCCGCCCCCGCACCCGCACCCGCACCCCCCGCGCCGCCCTCCTCCGCATCCAGCGGACAAGACGACCAGACCAATCACGTGAATACTGTTTCTATTTTATTTATTCGACAGTTGATACATTTTTACAACAAAAATCCCATTTACGTAACAGGCTCACCAGGCTTTAAATTTAAAAAGTTGGTAAAGAAAGACCGCTTCGGAAATCCAAAAACTTATTGCGATATTTATTTATTTATATCAGGAGAACCAACAGCAGGAGAATAATTAACATTAATAAATGGTAATGATTAGTGATCGCATCCGGAACACCACGCTGCGCTCCAAAACACGCATAGCTGATGTAGGCGAAAAGACTGCTAGGCTCAAATGGGACTGGGCGGGTCACGTCTGTCGCATGCATCCGGACAGGTGGGCTAATATAGCTACCAAGTGGATGCCACAAGGGCGACGCAGACGGGGCCGGCCTAAACGGAGATGGCGGGACGATTTGGACGGCTTCCTCATCAACTGGCAGGAGGAGGCACTGATGCGGGAGTCGTGGCATGCATGGGGAGAGGCCTTTGCCCAGCAGTGGGACACCCAAATAGGCTAAGAAAAAAAAAAAAAAAAAAAAAAAAAAAGATTAGTGATATGATAAGTAACATTGCTCCCACTGGCGTAAGATAGTATCTCTGAATCAAGGGGCTGACACGCTTTGATAGAGAAAGATAGAAGACATAGCCCCGGTCGCTCGTTGGCGCATCTATACATATGTCCAAGGACCAGACTGGAAACCAGCGTTGGGCACTCCCGCCTAGCACTTGCTGAGCCTGGGATCCGTCGCCTCGCCTTATTCTAATAGTTTATATTAGATATTTACCTAGTTTATTGCTCTGTCACTTCCCATTTGTCGATTGTTGTATTTTTGTATTTGTTAGGTAAAGGTTTTTTTTATGGACAATGATTATTTTACTCAGGCGTCGGACAGCGAGAGCCGCTCACGCAGCGGCTCGTCCACGTCGCAGCCCGCCGCGCAGGACCTGCACAAGTCCAGGTCAGTCACCAGCCACTCGCCACCCACTCGCCACTCACTCGCCAGTCGCCAGCGCCGGTTGCTGAGGACGCGCAGTGTTCACCACGAGAGACCTCAATATGTCTAGCGGTCAACACAATTCATTCACAATAAAGGATCGGAGTGTTTCCGATTGTGCTTCTTTTGAGTCGCAAGCCTGTACGGGCTACGGTGTGCGCTGGTATCGCGCAGGCTGTACGCTAGTTTGCCACAGTTGTATATAATAGTACATTATTGCCGTGGCCGGGAAGGAAGCAATTGCAGGCTGAGTATTTGTTTAAACGGACGAGCTTGCGAGTCCGTTTTATTATAATACGAAGCCTGCAATTGCCATTCCGGCCGAGGCTAATATAGTGCTTTTCTCAAAAATGGGGAAAATAATACAAAATTTGAACAAGATTTGATAAACATAACCTTAAAAAGTCAAAAACATCATGCTTTCCCGCCGTTTATTTATTTTTAACACAATCGCAAGTGTATTTTTCTACCGAAAAACGCAAATTATTCGAGACACATAAAAAAACGTCGCGTTTCCAACAGAAAAATACGAGCTGAATTGGCAGAATACGACCTGTGCCTCCTTTTATATGACAGTTTCTACTTTTTAAAAAGTTTATAACTCGACAAATAAAGGAATTTATATGTGACATTGCAGGCCATATATGTGGCCTGCAATGTTTTTTACTTTTTAATTTGGATCTGACCTTAAACTATACACTTTACCTTCCAATATGTAGCGACTAAAGTCCAGTTTGCGGGCCATTTTTGAGAAAAAGCTATTTCAGGCCGGGACACCGACAGATGTAGCTCACTTAAAGCTGGCAGCGATGGAAACCATACCAATTATGTTTTTCCTTTTCATTTATTCCTTTTAATGAATGCCTATAACAATTACTTTTCTTCTTTCTGTTATTTCGGTTCTTATGAATGTTAGTTGGATGTGTAGTGACCGTGTGTGTTATTAGTTAGAGTGTACTAATGTATGGACATGTCGACAGCTCGGACTCGGTGGTGGCGGGCGCGCGCCGGCCCCCGCACGCCGCGTCGCACTGCATCGGTCCGCCGCAGGGCCCGCCGCCACGGTAACAGTAACACCCGCCTCCCCAGCCCCACTGGAGAGCATTCTAACCAATTAATTGTTATAGCTAATATCAAATTTATATCATTATTGTTTGTCATTAGATCTGTACATTTTATTATAATTGAAGTGTCATCCGCAAATAAATTGTAATCGTTGTACGCGCAGCATGAGCACGCAGCCCATCAACATCCCGGGGTCGCCTGTGCGCGGCGCGCCGCGCGACGACGACATGCTGCTCTACGTGCCCGAGGTAACACACGAACGACAAACCCACGTCATATTATACCATATCATTGCACTGATATATCGTATGATTTCTTTTATTCATATGCTCGTTCGGTGTGTGCCAGGGCAAGAGCCGGCACCCGGTGCGGCGCTCCAACTCCTCCCCGGAGATGTCCTCGTGGAAGCTGTCCTCCCCGCGCGAGCCGTCCCCCGACCCCGACCTGCTCATGCTGACGCCCGGCGCCGAGCCGTGAGTACACACCAGCAGTACTGGAGCCGCTCGTCCCGGAGATGTCCTCGTGGAAGCTGTCCTCCCCGCGCGAGCCGTGTCCCGACCCCGACCTGCTCATGCTGACGCCCGGCGCCGAGCCGTGAGTACACACCAGCAGTACTGGAGCCGCTCGTCCCGGAGATGTCCTCGTGGAAGCTGTCCTCCCCGCGCGAGCCGTCCCCCGACCCCGACCTGCTCATGCTGACGCCCGGCGCCGAGCCGTGAGTACACACCAGCAGTACTGGAGCCGCTCGTCCCGGAGATGTCCTCGTGGAAGCTGTCCTCCCCGCGCGAGCCGTCCCCCGACCCCGACCTGCTCATGCTGACGCCCGGCGCCGAGCCGTGAGTACACACCAGCAGTACTGGAGCCGCTCGTCCCGGAGATGTCCTCGTGGAAGCTGTCCTCCCCGCGCGAGCCGTGTCCCGACCCCGACCTGCTCATGCTGACGCCCGGCGCCGAGCCGTGAGTACACACCAGCAGTACTGGAGCCGCTCGTCCCGGAGATGTCCTCGTGGAAGCTGTCCTCCCCGCGCGAGCCGTCCCCCGACCCCGACCTGCTCATGCTGACGCCCGGCGCCGAGCCGTGAGTACACACCAGCAGTACTGGAGCCGCTCGTCCCGGAGATGTCCTCGTGGAAGCTGTCCTCCCCGCGCGAGCCGTCCCCCGACCCCGACCTGCTCATGCTGACGCCCGGCGCCGAGCCGTGAGTACACACCAGCAGTACTGGAGCCGCTCGTCCCGGAGATGTCCTCGTGGAAGCTGTCCTCCCCGCGCGAGCCGTGTCCCGACCCCGACCTGCTCATGCTGACGCCCGGCGCCGAGCCGTGAGTACACACCAGCAGTACTGGAGCCGCTCGTCCCGGAGATGTCCTCGTGGAAGCTGTCCTCCCCGCGCGAGCCGTCCCCCGACCCCGACCTGCTCATGCTGACGCCCGGCGCCGAGCCGTGAGTACACACCAGCAGTACTGGAGCCGCTCGTCCCGGAGATGTCCTCGTGGAAGCTGTCCTCCCCGCGCGAGCCGTGTCCCGACCCCGACCTGCTCATGCTGACGCCCGGCGCCGAGCCGTGAGTACACACCAGCAGTACTGGAGCCGCTCGCCCCGGAGATGTCCTCGTGGAAGCTGTCCTCCCCGCGCGAGCCGTGTCCCGACCCCGACCTGCTCATGCTGACGCCCGGCGCCGAGCCGTGAGTACACACCAGCAGTACTGGAGCCGCTCGTCCCGGAGATGTCCTCGTGGAAGCTGTCCTCCCCGCGCGAGCCGTCCCCCGACCCCGACCTGCTCATGCTGACGCCCGGCGCCGAGCCGTGAGTACACACCAGCAGTACTGGAGCCGCTCGTCCCGGAGATGTCCTCGTGGAAGCTGTCCTCCCCGCGCGAGCCGTCCCCCGACCCCGACCTGCTCATGCTGACGCCCGGCGCCGAGCCGTGAGTACACACCAGCAGTACTGGAGCCGCTCGTCCCGGAGATGTCCTCGTGGAAGCTGTCCTCCCCGCGCGAGCCGTCCCCCGACCCCGACCTGCTCATGCTGACGCCCGGCGCCGAGCCGTGAGTACACACCAGCAGTACTGGAGCCGCTCGTCGAGCCGGCGTCGATACTGGCGCCTTACTCATGGAGTACTTTCAACACCATCACATCTATGTTAACAACAAACAAAATACATTCAGTTGATCGTAGACTGTTTGTGTGTGTTTTCCATAGGAAGCCTTCATCAGTTGCTCGCATTTTAACTCTCGGAGCCCGCACTAAACCAAAAATCCGCCATTACAATGTTGATATGAATATACTGTCGGCGTGGCAGTAAACTTAGCGAGCATGAATAGAATGAGTACGTAAAACAGTAACGATATGTAATCCCCACAGCAGCACATCGCTGTCGCTGCACGCGTCCAAGAAGGCGGCCAAGAAGAGCGACATGCGCGTGTCCTGCGAGGCCATCCCCGAGGAGATGACGGGCTCTTCACCGCTCGCCGCCGCCGCCGCGCAGCACCCGCACCTCATGACCTACAACTCCGACCCGGGTGAGTCACGCGAGAGTGACCCTTTGTGCCACATCCATCTGGGCCACCTATTAAGCTGCCAGAGATAGGATTGAATTCTATTTGACTTCTCTGCTTTGGTATACGAAATCGTCAGGTTACTAATTGCAGACTGTAGTTCAGTTGTAAGTGTAAGGCCTGAGTGGACGCTCGGAGCGTTCGTTTCGGCGTCGCGTCCAGCGTTGCGGCCGAGCGTGCATACTATTTGTGCGGCGGCGGCTCAGGACACCAGTATGAGTTTCAATTCGCTATTTGGCAGTTGTAAAGATAAAATAATTAATGTGTTGGATACAGTAGCTTATAGGTTTACAATACTCATACAATAGGTTTTGTGCTTTAAAATTAATTGAAAACATTTTATTTTTGAAAAATAAATTAAGAGTTTTTTTATCTGTGGATTACAAAAACCGAAACGCGTGTGACGTCACATTTTAAAGTTAAGGTTTAATTCCGCAACAGACCGCAACTGCACTTACTGCACGTTATGTTTCTCCGCACTCCAAATTGAACCGTAACGGTATTCGTAAAAGGCTTATTTAAAATGAGTGGAGAAGTGTCGCAACAGCACAAGTTACTGTACAATTTGGAGTGCGGTGGTTGCCGTTTGCTGTCGGCTGCGGAAGTAAAACTTTAGTTGTTTATCAAGTGCGACGTCACAGTACTCACAGTCACGTGATCGGCTGTTTTCGCGCGTAGTTCAAATTACTTAAAGCAAAAATATTTTTTTTTTTAAAGAAATTAAGCTCTTTGGGGGAAAAAGATAATTGTTACAGGTATAAAATAAACCTACGTTTAATTTAAAATACATTTCCGAAAACTGTCAAGTAGCCAATTGTTTAACATGCACGCCCCGCTGGACGCAACGCTCGAGCGTCCACTTAGGTTCTACACTAAGACCATTCGTTTCAACTTCTGATTTTTTTATAGCAGATTTTATGTTATATTTTGTTTGAAAATTCAAAATATTATAAGGTGACGTTAGAGTTGTCCGCAGGGTCCGGCTCCGCGCCGGAGGACAAGCCCGCGCCGCAACTCCCCTTACAAAAGGTAAGTTGAATATACGTATTAGTAAATTGTGATCAACCCTTTAATCACCATCTTCTTATACACGAGTCAAAGTGACAGTGGAAATTACACATTATTAATTTATGGCAGAAAATGAAAATTGCCAACAACTTTTTTAACGTTCGAGGGTTGACTTGTAATACCGAAGACGAATATTTCATCTATTTATTTCACATTTCTGGATTGATATTATACTTGAATTTAAACTTTCGTGAGACATGTTATAACTTTATTTTACTAAACGGTTAAAACTCACATGTCGCCCGAAGTGACAATTAATACGTGAGTTTTAACCGTTTAGTAAAATAAAGATAACTTTGTAACAAGGTAACTTTGTTTGACTCTTAGAGGTTTTTCTTGTAATCAAGATTTGTTATTTTTACTTTCTATAATCGTTTTTTTTCAAGAAGCGTTTTATAGTGAGGAAAGCCTCCGGGGAAGCCATCCTGTATCGGGACCCTCCCAGGGGTCTTCCCGTTTGGACATGGAGGGGCTTGCGATTTTAACGATAGACCTATGGTTCATGTGTGCCAATTTTTGTATCGATAATAGACCGTACGGAGCCAACTCATAAATAAAGTCGATCATCGATTGAATGTTTGACGGAGACGAAGAATCTATTTGCGCATTCTGGACTACCTGGAGATATGTCTACGTATGCACAGTCAGCATCAGAAATAGGTACACATTCATATCCAATGTGTGGCGAGCGTTACGGCCCGGCCACGACTTTGCGCGAATAGGGTATTAAACTAAGGTAAAAATAAATTATTTTTTACTTGACTAATAAAAGATCTAACGAAATTACTCGAAAAACATCAATTATTAATTTATTCTAGCTAATTGAAAGATTTTATAAGCATAAAGGTTTAAAAAGGACGCTGATTTGAACAAACCTACTCACACTGTCTTAGTGACGTCACTAAGACAGTATTTCCCTACAAACTTCATATTAACAAAGCGTTTTTGACATTTATTAAGTTGTCAAATTATAAAACCGCCACTTTTTCTTACACTTTCTATAACAACACAGAATTTTCTGGAAACGTCTACGTCACGCCTATATAAAGGCCAGCGCACGAGCGTGTGGAACATTCTGGCTGTGACTTCGATACCGATCGCACTACTTCAAAAATGGACATTACTCGCAGAGACCTCCGACTGCTTTTGCTACACGAGTTCCGTTTAGGCCACAAAGCATCGGAAGCGGTACGCAATATATGTATTTCGATGGGCGAAGATGCGCTTTGGTATGACACTGCAAAACGTTGGTTCCAGCGATTTCGTGAAGGCAATTTTGACCTCGAAGATGAACCGCACCAGAGGAGACCGTCGGCAGTTGATTTGGATTTTTTAAAAACCTAATAGAAGAGGAAGCTCGTTCTACTGTACGTGATCTTGCAGAACAGCTCGGGTGCTCCCACAGCACAGTCGCTAACCATCTTCATGAATTAGGCAAGACTTGGAAAAGCGGAGTGTGGGTACCATATGAATTAACACCATCTCAGCGACAACTTAGGGTTGACATATGTTTGCAACATTTGAATTTTCATAGAAATTTTGAATGGCTTCGTAACCTGATCACCGGCGATGAGAAGTGGATTTGCTATGTAAATCATACACGCAAACGCGAATGGCTTAGTCCCGGACAAAAACCTATAGTGACGCCGAAACCTAACCTGGGCAGAAAAAAAATTATGTTAAGTGTGTGGTGGGGAATAAGTGGCGTTATACACTGGGAACTTTTACCAAGTAACTGCACAATTACTGCTCAATTATACTGTTCACAACTTGATCAATTAATCAAGAAATTAAAAGGAAAACAGGACAGAATATATTTTATGTCACACCTGGCCATAAAGTGGCCATTATCGCACGCTCCGCGCGCGAAAAAACCCACTTCCTGGCCAGGGGGTAACATAAAATTTTGTACTTACCACGGGCGATAATAAAGAAAGCCTCAGATCGCATATTTATCGCCCTTGCCTTCGGCTCGGGCGTAAAATACCTGCAATCTGAGACATTCTTTGTTTTATCGCCCTTGGTAAGTAATGTACTATTTTGCATAATAATGCAAGACCACATATTGCCAAACAAACTCATGAAAAATTATTGCAACTTGGCTGGACTGTAATTGCACATCCTCCGTATTCGCCGGATCTTGCACCAACAGACTACCATCTCTTTAGGTCATTGGCTCATCATTTGGAAGAAAAAAAAATTGATAATGAAGAGAATCTTAAAGTTGAACTAGCTAACTTCTTCGGCAAAAACCCTAAGGAGTTCTACGAGCGTGGCATCCGTGCTTTGGCTACGCGTTGGCAGCAAGTCGTAGATTCTGATGGACAATATATAATTGATGCATAATACATATTTTCATTTGTAAATAACAATTAAACTTATTTCATGAAATGGCGGATTTATATTTTGAGAACCTGATAATAAAAAGTTGCTGATTTGACTAGGGGTTTAATACCGTATTGCGGCGCGGCAAGCGTGTTATCTGTTCATTGCATGGTCGAGCCGCGCAACGTACTGCGGTTAGTTGGGATCACACGCAATGTATGAGGTGCACCGCTGCCGCCGCCGCCGCCGCTCTCACTCGCGGCCGGGCTGTAATGTGTCGGTCCGTGCAGGTGGCGAGCGACGGCATCGTGCAGGGCGGGCAGGGCGCGGCCACCGCCGCCGCGCACGCGCACCGCCCGCCCGCGCCCGCTCCCGCGCCCGCGCCGCCCGCGCCCGCGCCCGCACCCGCGCCCGCGCCCGCGCCCGCCCCCGCGGTGGGCTCCATGCGCGAGCGCGACGACCTGCCGCCGCTGTCGCGCTCCAAGCGCTCCAACACCATCTCCGTCATGAGCCCCACGAGGAGACACAGGTAACACAGTATCGGATTAATCTCATCACAATCTCTAACTTCAAGATTGTACTTCTATTATGACTTTTTCCAGGGACCAGTCGTCGTCGTCGAGCTCGTCCCGCGCGCCGCCCGCCGGCGCCGCCGGTCCCAGCACCGCGGGCGCCGGCGGCGGCGTCACGCCCTCCTTCGTGCTGCTGCAGCTGTACCACAAGATGAGCACCTACCCCATCACCCCGCCCGTGCCAGGTCAGTCACCCCCCAGCACCGCGGGCGCCGGCGGCGGCGTCACGCCCTCCTTCGTGCTGCTGCAGCTGTACCACAAGATGAGCACCTACCCCATCACCCCGCCCGTGCCAGGTCAGTCACCCCCCAGCACCGCGGGCGCCGGCGGCGGCGTCACGCCCTCCTTCGTGCTGCTGCAGCTGTACCACAAGATGAGCACCTACCCCATCACCCCGCCCGTGCCAGGTCAGTCACCCCCCAGCACCGCGGGCGCCGGCGGCGGCGTCACGCCCTCCTTCGTGCTGCTGCAGCTGTACCACAAGATGAGCACCTACCCCATCACCCCGCCCGTGCCAGGTCAGTCACCCCCCAGCACCGCGGGCGCCGGCGGCGGCGTCACGCCCTCCTTCGTGCTGCTGCAGCTGTACCACAAGATGAGCACCTACCCCATCACCCCGCCCGTGCCAGGTCAGTCACCCCCCAGCACCGCGGGCGCCGGCGGCGGCGTCACGCCCTCCTTCGTGCTGCTGCAGCTGTACCACAAGATGAGCACCTACCCCATCACCCCGCCCGTGCCAGGTCAGTCACCCCCCAGCACCGCGGGCGCCGGCGGCGGCGTCACGCCCTCCTTCGTGCTGCTGCAGCTGTACCACAAGATGAGCACCTACCCCATCACCCCGCCCGTGCCAGGTCAGTCACCCCCCAGCACCGCGGGCGCCGGCGGCGGCGTCACGCCCTCCTTCGTGCTGCTGCAGCTGTACCACAAGATGAGCACCTACCCCATCACCCCGCCCGTGCCAGGTCAGTCACCCCCCAGCACCGCGGGCGCCGGCGGCGGCGTCACGCCCTCCTTCGTGCTGCTGCAGCTGTACCACAAGATGAGCACCTACCCCATCACCCCGCCCGTGCCAGGTCAGTCACCCCCCAGCACCGCGGGCGCCGGCGGCGGCGTCACGCCCTCCTTCGTGCTGCTGCAGCTGTACCACAAGATGAGCACCTACCCCATCACCCCGCCCGTGCCAGGTCAGTCACCCCCCAGCACCGCGGGCGCCGGCGGCGGCGTCACGCCCTCCTTCGTGCTGCTGCAGCTGTACCACAAGATGAGCACCTACCCCATCACCCCGCCCGTGCCAGGTCAGTCACCCCCCAGCACCGCGGGCGCCGGCGGCGGCGTCACGCCCTCCTTCGTGCTGCTGCAGCTGTACCACAAGATGAGCACCTACCCCATCACCCCGCCCGTGCCAGGTCAGTCACCCCCCAGCACCGCGGGCGCCGGCGGCGGCGTCACGCCCTCCTTCGTGCTGCTGCAGCTGTACCACAAGATGAGCACCTACCCCATCACCCCGCCCGTGCCAGGTCAGTCACCCCCCAGCACCGCGGGCGCCGGCGGCGGCGTCACGCCCTCCTTCGTGCTGCTGCAGCTGTACCACAAGATGAGCACCTACCCCATCACCCCGCCCGTGCCAGGTCAGTCACCCCCCAGCACCGCGGGCGCCGGCGGCGGCGTCACGCCCTCCTTCGTGCTGCTGCAGCTGTACCACAAGATGAGCACCTACCCCATCACCCCGCCCGTGCCAGGTCAGTCACCCCCCAGCACCGCGGGCGCCGGCGGCGGCGTCACGCCCTCCTTCGTGCTGCTGCAGCTGTACCACAAGATGAGCACCTACCCCATCACCCCGCCCGTGCCAGGTCAGTCACCCCCCAGCACCGCGGGCGCCGGCGGCGGCGTCACGCCCTCCTTCGTGCTGCTGCAGCTGTACCACAAGATGAGCACCTACCCCATCACCCCGCCCGTGCCAGGTCAGTCACCCCCCAGCACCGCGGGCGCCGGCGGCGGCGTCACGCCCTCCTTCGTGCTGCTGCAGCTGTACCACAAGATGAGCACCTACCCCATCACCCCGCCCGTGCCAGGTCAGTCACCCCCCAGCACCGCGGGCGCCGGCGGCGGCGTCACGCCCTCCTTCGTGCTGCTGCAGCTGTACCACAAGATGAGCACCTACCCCATCACCCCGCCCGTGCCAGGTCAGTCACCCCCCAGCACCGCGGGCGCCGGCGGCGGCGTCACGCCCTCCTTCGTGCTGCTGCAGCTGTACCACAAGATGAGCACCTACCCCATCACCCCGCCCGTGCCAGGTCAGTCACCCCCCAGCACCGCGGGCGCCGGCGGCGGCGTCACGCCCTCCTTCGTGCTGCTGCAGCTGTACCACAAGATGAGCACCTACCCCATCACCCCGCCCGTGCCAGGTCAGTCACCCCCCAGCACCGCGGGCGCCGGCGGCGGCGTCACGCCCTCCTTCGTGCTGCTGCAGCTGTACCACAAGATGAGCACCTACCCCATCACCCCGCCCGTGCCAGGTCAGTCACCCCCCAGCACCGCGGGCGCCGGCGGCGGCGTCACGCCCTCCTTCGTGCTGCTGCAGCTGTACCACAAGATGAGCACCTACCCCATCACCCCGCCCGTGCCAGGTCAGTCACCCCCCAGCACCGCGGGCGCCGGCGGCGGCGTCGCGCCCTCACATTTTTCTATTTATATATCAAAAAAATACTAGATGTACTTGACCGGCAACCGCCCATTGAAACACCCATCTTATTTCTGTTCTATTTATCAGTATGTTAACTGAAAACATCCAGCCTTTTCTTTTTAGCAGCATCCAAAATATTATCATTGATCTACCACGGGTTATGTAGCTACAACAAGGATCTCGACATGTATGTGTGTGTGCAGGCGAGGCGCCGAGCGCGCAGAACCCGCTGGCGGAGCGGCCGCTGCTGGTGTCGGGCGTGCAGCACGAGCGGACCATCAAGAACTTGGACCGGGTGCCACCCATCGAGACCTACAAGGTCACCCCACTTGTTCCCTATTCACTACATCCACTTGGTGACTCTATCTATACATTGCAAAGAGTTAGCCGCCAGCTTTAGACCATTCATCATCATATCAGTCGCAAGACGTCCACTGCTGGACATAGACCTCCCCAAAAACGACCGGTCCTGCGCCACCCGCATCCAGCGGACTCCCGCGACTTTTACGAGGTCATCAGTCCACCTTGTGGGGGGTCTACCCACGCTGCGTCGCACGGTCCGTGGTTGCCACTCGGGAACCTTTCGGCTTTTAGATGACCTTGATGACCTTCATGATGTATATCCACAAATTGATCTCAAGCCAAACCCGATGTAGATTTATGTTGTTGTTCGCCAACAATTAATGAGTTAGAAAAAACATTCGTGTACTATCAACATTCAGACATTTAGAGCACACAAAACGACATGCAATTTTCCCGGCCTGTCCATTTGAATATTGAAATTGGGCCTAGTTACTTAAAAACCATCACATATATAAACCATCTCCTATTCTAACCGAGAAAATTGGCAAATTGGTAAAAAAATATGATCATGAGAGGAAGCCTGTGTCCAGCATTGGGAGTATTGGGACGTGTACAGGCTGATGAAGATGTCAGGTCGAGTACTTTAATCTCACGAGCGCGGGTGAGCCATGGTTGTGTGTTGAGCTATACATGCACATTGTCTATGTGTGCGTCAGCGTAGGAGCTATGAGTTCGCGTTGTCTATGTGTTAGTACGTGTCACAACTACAACAATGGCCGACCGCGCTCGTGAGATAGAAGGTATATACCTAAGCCAACCAATCTGTGTACAGGTGGGCGTGCTGTACGTGGGCCCGGGCCAACAGAACGACGAAGTAGAAATACTGAAGAACGAGTACGGGAGCGTTAGGTAAGCACGCCAATTGGCACGTATTTAGAAACTTTTTTTATGAGATATTTCAAAATTATCTGCAAGTTGATATTCATTTTCAATTGAACACTTAAGTGTAAAGTTAAATAGCAGCTGTGCTACAAAAAACGCGGTTATTATAAGATGATCTATGGATTTTGTTGGTATTTGTTTGTGCCAATAATGCAGGGGTGCGGGGGAGGCGGCGAGCGCCTAGCTTTTTGCTGATTTGTCGATTCAATGTGACGTGGGCGTCAGACCACATGTCTGTCTCCCAGAACAAAATAGTACATTACTTAACAAGGGCGGTTAAACAAAGAATGTCTCAGATCGCAGGTATTTTACGCCCGAGCCGAAGGCAAGGGCGATAAATATGCGATCTGAGGCTTTCTTTATTATCGCCCGTGGTAAGTACAAAATTTTATGTCACCCCCTGGCCAGGAAGTGGGTTTTTTCGCGCGCGGAACATGCGATAATGGCCACTTTATGGCCAGGTGTGACATAAAATAGCTTTTTATGTCGCGCAAGCCGTGATCTAAACGCTATTTCAAGAGATCTGGATATTGATGTATTTAATGGCTCGATTCCTTCATTTCTATAAATAAATGCATTCATCATCTATACGGTGTTAACTAACAAGTTTTATCTATTTTTGGCAATAATATTTATAAAATGTACAGTTCGGATTCGGTCCGGATTCGGATTCAGTTGGGTTCAGAAGTTTTGATGACAAGACAAGCGAATTAAAAAGAAAATGAACCATAAATTCCAACTGTAAACGAAGACATTCATACTGATTACTTATGTACATTACTTATTTAAAAAAACTTTTAATCTGTTATTTTTAACATTCGAGCCGGTTTAGTTTACCCAACATTATGGGTAACATATATTTTTATACTGTGGCCACTGGTTCATCGATGACATATCGGTGACAACGGCCGGTGACAAATAATCGGTTCCTTATACGCGATGAGGGACAGGAGATATGTAATTTTTTCTCGCTCCCACGTGTGTTATTGTCTATGCTTACATCTCCTTCGCACACCTTTGTATGTGTGTATCACCAGCTCCATCTTATACTTGCTTCATGTCGCCAAGGCTCACATCGCAACCCACGCCTCGCTGCACGCACACAAGTGAGGTACGTAGAGTCAGTACACTAGAGGCGACATTGCGAGCGCGAGCCGAGCGTGTAGTGATCAAGATACTTCACTTGTATTGTACGACGTTTTTCAACACATTTGCGAGGAAAAAATAATTCTATAAGTTAAAATAGTACATTGCCGTGGCCGGGAAGGGAGCAATTGCAGGCTGAGTATTTGTTTAAACGGACGAGCTTGCGAGTCCGTTTAATTGTAATACGAAGCCTGCAATTGCCATTCCGGCCGAGGCTAATATAGTGCTTTTCTCAAAAATGGGGGAAATACGACAAAAAATTAATTAAGATTTGAAAAACATAACCTTAAAACGTCAAAAACATCATGCTTTCCCGCCGTTTATTTTTTTTTAACAGAATCGCAACTGTATTTTTCCACAAAAACGCAAATTATTCGAGACACATAAAAAAACGTCGCGTTTCTAACAGAAAAATACGAGCTGAATTGGCTGAATACGACCTGTGCCTCCTTTTATATGACAGTTTCTACTTTTTAAAAACTTTATAACTCGACAAATAAAGGAATTTATATGTGACATTGCAGGCGGCCTGCAACACGCCTGCAATGTTTTTTACTTTTTAATTTGGATCTGACCTTAAACTATACACTTTACCTTCCAATATGTAGCGAGTAAAGTTCAGTTTGCGGGCCATTTTTGAGAAAAAGATGTTAACGTGTGTTAGGGTCCTACTGGGACTTCAATGAAAGCGGACTGTAAATTCTAATAGGCTGGTTTATTCCGCCTTAATTACAAATTGGGAAACCCGGCCAAACAATATATAATTTAAATGCGAGAGTCGTCCGTTGCCGGTAGGGTTCGTGAAGCCGAGTGTCGCTCGCGGGTTGCCGCGCCATCCGCCACGATGACGTCGCGCTGTGTCCGCCGCCCGCGCGTCTCCTCCCGAGCGCATGCCGATACAAATCTCAACAACGTGTATATGTGTATGTTTGGTGTACGTTAGGTACGCGGAGTTCCTGGGGCAGCTGGGCACGCTGGTGGCGCTGGCGGGCGCCGGGGCGGGGCTGCTCGACGGCGGGGAGGGGGGCGCGCAGCCCGCGCTCTTCCTCAACCTGGAGCGTGGCGGCCGCGACGGTCGCTACACCTACGTGTGGCACGACGACGTCATGCAGGTGTGTGCACTGTGGCGGGGAGGGGGGCGCGCAGCCCGCGCTCTTCCTCAACCTGGAGCGTGGCGGCCGCGACGGTCGCTACACCTACGTGTGGCACGACGACGTCATGCAGGTGTGTGCACTGTGGCGGGGAGGGGGGCGCGCAGCCCGCGCTCTTCCTCAACCTGGAGCGTGGCGGCCGCGACGGTCGCTACACCTACGTGTGGCACGACGACGTCATGCAGGTGTGTGCACTGTGGCGGGGAGGGGGGCGCGCAGCCCGCGCTCTTCCTCAACCTGGAGCGTGGCGGCCGCGACGGTCGCTACACCTACGTGTGGCACGACGACGTCATGCAGGTGTGTGCACTGTGGCGGGGAGGGGGGCGCGCAGCCCGCGCTCTTCCTCAACCTGGAGCGTGGCGGCCGCGACGGTCGCTACACCTACGTGTGGCACGACGACGTCATGCAGGTGTGTGCACTGTGGCGGGGAGGGGGGCGCGCAGCCCGCGCTCTTCCTCAACCTGGAGCGTGGCGGCCGCGACGGTCGCTACACCTACGTGTGGCACGACGACGTCATGCAGGTGTGTGCACTGTGGCGGGGAGGGGGGCGCGCAGCCCGCGCTCTTCCTCAACCTGGAGCGTGGCGGCCGCGACGGTCGCTACACCTACGTGTGGCACGACGACGTCATGCAGGTGTGTGCACTGTGGCGGGGAGGGGGGCGCGCAGCCCGCGCTCTTCCTCAACCTGGAGCGTGGCGGCCGCGACGGTCGCTACACCTACGTGTGGCACGACGACGTCATGCAGGTGTGTGCACTGTGGCGGGGAGGGGGGCGCGCAGCCCGCGCTCTTCCTCAACCTGGAGCGTGGCGGCCGCGACGGTCGCTACACCTACGTGTGGCACGACGACGTCATGCAGGTGTGTGCACTGTGGCGGGGAGGGGGGCGCGCAGCCCGCGCTCTTCCTCAACCTGGAGCGTGGCGGCCGCGACGGTCGCTACACCTACGTGTGGCACGACCACGTCATGCAGGTGTGTGCACTGTGGCGGGGAGGGGGGCGCGCAGCCCGCGCTCTTCCTCAACCTGGAGCGTGGCGGCCGCGACGGTCGCTACACCTACGTGTGGCACGACGACGTCATGCAGGTGTGTGCACTGTGGCGGGGAGGGGGGCGCGCAGCCCGCGCTCTTCCTCAACCTGGAGCGTGGCGGCCGCGACGGTCGCTACACCTACGTGTGGCACGACGACGTCATGCAGGTGTGTGCACTGTGGCGGGGAGGGGGGCGCGCAGCCCGCGCTCTTCCTCAACCTGGAGCGTGGCGGCCGCGACGGTCGCTACACCTACGTGTGGCACGACGACGTCATGCAGGTGTGTGCACTGTGGCGGGGAGGGGGGCGCGCAGCCCGCGCTCTTCCTCAACCTGGAGCGTGGCGGCCGCGACGGTCGCTACACCTACGTGTGGCACGACGACGTCATGCAGGTGTGTGCACTGTGGCGGGGAGGGGGGCGCGCAGCCCGCGCTCTTCCTCAACCTGGAGCGTGGCGGCCGCGACGGTCGCTACACCTACGTGTGGCACGACCACGTCATGCAGGTGTGTGCACTGTGGCGGGGAGGGGGGCGCGCAGCCCGCGCTCTTCCTCAACCTGGAGCGGGGCGGCCGCGACGGTCGCTACACCTACGTGTGGCACGACGACGTCATGCAGGTGTGTGCACTGTGGCGGGGAGGGGGGCGCGCAGCCCGCGCTCTTCCTCAACCTGGAGCGTGGCGGCCGCGACGGTCGCTACACCTACGTGTGGCACGACGACGTCATGCAGGTGTGTGCACTGTGGCGGGGAGGGGGGCGCGCAGCCCGCGCTCTTCCTCAACCTGGAGCGTGGCGGCCGCGACGGTCGCTACACCTACGTGTGGCACGACGACGTCATGCAGGTGTGTGCACTGTGGCGGGGAGGGGGGCGCGCAGCCCGCGCTCTTCCTCAACCTGGAGCGTGGCGGCCGCGACGGTCGCTACACCTACGTGTGGCACGACGACGTCATGCAGGTGTGTGCACTGTGGCGGGGAGGGGGGCGCGCAGCCCGCGCTCTTCCTCAACCTGGAGCGTGGCGGCCGCGACGGTCGCTACACCTACGTGTGGCACGACGACGTCATGCAGGTGTGTGCACTGTGGCGGGGAGGGGGGCGCGCAGCCCGCGCTCTTCCTCAACCTGGAGCGTGGCGGCCGCGACGGTCGCTACACCTACGTGTGGCACGACGACGTCATGCAGGTGTGTGCACTGTGGCGGGGAGGGGGGCGCGCAGCCCGCGCTCTTCCTCAACCTGGAGCGTGGCGGCCGCGACGGTCGCTACACCTACGTGTGGCACGACGACGTCATGCAGGTGTGTGCACTGTGGCGGGGAGGGGGGCGCGCAGCCCGCGCTCTTCCTCAACCTGGAGCGTGGCGGCCGCGACGGTCGCTACACCTACGTGTGGCACGACGACGTCATGCAGGTGTGTGCACTGTGGCGGGGAGGGGGGCGCGCAGCCCGCGCTCTTCCTCAACCTGGAGCGTGGCGGCCGCGACGGTCGCTACACCTACGTGTGGCACGACGACGTCATGCAGGTGTGTGCACTGTGGCGGGGAGGGGGGCGCGCAGCCCGCGCTCTTCCTCAACCTGGAGCGTGGCGGCCGCGACGGTCGCTACACCTACGTGTGGCACGACCACGTCATGCAGGTGTGTGCACTGTGGCGGGGAGGGGGGCGCGCAGCCCGCGCTCTTCCTCAACCTGGAGCGTGGCGGCCGCGACGGTCGCTACACCTACGTGTGGCACGACGACGTCATGCAGGTGTGTGCACTGTGGCGGGGCTGTGCTGTGGACGGAGTGTTGTCCAGCCTGGAGTGTGGCACGATGAAAGTGGCTTCACGGCAAACTTCTACTTTGCAAGTTCACAAAATGATCCCTTATACCTGATGTACTCCTACTTTTCTTACAGGTGTTTGTGTTAGCTGATTTTGACGACTTCAGGCGGTGCTTAGTCGTGAATGTGTGGTATTTCATAACTGTATGCATCGTACATGTTTGATTGTGTCGCTTGTGTGACAGGTGCTGTTCCACGTGGCGACGGCGATGCCGGCGTCGGCGGCGGACCCCACGTGCAATGAGAAGCGCAAGTACATCGGCAACGACTACGTGTCCATCGTGTACAACGACTCGGGCGGAGACTTCTCCATACACACCATCAAGGTGAGCCGGGCGGGGCGGGCGGGACGCGACGACGATCCACCACATGTAGGGCCTTGCGTCAACTTTCTACGGAAGTTTGCGCGTATTTTTCGTAAATTACTACTAAATTGCCCAAGTTATACTAGTGGCTCTGTGAGCTGTAGACCTCGTGAGTGTTTTTTTTTCCAAAAACTATGTTACATGTCGAACCTGCTTACAAAATTTCTCGAGAATTGGTTGAGAAACGCTGTAGAGGAGGACAACCGGAAATTCGGACATACGAAAGCATTTTTGTCGAAGCTAAAACAGATACCTTCGTTTCACTCTGTCAATTAGTCATCACAGTTTGTGAACAACATTTTTTCGCACACGTTTTTATTTATTTATGTTAGGAGAACCAACAGGTGTAACAACATCAATATTAACAGCAGAGCCAATTATAAAATATGCCAATATAAAGGACGTTTCCCGACCACGAAAAGTATTGTAGCTCACGGAGTGCAGATCTAGTCCTGTAGTCCTTCGTTGGCGCGCCTTGTACTCCGCTCGCTAACGTTCTCGTGTTGGTGTGTTTATGTTTAGGGCCAGTTCAACCTGTGCATCGTGGTGGTGGAGCCGTGCGAGCACGGACTCACGCGCGTGCTCATCAAGACCAAGGACGAGCGCATCCGCACCAAGTTCCTGCCGCACCTCGAGCACGCGGCGCTCGTCGTGTCCGACCACTGCGCCGCGCCGCTCGCACGACAACTCGCGCTGCACTGTGCGGTGAGTGACGCGCGTGCACGTGCACGTCAACACCAAGGACGAGCGCATCCGCACCAAGTTCCTGCCGCACCTCGAGCACGCGGCGCTCGTCGTGTCCGACCACTGCGCCGCGCCGCTCGCACGACAACTCGCGCTGCACTGTGCGGTGAGTGACGCGCGTGCACGTGCACGTCAACACCAAGGACGAGCGCATCCGCACCAAGTTCCTGCCGCACCTCGAGCACGCGGCGCTCGTCGTGTCCGACCACTGCGCCGCGCCGCTCGCACGACAACTCGCGCTGCACTGTGCGGTGAGTGACGCGCGTGCACGTGCACGTCAACACCAAGGACGAGCGCATCCGCACCAAGTTCCTGCCGCACCTCGAGCACGCGGCGCTCGTCGTGTCCGACCACTGCGCCGCGCCGCTCGCACGACAACTCGCGCTGCACTGTGCGGTGAGTGACGCGCGTGCACGTGCACGTCAACACCAAGGACGAGCGCATCCGCACCAAGTTCCTGCCGCACCTCGAGCACGCGGCGCTCGTCGTGTCCGACCACTGCGCCGCGCCGCTCGCACGACAACTCGCGCTGCACTGTGCGGTGAGTGACGCGCGTGCACGTGCACGTCAACACCAAGGACGAGCGCATCCGCACCAAGTTCCTGCCGCACCTCGAGCACGCGGCGCTCGTCGTGTCCGACCACTGCGCCGCGCCGCTCGCACGACAACTCGCGCTGCACTGTGCGGTGAGTGACGCGCGTGCACGTGCACGTCAACACCAAGGACGAGCGCATCCGCACCAAGTTCCTGCCGCACCTCGAGCACGCGGCGCTCGTCGTGTCCGACCACTGCGCCGCGCCGCTCGCACGACAACTCGCGCTGCACTGTGCGGTGAGTGACGCGCGTGCACGTGCACGTCAACACCAAGGACGAGCGCATCCGCACCAAGTTCCTGCCGCACCTCGAGCACGCGGCGCTCGTCGTGTCCGACCACTGCGCCGCGCCGCTCGCACGACAACTCGCGCTGCACTGTGCGGTGAGTGACGCGCGTGCACGTGCACGTCAACACCAAGGACGAGCGCATCCGCACCAAGTTCCTGCCGCACCTTTTCACCATTTTGTTTCTTTATTTTTTTTAACTTGGTCAGTGTTAATAAGTATGATGGTGGTGTGTTGCAGCTGGCGTCGCACATCTCGCAGTCCCTGTCGCTGGGTGGCGGCGCGGCGCCGTACGCGAGCAACTCGCTGGAGCGGCTGCGGCACATCAAGCGGCTGCGGCGCCGCGTCGAGGACGAGCGCCTCGCGCACGCCGCGCGCGCGCCCAAGCCGTACGCGCCGCAAGGTAACACACTACACTAGTGCAGGCGGCTGACCGACCACATCTGTACTGTACTGTACTGTACTGTACTGTACTGTACTGTACTGTACGCGAGCAACTCGCTGGAGCGGCTGCGGCACATCAAGCGGCTGCGGCGCCGCGTCGAGGACGAGCGCCTCGCGTTTAGCTTTTCTTAAAATGTGGAACGACAAGACTTACCAAGTGACCCACGTACTTGTTGTGCAGGTGACACCGCGCGCCGGGTCGCCATGGACGACTTCAACGACTACACGTAGGCGGCGCGGCGCCGGCCCGACCCGCCGCCGCCGACGCCGACACACGACAGGCACGCCGACCAACGCGCTGTCCTCGCACAGTGTTGCTAGCGCCCGCCGTCTCTGTGACAACACTTCAAACAGAGGAGACGTCCGGATTTTAAATACGGTCAAGTGAAGCGGCTCGTGTTCCGACACGTAAGGACTTGACCGTGAACATGATTGGTGATTGTTAGGTGTGATCTTAGTTTAATATTTACGTGCCGCGGATTGTAAACTCGAGTCCTTTCACATAAAGGCTTCATATGCGCGCCCTTTAGTTCTATAATTAATAAAAATTTACCAAATATCTCGTTCTGTTTAACGTTGTATATGGGACCGAATTTACTACTTTTGCATCTTGTACAAAATGCACTAAGCATAGTAACACCTAGTTTACGAGTTACGCAAATGTCGCCTTTATGTGTATGGCGACAAGATTCTAAATACAAACGAGTGAAGCAGAATATGTAAATGGAATATTTCGAGTGCTCTTGATTTGTAAACTTTATTGCAAACGCGGGCAGTATTCTCTGTAAATAAATAATAACGACCCTGACTCTGTACGTGAATACTATTTCCTACTAAATATGTCAACATTAATAATATGTATTTATACAAAGTGATAAAAATACGCAAGTGAAAGAAAAAAAAATCCTATTAATTTCATAATAAGGGCATAACGATGTGTAACGTATGTTGTACATATATTTATGACTTTGTACTGAAGTGACACATGGTTCGTTCGTTTAAAGGTATTTTCAAATTGAAACACAATAGTTTGAATGTGACTTTGCGGTCAACTCTACACAATGCGTACAGTTTTGAGTTGTACTCCCCACATATAAAGTTCAGAATTGTACGCATATTTGTAACGTGACCGTACAATCAGATGTACGACCAGTGTTCAGTACGTATTGTAAGGAGTGATGAAGTTATGTCACTGGTTATTTCATCATAAATATCTTACTCCAAAATATTGTAGATAGATGGGGAAAAATAACGAAATCATTAAAGTAATAGTAGTTTATGCAACTGGTACATAATAAGGGGCATTAAAACACGAGTGTGTTTTATGAAACGAGCCGAAGGCGAGTCTCATAATAAGGTCACACGAGTGTTTTAATGCCTAATTATGTACAGTTGCATACATTACTTTATCTACACACATATTATAATTACTCTAAGATGGGTTCAGAAACCGTAGTAAATAAATACAATAATTGTGTTAATACAACCTTTTTTGCACGGTTGCGGAAATATCGAAATCAGAACTGGCAACCGATACCTGAATGTTATTTTAAAAAGTAAAGAGTCCTTATTCTGATGTGATCATGTCGTTCTAGCTCAAATTTCGTGCGATATATACTAAAAAAACATCGAGCTGACATTTCGCATCGACTGAATTTGAATTTTCAGTGATACTAGAATAGGGACATGTCAACTTTGACATTTAAATTTTGACAGTTTTGTTTGACGTAATATTTTAACATCATATATGAGATTAAAATGAAATATTTTATTACTGCTGTAGCCTTAGCCACAGATAAGAAAATTGCCATAAATTCATTGAATGTTGAAATGAGAGTCATTTTCTACGGTTTCCGAACGCATATTAGAGGATTTATGATATGTGTGTAGATAAAAGAGGTTTTATTAGCACAAAACCCAATATCGATACACTAAATTGTTTAGAAATGTGACGATTAATTAACTTGTTGGCTACCGGTGTCGCCGATGTACGGAATCATAACAAAAGATGGTTTTGTTTTGTTTTTTTTCGCCGTTAACCCAAGGGTTTGAGTTTGACCAGTGACGTAACCCTGTCGATCGTCGGAGGCAGTAGAGGAAGGAATAAGACTAGTATGATAAGGTTAAGACGATTGCATGAGTCCGGTCGCTACACCGCAAGGATCGTGGCTCGTTTCCAACTGGCTACTGAGCGCGTGTCCACTTGTTCCGGGCACACGACTGGTTGAACTGTCTAGTTTCCAGTAAGGCTAGCCTAGCCTAGCACATGCTGGCAACGTCAGTTTGTCGGCTTATCTCGAGCTATCCGTCTTTTTTGATAGGTGCTGTTCGAAAGTGACGAGATAAGCCGACAAACTGACATTGCCAGCATGTGCTAGCCATACAATTAGGCCCATTTCTGAGTCTAGGACGCCCAATAAATATGGCCCAGAGGCGACCGGATGATTGTAATTGAGGCACCAGACGGTTCTGCTTCTGTCGACTACGTGTGTATGTCCAAGTCAAAAGGGATGTCATGGTAAGTGCTTAGACGTACAGTCGCCCTCAAATCTCAAATATATCTGTACTCTTCAGGGTGCTCAAAATATCTGAACATGCACTCTAACGCCTTGACAATAGAGGCGTGTTCAGATATCTGTGAGCAACTCGTTTGCTCCGATATATCTGATGGCGACTGTACAAAAACTTGTTTGTTGAGTCACGTGAATAAACGCGTTATTGAATGCCGCCATGTCGTCTCTTTTGCCTCGTATAGCTGAATGCTAACGTTAGTATTATGAAACCTGTATCCTTCCGCGAAGAAATCCAAAGCTGTATGTGAAGTCCACAGCTTAACTAACGACGAGTAGCATAAACCGCTAATATTTCGTGTAAAAATATACCGTGTAATGCAGAAGTGGCACCGGCTGATTAAGTGTAAGTATGTTAGAGAGCGGTGTGCGATTCCTTGCATGTTATTGCATTGTGGTCATACATATTACGGCCTAAACATGACTGTAAATAAATAAATAAATAAATATTTGTGGACAATCTTACACAAATCAACCTAGTCCCAAACTAAGCAAAGCTTGTACTATGGGTACTAAGCGACGATATACATACTTATATAGATAAATAGATACTTAAATACATAGAAAACATCCAAGACCCAAGAACAAATATTCATGCTCATCACACAAATAAATGCCCTGGCCGGGATTGGAACCCGGGACCTCCAGCTTCGTAGGCAGGGTCACTACCAACTAAGCTAAAGCGGTCGTCTGTTATTTGTTTATTTACTATCTTATATCTGTAAACCACCACGTAAACTCCTGAATCCGCTTCAACTCTCAACTCAATTAGCCAACTTATAAAAAAAACTGATACAGAAAACCAAAAGTACTAAATTATTTTTTTATTAAACATTTTTTTTTTATTAACCTAGACCTTTTTAAGGCACGAGTGAATAGGCATCTTCTGGGTGAGCTCGCTTCATCGTCGGCCTCATCTTTGCCCCCTGGCTAGATGCTGGCCAAGAGCGATCCCATTTTTAATAAAAAAAAACAGTAACGCTGCTAACGCAAACTACAACTTTTAAAGAAAAGGAAAATTTGTATTACTTAAAGTACTGCTAAAGAATACTTCAATAGTACATTACTTAACAAGGGCGGTGAAACAAAGAATGTCTCAGATCGCAGGTATTTGACGCCCGAGCCGAAGGCAAGGGCGATAAATATGCGATCTGAGGCTTTCTTTATTATCGCCCGTGGTAAGTACAAAATTTTATGTCACCCCCTGGCCAGGAAGTGGAATTTCCCGCGCCCGGAGCGTGCGGTAATTGCCACTTTATGGCCAGGTGTGGCATAAACTCGTTTATGTCACACCTGGCCATAAAGTGGCCATTATCGCACGCTCCGCGCGCGAAAAAACCCACTTCCTGGCCAGGGGGTGACATAAAATTTTGTACTTACCACGGGCGATAATAAAGAAAGCCTCAGATCGCATATTTATCGCCCTTGGGGCTATTCATAAATTACTTCATCTATTTTTGACGATTTTTGACCCCCCCCCCCCCCCCTAAAATCATCCAACCATCATAATTCAAATGACCCCCCCCCCCCTATCAAATAAAATGATGTCATTTCTAAAAAATGCGTTCTCAGCTTAATTTTTCAAGAAAAAACTATTTTAAATGATTTAGTTATTATTATTTCTTTAAAGTTAAAACAATCAACAAAACAACAAATTAAGAATCAACTCTAAATATCAAATAACAATTTTTATTCATTTAGTGTTTTCCCATGGGGACTTCACCCACTCCTCCAAGTTCTGAATCAAATCGGGCCTGGAATCATGTGGTTCTTGATCAGAGCCTCCAGCCAATTTCATTAGTTATTTATATATTATAAAAATTTATGTTGATTCAAGTTTAGTAGGTAATTTTTTATAGCATTAACAGTTTATAGAAACACGAATTTCATTCCTTTTTTACTCATTAAAACACTTTTTAAAGATGCGAGAGATGATGCCATCTTGGGATTGACCCCCCTCCCCTCCTACGTCATGCTACCATCATCCAATGTTATGACCCCCCCAAATTTGAAATGACGTAATTTATGAATAGCCCCCTTGCCTTCGGCTCGGGCGTAAAATACCTGCGATCTGAGACATTCTTTGTTTTATCGACCTTGGTAAGTAATGTACTATTATGGGCTAAATGAATTACGCGATTTTTTTTTTTTTATCGAAGTTTTCATATTGTAAGGAATCGCAGACGGCTCGGTAGGTTAGATAAGCAAGCATGTGTAAGTTAAGTACTGGCACTCGCCGCCCGCGCCGCGCCGCGGGCACCTCAACACTAGCACACTCACCCACGACACCAAACTGTACTGACTGTACATTCAGTATACACGGAAGGTATATCTTTAGGCCTCGACTATGGCTCCGCGTCGCGTCGAGCTGTTTGTACCATACTACCAGCATCAAAGTTAACTGAAGACTGTATTAGGTCTACCGATGTTCAGTTTATTGTGTATGTTTGACATCTATAGGTCCCTCTTAGTCGATGTCAATAAGGGTGATTTCTAATTGCGTCGGTAAGGGAATTGTGCCTTATTGAAGCCGCCAAAGAGTACCTATTGCTCGGGAGTGAAACATGTCTGATTTTAAATTCGCAATACGGCACACGATGCTTCGTATCCACGTCATAATCTGTGTCTTTCCCGTTAACCCATAGGACCGAAACTTTTTGTACTAATTTG